>CM055960.1:62396658-62931647 GCA_029490685.1 Schizonepeta tenuifolia
ATCTTCATAGCACGGCTCACCATATTGGGGAAGGTGGTTACATGTGATAACTTGCTAAAAGATTGAAATGGCTATTGATCTATTATGTTGTCTATGCTCCAAAGACAATGAAACGATCACCCATTTATTTTTTCAATGTGAATTTGCAGGTACTGTTTGGAAAGATGTGTTGAGTTGCTGTGGTTTTCAGATATTGCTTCATCCTTGGGAGGATGAGAAAAGCTTCTAATTAGCTTCACAATGCAGATCGAAATCAAGGAAGCAAATAGAGTTGTTGTTACTCATCTAGCTAGTTTACTTCATATGGTAAGAGAGACTATGAGGCATATCTCCAAAAGATCAACCATCGTGTAAGAGAAAAACGTAAAAGCTATTCAGGTCAAAATATGGCTATAATTCTGGAAATAATGGCAACAAATAGGTCAACTATCACTCAAGTTCCATCAATGTGAAAGAAATAGACCATACGAGGATTCTTCTAAAAAATTCAAATAATGTCATAATTTATGGGAATATTCAAGAAAAGAAAATTTTTATTAGACATCGCCAAACTCACTCTCTGCATTGGCCTTAGATTTTGACATATTAATGAATTATTTTTGGAAGTTGGGTATACAAATCTCATTTAGAGATTGAACACATACACACAATTTTATATATCATGGCTATTTCCAATACTAAATTATACAAAGCTCATCAAAGATAATATTTACATGAATTAAATTACCAATCTCAGATGAACCAATAATATAAACTAAGTTAGAAAAATTAGAGTTACAACAATAGAGGAAGATAATCGTGTAGCAAAGCGCTAATGTCTAAAGAGGAAGATAATCGTGTAGCAAACTGAGAAAAAATTCATCTGATTTCCTGCACGAGGAATACTAATTTGCATTGTGTCAACGTTCAGTTTAATCCCGAAACCAACTATATGAAACGAATTCTTGTATATAATCTTTCAAATTTACTTTTTATGGCTTCTTCTTCCGGTGCGCCCGCTACAATAAAACTTTCAAGAATCCTTCTGCCAGATATAACAAACAAGAACCCTATCTTTATTTTAATTTTAGTTATAAAAGTATATATATTTTATATGTAAAAATAGATTTGTTCCCAATCCCTCAATACATACATGATACATGGGTTTTTTACGTTAATTACATTAGGTAATAAATAATTATTACCAATTTTAAAAAAAAAAACTACAATTAGGTAAGTTTCATGTGATTTTGTAGCCATATATTCAATTTCTATTTTAATTTTGCCGTCACATTCTTTTTCTTCAAATTAAGAGACAAATATATTGAATTTAGACTTATTCATAGACATGGGCCATAAACTTTCAAGATCAACTACATTAGGTAAGAAATAAATTATATTGAATTGAGACTTATCATATTACACTATTGTCCATAATTTAAATATATAATAAAGATATTTTAGGCAAAATAAATTTTGTAAAACAAGACACTTTTTATATTAGTATATATAATTCAGAACAAATTAAAAGTTAAGTAATTTGCACAGAATCTTTATTTAGAGAGCAAAACAAAAAATTGTTGAAAGTTGATGCCAATAACCTTTGTTTAATATATATATTGATGAATAAGGTGTAACATCTTCACCTCATGGTAGACATAAGCTAAAACTTATAATAAGAGAAAATTGATAAATACTCATTTTTTATAGTTAAACGAAAATTATATATACCCACCATTTTACAAACATATAAATTATTATAGCCAATATTACAAAAATACTCTTGAATATATAGTATGATTGTATTTTGTCTTCTCCAATGTTTTAAAAAACTGGAAGGAGATCGAACCGACGAGGCATTGGGGTCATGTTGAAAAGGTTGAACTATGTTTGAATCGTTTAATAAATAAGTAAAAACAATAATATAATATTCATAATTCTATAAGAAATCCACATTATAATTCATGCAAATATATCTATTTTATTATAGATGGATATTCTCAAAAATATATTCAAAATTTATACAATAAAAATATATTTAGTCTAAAAGTATATATAGTTGGTAATCAAAAAAAAAAAACCTTAAAATTTTGATATACCTTTACAGTATTTGGAATTAATTATAACAATAAATTGTGAATATAAGTCAAATGTGTGGTTTAGTGAAGATGGTTGGGAGCTTGATCTAACAATTAAGAGGTACAAGATTGATCAAGTCTCAATGATAACATAAAAATTATTGCACATAAGTAAAGAACCGTTTCGGATTCCGGCCGGTTTAATCGGTTTGAAAGCGGTTTTGACCCATTCCAGTTCTAATGGTACTAATCGGACCGGAACAAGCTCTAGTTCCCGATTCGACCGGGTTGAACAGGCTGGTCTAGTCCAAAAGTTTTTAAACACTGGTCTTCTTTCCCTCTTTTTATACCGAAATTCACATGGTCTATCCCCTAGGGTTTTAGGTTCAATCTCCACCAAATGCTTCTATAGGTCCACCGGTGTGGTTTACTTGTCTGTGTGATTTGCAAGCTATTACACAGGAGCAAATGTTTACCCAGAACGCACCAAAAGGTAGCAGTTTCGAGTTCCTACGACATAAAAATAATAATAATAAAAAAAAAAAAAAAATGCCGTTCAGCAGATTTAACTTATCATTAAACCTTGAATTAACTTATAAACCCAATTGCAATAGGTTAGGTAAAAGTGGGTATCTACTAGCACTTATGATTAAACCGAATACATTGCTAAAGGTTTTATGGATATTAGTTAGGGTTGAAAGTCTATAAACTAGCTACGGTATACAGTTTTATCAAATTATTACTTTTTAAATAAATCTAAAATTTGTATTTTAAAATAAATATTATTAAAATAATAGATTTATTAAATATAAATTTAAATAAAGAATCATAATTTAACATTTATTGCTAAATAAATGGATTTTGAAAATTACGTATCTACTTTTAGAACCCAATAAATAATCATTCTCTAAAACTAGAAAATAAATATAAAAAATAATTATAAATCTTAGTTTGATTAATGAAGCCATAAAAATCATAAAATTAAACCAAAACATATGAGATGAAAATCGAAGAAAAAAATTATCCAAATACATGACATGGCAGGTCGAATATCTGACACCAAAAATGAGATAAAGGATCCAAGTGGAACCCCATAACAATACAAGTGGTAATAAGGCACTCAACATTATCCAATATACTATATATATAGATGAATTACATGCAACAACTTCAAACACAAGAAAATTTTACATTACATGATGGAGTTTGACATCCCATCAATACTCATATCTCTATTTTCTTTTCTCATCTTCCTCTTCATGTATCTGAAATCGCAAACTATGTCAAAAGATGCAAACAATTACTCACATTTTCCAGGTCCCAAACCACTCCCTCTCATCGGGAACCTCCACCTCATGCTACGCGCCGCCGCGCCCCACCGCATGTTCGCAGACCTCGCCGCCAGATACGGCCCCCTAATGCATCTGCAGCTGGGCGAGATTTCCTTCCTCATCATCTCATCCGCCGATCTCGCAAAACAAGTGACGAAAACCCACGACGTCAACTTCGCCAACCGACCGCCGGGGCTGGTGCAGGCGACGCTGGCCTACAACTACAGCGACGTCGTTTTCGCCCCCTACGGCGACTACTGGCGGCAGCTGAAGAAAATCTGCACGGTGGAGCTCCTGAGCGCACGGCGCGTTCAATCTTTCCTGCCATTGAGAGTGGAGGAGAACATGAATATGGCAAAATCAATCGCTTCTTGCCAAGGATCGCCCACAAATCTGTCGGAGAAGCTCTACTTGTCGTCGTACGATGTCATCACGAGGGCGACGGTCGGGGGGACGACCAAAGACCGTGTAGCGGTGACTTCCACACTTGAAGAAATCACAAAGTTAGCGTCGGGATTCATGATTGCCGATCTCTATCCTTCCGTCAAATTACTGCCGTTGATAACCGGAGCCCAGTTCAAGCTCCGACGAATGCGTCGGAAGCTCGACACGATGCTCGATACCATCATCGACCAGCACAGAGCGGCTAATGCCGAGAGTGGTATTGAAGATCTGGTAGATGTTCTTCTCAAGATTCAAGCAGATGCGAGCGAAATGCCTCTAACTAATGACAATATCAAAGCAGTGCTCATGGTTTGTGCTTCTTCATTTTTCTAACGCCATTCAAAAATAATATTTCATCTTCTATTCCAATCATTTCATATTTCCATAAGTTTAGTATCCCACTTTGCAAAAAGCAATACCCATTTTTTCTTAATTTTAGTTGCTTATACCTAATTAGTGTGTAAAATAAATTTTAATTTTTAGTTAATGCATTATATGGGTTGATCAAGGATTTAGAAATTTAGAATTCATTTCCTAGTTAACTAGGTATGAGTAAATAATAACTAATTTGATATTAAGGTGCTAAATTTTTGTTTTAGGATATGTTTATTGCTGGAACTGACACGTCAGCCACTACAGTAGAATGGGCAATGTCAGAGATGATAAAAAACCCTAGGATACTCAACAAAGCACAAGAAGAAGTAAGAAAGGTTTTTGACGATAAGGGACACATAGATGAAGAAAAATTTGATGAGCTAAAATACCTCAAATCAATCATCAAAGAGACTCTGAGATTGCACCCACCAGCACCGTTCTTAGTCCCTAGAATAAGCAGTGAAAGATGTGAAATAAATGGATACGAAATCCCTGCAAAATCAAGAGTTATAGTGAATGCATGGGCATTGGGAAGAGACTCCGAGTATTGGAACGAACCCGAGAAGTTTGAGCCGGAGAGATTCGTGGAAAGCTCAACTGATTTCAAAGGGAACAATTTTGAATACATACCCTTTGGTGCAGGAAGGAGAATGTGTCCTGGGATGGTGTTCGGACTAGCAAACGTCCAATTTCCGCTTGCTATGCTTCTCTATTATTTTGATTGGAAAATGCCATTTGAAATGAAGAATCAAGAATTGGATATGACAGAGGAGTTTGGCGCCACTATTAATAGGAAACACCATTTGCGTTTAATTCCCATTCTTAAGCGACCATTAGATGCAGCTGCATGACCCATTCGTAGGCTTGATCAGTCATTTCATATATGTTAACCTTTGTGCTTCTAAACTGATTTCTAAATTGATATGTAATAAAATATTTGGGATCATATATCCACTAACATCGTCTCAACTCATGTCCTACTATATAAAATTAGAAATAATACGTCTTTTGTAACAGAACTTTTTCTTCTCAAATTTTGCTGATTCATCAATGCTTTGTGAGCAGTGCTGACGTGTAGTGCACATTTAACATTTGTTCTTTAATTATATATTGGGTTCCCCTTCGCACTTATGTTGGCTCATTGGCAGGTGGCTGGCTGGCTTGGAATAATAATAATAATAATAATAATAATAATAATAATAATAATAATAATAATAATAATAATAATAATAATAAGTATTTATTTATTTAGGTTACCGAATAAGAAAATAGAAATACATATATAAAATTAAAATAACGCCATTTCAAAAAAGAAAACAAAAAACAGAATTGGAAAAATAAAAAATAACGTCTTTTCTTAACATAACTCTAAATTCTTCTCAAATTTTGCTTCCGCAACTCCGCCCTCAATCTTTTGCAATTTTTGACATCAAGGCATCAATGATGTGAACACTGCTGATGTGTAGTGCACATTTAACATTTTTTTCTTCTTTTCTTTTTTCTACGATTTTCTTAATATATTATATCTTGGATCTGCCCTTCGCAGTTCTGTTGGCTGGAGAAAGCATTCATAAACAATTCCGCGCGCTTTGTGTTATATTGTTGAAAAATTGTAATAATAGCACAATCAAAATATTCCATAATTAATAAATGGTCGTACATTAACATGTCTAGTAAACATAATTTTCGACAGAGATACCAATATTTTATTTTTATTTTTATTTTCATTTCCTCAATATGGGTTTTATTATTTTTTGTTAAATATTTTTATTTAAAATATTGGATATAGTTGGCAAATTCAGATTTGTAAGAATGCTCTTTTATAATCGGTTCATATTAGTTAAATGAAAATAATTCTGTATATATCTGCGAAAATCCATGGCGGTTCGCCCTAACTTTGATAAATTATAGTAGTATATAAATATCTTAATTTTTCATTTTAGTCGTAGGGCTTTCTAACGGCGATGAAGAAACGATCGAGCTGCTCTGTCCGATGGTGCTAGTGCACGACCAGTTTTGCATCTTGCACTCGAAGATGCCCGATGGTGCTAGTGCTGACTGCATCGACAAGTAGAGGGAGAGGAGAGTAAGCAATGTTTGCATTGACGGAGTAGGCGTGAATTAATTTTATAATTAGTTTCTTCTTTTTAAAAGAACCATCAAAATATACTATATTAACCAAACGAGGACAATGGTACAAATTAAAATCACCAAACAACAAATTTATATAAAATCAAAATACATCAAAGGCCAATTAATTTTATTTATTTTCATTAAAAGTTCCCCCAAAAAGAGGGTATTAAACCGTTATCATTAAACCGGTGACTAACTTCCAATTGCAACAGGTTAGATGAAAGTAGCTCGGTATAATTAATTTGCAGTTATGATCAAATACAATTGCATACTATAGATCAGGGGATATTAGGGTTGTTTAATCTATAAATTAGGGTATATGCAGGTTAATTAGATGAAAGAAGGTATGATATTAATTATTATAAACAGTTATAATCAAACCCAACTATAGATTTAGGGCCGGGGTAGGGCTGTTTAATCTACAAATTAGGGTATATAATAATTACACAAATTATATTATAGTTAAATTTACAAGGGTATAATAATCATTTGTCTCCTACCAATAATTTTATTATTTTAATATATTTATTATAAAATAAAATATTACTAGTAATTATAATCATTGTATACTGAACCATAATTAATATATATTGTAAATGATGGGTTTTAATAAAATTATTTATCTGATTTTTAGAATAATCTACCTTAATAATCGATTATTAATACTAAACTACAAATAAATTATAAAAACTAATAGAAACCCTAATTATGTTAATGAACCTTAATTAATAATCATAAAACTAAATTAAAGCATAATATACGGAAATTGAATAAAAACAAGAAATTAAATAAAAAAAGAGGATATATAGTCATATAGCCACAATTAGGGATGGCAATGGGTCGGAGCAGTATAACTTGTCATGCATTCAAAAGTAGACATTGTCACAACGAAATGTAATCAAAATTTGGTACTTTGGCACTAATGACCATATTAGTGCCAAAAATACCAACAAAAATCACAAAAAAAAAATATTAGTAATTTGCTACTTTGGCACTAATGACAATATTAGTGCCAAAAGTGTCAACAGAAAGCACAAAGAAAAATAAGTAATTTGGTACTTTGGCACTAATGATCATATTAATGCCAAAAGTGTCAATAGAAAGTACAAAGAAAAATAAGTAACTTGGTACTTTGGCACTAATGACAATATTAGTGGCAACAGAAAGCACAAAAAAACTAAGTAATTTGGTACTAATTAGCACAAATGACCATATTAGTGCCAAAAGTGCCCGACTCCTTGTACCCTAATTCGACCCAACACGCGCCCTGACCCTACTCACGCCCCCTTCATTAAGGGTATTTTTGTCAAATTCGAAAAAATGGCTAAAATTTGTGTTTTTGAAGAGGATTGGCTAAAATTTGTGTTTCATTGCTCAATATGGCTAGCTATATCAAAAGTTGACTCTTTAATTAATCTATTACTATTGTTAATAAAGGGTTGAAGATAGTTTTTCAAAAATAAAGTCATTTTTCTTTAATTTCAGTTTCTTGTGTTTTAAAATTAATTTACTATTGTCAATAAGGGTTGAAAATTAGTGTGCAAAATTAATTTTTCAATTACCATATAATAATGCATTATATGAGTTGATTAGAATTTAGAAATTTATATTCCAATTTTTAGTTAATTAAATGTTAGTCGTGATATAGTTTTGTTCTTAGTATTTTATATTACAATATATTAAACTAAGATACTAAAATTTTATTTCAGGATATGTTCATTGGTAGAACTGAGATGACAGCTACGATAGAATGGACAATATCAGAGATGATTAAAAACCCTAGCAAACTCAACAAGGCACAACAAGAGGTAAGAAAGGTTTTCGACGACAAGGGACAAGTAGATGAAGAAAAGTTTGATGAACTAAAATACCTCAAATTAATCATCAAAGAGACTCTAAGGTTGCACCCGCTAGCACCACTTTTAATCCCAAGAATAAACACCGAAAGATGTGAAATGAATGGATACAAAATCCCAAAAAAATTGAGAGTGATAGTGAATGCATGGGCACTAGAAGAAGACCCCAAGTATTGAAACGACCCGGAAAAGTTTGAGCCGGAGAGATTCGTGGAAGGCTCGATTGATTTCAAAGGGAACAATCTTGAATGCATACCCTTTGGTGCGGAAAGGAGAATGTGTCCTGGGGTGGCGTTCGGGCTGGTAAACGTCCAGTTTCCACTTGCTATGCTTCTCTATCATTTTGATTGGAAAATGCCATTCGGGATGAACAACGAAGAATTGGATATGACGGAGGCGTTTGGCGCCGGTGTTAATAGGAAACACCATATGCATTTAATTCTCATTCTTAAACGACCTTTGGGTGCAACTGCTTGACCCCATCTTAGGGTCGATTACTTAATGGCATATATGTAAACCTTTGTGATTTTATACTAATATGTAATGAATAATTTGGGATCTTACATCCCACTATTGACGATTTGACGCCACAAACTTATGTCCTACTATCCAAAAATAAAAATAAAAATAAAAATAAAAATAAAAACAAAAACGTCTTGTTTAACATAACTTCTCTTCTTCTCAAATTCTTCCGCGCCATCCATCTTCTGGATTTTTTGGCAACAAGGTCAACAATGGCACAGTTGACATTGATGTTAACTATAAATGTACTTACGAATTGCCGCTATCAAATTAAAGCACACCACGTATACTGTAGAACTTCTATCACAATTGTTTCTGTACATCCGCCACTAATAAGCACTTATTTTGTAGTAATTAAGTACTTTTATTTACTCATTTTGCAAACTTTATGCTTAATTAGTGATATGATTTGTGGTAATTTCTATATTTTTTGGATTTGTATCACGGTTAGGTGTAGATTTGCATTTGTGTAGGTAACAAAGATGTTATGTTGGAATCAAAGCCCGAAGAATATCAAAAACAAAGAATAGGATAAAAAAAGTGGAGAATGGAGCAAAAGGACAAAAAGTAGCCAACCGGTGGTTCGGAATGGCCAACCGGCGATGGAAACATGTGCCAACAGGCAGTCGCCGGAGGGAGTCGTCCGCTAACTCTGGATTTCGCTTCGAAATAGCTAACCGGCAAGCTCAATATATGGAAGGGCCGAGTAGCAAAGGGAAATTAACAAGCCAACCGGCGGTCCAGGCTGGAGGGCCGTTTTGACCGCCCGTGGGCTCATTCTTCGCCCAGATTTCCAAATTTGCCCTTTTTATGTTTATAGCTTTCTAATCCCACTTTTTATACCCTATATAAAGGGAGTTAGCCCCAATTTTGTGTATCTTGGATTGTTTGGCTACATTTCCTCTTCCCAAAGTTACCTGTTCAAGTATTTTCTAGGTTTTAAATATTGTAATTGAATTGAAGGTTGGATTTGCATTCCATTGAAGAATTAATTGAAGATTTCTCCAATTGGGTTATTTAGTATCATTAATTATAGTTTCATTTCTCTTTTCTATTGTCATTTCCTTCATTATGTTCAACTAATTTACTTGGTTGATTTTGGGGATTTGAGAAGATTCAATGTTGTGATTAACTTAACTTTCTAATTCAAATTACCTTCTCCTAATTGATTGTGGTTTTGGCTCTTATTTTCATGTAGGAATTTTTTATCATCTTTCTTGCATGCCAAGTGTTTGTGAAAATTCTTAATAGGTTTTTACAAGCATGGAAATCAAAATTTCACAACATGCATGGTTTTGAGACTTAGTAGGTGGTGAATTCATGTATCGAAGCTTTTAATCTTTGTGCCTTTTGGAGTTGATTTATCATCTCAAGTCTTAGTCGAGAGAGTCGACAAATTGATCTTCTTTTGCTATCTTTCGAGAGAGGTTAATGAATTTCTTTGTGATTGCTTCTCAATTAGGAGATTAAACATGGTTATGTGAATTAGGAAGTTATTTTTATTGTCATCTAGAATCGGATCAAATCCCTAGAATCAATGTTTTCTCTTATCGTATTTTTGGTCGTATTCGTGTGATTAATTTGCTTTTTTGTTTGTTTGGTTGCTTAAATTTCTTTTCTTAATTGTTGAGAAATCCAAAAATCATGTTTCCCCTCTAGCTTAAATAGTAGGAAAGTGTATGAACTTTGTTTTTACCGTATTTTCGCTCAATTGTCCTTGTTGAAACGATACTCGATTACTATTGCTACAATTGCTCGTTTGAGTTGCGGATTAATTGCTAAACAATTTAGTGTATTTTCTCTTTTTGTGTATTTTAATATTTTTTCTGTTTTTTTAATTTTAGATTTTTTTAAATTTCATTTTTTTTTATTTCCAAATTGTTTTGGCGCCTCTTCATTTTTTGTTTGCCGCTTCTTCTCTTCTCAAGAGATCGAGCGAGGGGAGCCGAAAGGCTCGGAATGCCGTAGAAAATATTAATCATTTTTAACTTAGGAAAAGAATGCAACCGCCACACAGAAACACGCCTCAACTTCTATAAAGGACTACACTATTTAGCAATAAACTCTTATTTAGTCATAAAATATGATGGTCCCAACTTGGGCACAACTTCTCATTTTTTACCTTTATTTAGGAATAACCTCCTATCTATGCATTATATTTTTGTATAATTTTTTAGCAAATACCTCTCGTCAAATGGATTTTTGACGACGTTAAATTTTTATTTTTTTATTTTATTTATGTTATTCTTCTTTTAGTAATTTTATCAAACTCCTACAGTACACTTGCATAAACAACAATAATGAAGACAAGAGAATTAGAAACAACCACAACTAGGAGGTCTGACTGCAAATGACAAATTCTAAATAAGTTTGATTACAAGCAGCAATGGTAGGTAAGGCAAGACGTAACTTGTTCATCGTTCAAGTGTAAAATACCATTAGTCGTTCTCATGGGGAATGTGTCAAAGAGTACAAAATATTCACTTATTGATACCTGAAAAACAAGAACTCCATGAAATCCACTCTTGACATCTTATGCTCTTATCTAATAGCAAAGAATGTGAATCATGTCAGCATCAATGTGATGAGCATTGAAATTTTCATTACTCAATAAACTTAGCAAGAAAGTGAAGTCTTAAGAGCGATAACTTCATAAGATATCGTCATTGGTCCCCATGATGCTGGTAGGGTAAACATCTTTTGTAAGTAAGACTAAGAAATGGGTTGTGGTTGTTGCCGACTCTCTTCTCTTCATTAGTATTGTTTATGCAAGTAATATAAAATAATATAATAGTAGAAAGTAATATAAAATAAAAGCGGTTAACGGCATTAGAAATCCGTTTGATGAGAGGAGGCATTTGCATAATTTAAGGTATGTTAGGGTGTTGGCAGCCCTAAATGTTCCTTGGGGAGATAAATATTAGAGGGGGGTTGAACGTTCAGGGGCTATATGCTATTTTTCCCTTAAAGATGGTTCGCTTATGGTGTGTGTGTAAACCTTTGCGTGCTTATATTTTAAATAGAAATGCAACAAACAATTTATTTCTATTCTTGTCTCACCTCATGTCCTAATATTTTTTTCCCCCTTAGTTTGAATATCTCTTGTGTTTTAGTTTAATCTTATTGTAATTATATTATTAGGATTTATAACTATATTTTTATATAGTTTTGCAATTTTTGAGTTAATAATCGATTATTTTGGAGGGACTATTTTTTAGCGGCCCAACTTAGTTATTCCCTCCATCCACGATAAGTATGGTCTGATTTTTTTTTTTGGGTCGTCCATAATAAGTGTGGTCATTCCATAAATAAAACCTCACTTTTTACATTTTATTCCCTTTATTTGTATTCTTTGTTGGGGGAAAATTTTAAATGCACCATATGAAGGGTGCAAAATGAAAAATACACCACATCTTCAAACACAATGAAATATACACCTTGAGTGTCATACACGAGTCAAATCGTGTTGACTCCAATGGGCTTTTTTTTTGTTTTTAGCTGTTTTTCTCTCTCCCAAGTCACGAGAATACAGTTTTTTTTTTTTACCTACTTTAATTCCCTCGCCTCCCACCTCTCAGTTTAACACATCCCGCTGCACTCCTTCCTCCCGCTCACTCCTTCCTCCCGCTGCACTCTCTTCCCTCTCTCTAAGTTAATCTCGCTCACTCTCTTCTTTTTGTTAAACAAAAATTTCCGACATCAATACCGTGCAGTCGACGGCATGATTTTTACTTGTTAGTTTCTACAATATGGCTCATTATGGAGAGGTTAGCATTTTAATTTTTTTTTTCATGCGTTTGAATTTGAATCTGAAATTTCATCTGTGAATTGCAAAAATTATTTAGGATCTATGTATATGAAATCCCGCTCGAGAAACTTTAGATATCGGTATATCCCGCTCGAGCGGGATCTGTCTTCTACGAGCGGGAAATTCTTTGTTCTCTTATTTAATTAATAATAGTGTATAACCTTCCCTAGATCCCTAATTTGCTAAATTGTTCATATTTCGATTATTTGATGTTTAATCTATACTAATAATTGTGATTTGGAAGACTGTTGAATTGAGCGCATGCGTAATTTACTCGTAATTTTTTCCTTAATTTTCACATGTTAATGACATTAAATCCTGCTCGATTAATAGGCATAAATCCCGCTCGAGCGGGATATAGTTTTTCCGAGCGGGATATGTGTTAACCGAGCGGGATATTGTTATTTAACTTGATAATTATTGTGTATGCTTTGTATGTCATTTCCCGCTCGCTGTTATCATATTTGGCATGATATCCCGCTCGAGCGGGATTTGCTAATCTCGAGCGGGAAATGTTTAGTGAACTTGTTTAATACCGTGTATATTTTGATTTTATTATTTGTAGTTTAATTTAAATTTTTAATCGTGCAGATTATTTTCTACAGGCACAGCGTTTTAGAAGACGTTCAGTCTACATTGATGGCGGTTGGGGGACAGGATCTCCTGGAGAGGTGGCTTGAAGGTTGTTTTAGCCACTTTACTTACTGGCAGCCGGGGCAGAAGTGCGGCATGGGCGTGCATCATGTATTGTCCCGGCAGGTTTCAGTTCAATGGGGCGAGCCACACGACATGTGATTTCATATTAACGGGACAAACCTTCGTTTTTCTTCTGCAGAGTATGCCCTGGTTACCGGATTGTCATTCGGCTCGTCTGATTTCCGACCTTCAGACGACCACGACTTACGGGGTGTGCAAGTGTATCGGCAATTTTCCAACGGCGTGCCGATTAGTGTAGGGGACCTCATCGATCGGTTTTTTCTGAGGCACATGACAGATCAGAGTGGACAGTTGTACCTGCAGGTCGCGCACGTGTTAGTTTTGTATATGTTGTTGTTTGGTCTTGAGCAGAAGAAGTTTGTTGCGGATTGGGTGTGGAAGCTGGTGGACGATCTGGACGCATTTTCTCGATTTTCTTGGGGCGCATACATGTATTTGCATCTAAAGCACTACGTGGACCATATGCAGCAGACGAAGAAGTACCACTTTTACGGTGCAGCCTAGGCTTTCCACGTTTGGTCGTTGGAGGTGCTGCCAGACTTAGTCGATGCAGTTGCTGTCATTGATAACCCGGATGCACGGCCCAGATGTCTTAGATGGAAGTTCAAGAAGTTAAGTGGAACAGAGCTACATCCATTATTTTCTTTGTAGGTAAATTTTAATTTTTTCACTGTATGTATTTTTCTGTATTTTTTTTTATAATTGTATTTGTGTTTGATAAAATCTTTTGCGCTGCAGGTTGGTCGATTCAACCCTTTTGTACCGGATGATGCTGAAATGGAGACATACTATTTCCGGTCCAGTCAGTATCCAAATGCACTTGGAGTAGGCTTTGTAGTGTCGAGCAATCCGTTACGTGCAGGGGAACAGTTCCCCCGTCAGCCGCGCCAGGCCATAGTAATTGATGATGAAGACCAGGAAGAGAGACATCCTCGAAGGAGAGCACAGAGACAGCGGGGTCAACAGAGGTAGCCTGTTACAAATGACCAGCAAGAGGCTGAGGCAGAGGCAGAGGGAGAGGATCGTGATCCTGAGTACAGAAAGCCACCCCGCCGTCCAGAACACGGAAAGCGTGTTCGTCAGTCAGGATCTTCATCCTCCAGTGGTGGGGCCGATCACGTCCTACGGTTCAGTGATCGACGCTGGATTCGATCAGAGATTGCTTTAGCAGAGGATCGCATTGTAGAGAAAGTGGAGCGGAGACTGTTCCCCAAGCTCAAATCTTGGATTGAGGGCTTGTTTGACAAAGCCCGATGTGGATCTACACGCCGATCCCCTGGACGTCAGCCCACCCCGTGGTACATGCCTATACAGTCACCACGCCGCTCAGTGCGAGACCCTGCACAGGGTTAGGGCCAGGGCCAGGAAGACCAGCGCCGCTCCTCAGTGCGAGACCCTACACAGGGCCAGGGCCAAAAAGGCCAGCGCCGCTCCTCTTGTCCAGCTCGTCATTCCATGCAAGCAGAACGGTTTTTGTCGCCGCATTAAAAAAATAATCGTATGAAAACATTAGTATTTTCAAATAAATAAAGGACAGAAGAATGCATGTGAAGTGTACTTACAGTATTGAAGCAATGGTATGAGAATAAGGGAGCCCATCAGCTTGAAATTCCATGCAAGTGCATGTCCTTGTGTCAAGGTCCACTTGATGCGGTCTTTTAGAATCACGGACATTGAAGATCGACCCCATGGCCTTTCGTGCAGTATACGTCAAACCCTTATTCATTCCCGCCGTCAATTTAGCTGCCGCGTTAGCAGTCAGTACAGTGTCATCGCCGTGAGGGGCATTTCGTCTCTCTTCGAACCACTCCTCGATGACATGTCTGATTGCATCAAGCATTGAGCATATTGGCAGCCGTCGTGCCCACTCCAACCGCCCATTCCAATTCTCGGCTGCATTAGATGTCAGCTGACTGTAACGCGGCAAAGGACAGTGAACTCGAGACCACTTCTCGGGTCCGACACTTATCAATTTTTGGTAAGCAGCTTCGCTCTCTCGGCGGATCATGTCCATTGTTTTATCAAAAATTGCTCGGCAATATGCAAATGCAGCTTTTTTAAACAATTCCACCACTATTTTTCCGTAACGATTAATCTTTTACAGCAAGTGATAGTAGCATAAACCATGAACTGCATTCGGAAAAACCTCCTTCACAACGTTATCTATTGAGGGATGGGCATCAGACACAATTAATGTATCATTCAATTCTCCATACGCAGTTCTAAATCGGCTGAGGAACCACTTCCAAGAGATATCATTCTCAATAGGCCCAACGCCAATCGCTAGAGGAAAGGTATGCTCGTTGGCATCCTTAGTGACAGTGACAAACAAGATACCTCTATTCTTGGCCTTCAGATGAGTGCCATCAATTGCAATCACAAGCCTCATATTCAGTGGATAAGCAAGTCTACATGCGCCGAAAGCTACAAACAAGTGTTCGAACTTTTCATCAACCCCAACTTGCAAATCAGTAAATGTACCTGGATTCCATTGATGCAGCATGTGAAGATAGCCTGGCAACATCCGGAAAGAATTAACATATCCCCCGTATATGCTTTTTATCGCTGCATGCCGTGCTCGCAGGGCCAAATCATAACGAATGGTGAACCCAAATTCGCTTCGCACCTCTGCCATAATGGCCTTTGGCTCTATTATTTTACACTCCCTTCGTATTTTCCAAGCAACGTAGGCTGCAATCACATTCATGCGAACTTTTTTACGACCAACACATCCTAGCTGGCTTGTGCATGCGTGATCACCCGTAAACTTGGTAATTCTCCAAGCTTTTGATCTTTTACTTGATCTTGCTTTCAACTCGAATGGACAAGATTCCATACGCCTGCATATCCATTTGAGACGTAGGCCATCAGAGGCATCAACTTTGTATTCTGCTCCAATCTCTAGGTGCCACAAGCCTGCTGCTACCTTTAGAGCTGCTTTACTTTCAAAAACAGAACCAACAGACAAATCACCATCTTCTAGCGGGCCTTGTTCATGTACAACGATTGAATTCGTTGCATTTATGGGAATCACTGGAACTAACTAATTGCTCCAATCACCAGCTTCGTCATCTTCTTCACCGCGAATCCATGCTTCACGCTCCAACACAGCTGTCACAGCCCCAAATCCCGAGGGACGGCAAAGCTGGAGTATGACTAGGGAGTGGATTAAAGAAGCGGGGAAGAAGGGGGAATAAGTGAATAAATACTGAATAGATGCCTTAACTAATATTATTAAACAAGATGATATCTATGAACCGATTTCATTAACAAAAGAGACTCGATCTCAAAGGATCACTCGATGAAGATGTTATCAGAGTAGACTAAGTTTTAAAGTATGAAACTTAGACCAAAAAGTTATACATCAAAATGAAATAGTTTTGTCGGAATAACGTAGACTAAAACATTGTTCTTCTTTCCTATGTACAACTCTACTCAACCTTCGCCGCTTCCGTCACTCAACCTGCACATTTATAAATACATGCAGGGCTAAGTATAAACATACTTAGTAGGCACATTGCCGAAAACATATCATAAGCTTATAGATTAATCAGGCATCTCAAAAAGTAACGCATCGGGGTTTTTCATCAAAGGCCCGTGCTTACTAAACATTTTCTTTTCACAATAGCTTGATCAAGCTTTTTTCTGATGTTACGTTCAACTTGCCCAACTTCTGTTTCAACGCCGGAGAAGAGTTAACTTCTTCCGCGCACGTTCTATTCACCGTGGCTGGCTACCCCTCAACAGAGTACCACACACATCGGCTACCGAGTACACTAACTCTGGAAAACCCTTCCGGTTAACTCAGAATCCGATCGCTTAGTTAGCCCCCTTTGGCTAACTCAGAAAGGCACAAAAGAACTCACATAAAACAAATTCTTTTATGCATTGATAATCAATTTAAAAACACACTTATCAAAGCAGTAAGTAAACATTTTCGAGCATCGCTCATTTTATTTGATATATAGAAAAAGCCCACCTTAGGCGATATACAGAACAACTAAAGCTTCCGTCTTCGGTCTTCCATCCTTTCTTCTAATTGCGACTTCCTCCTTCTATCGCAATCAAACATGCTTTAGTAAATCGGTCGAGACGCTTAAAGAAAAAGCAATTCGAGTTCTGTTAAGTCTTTTAGGCATTTGCACTTTAACTAATCTCTTTTGATTAACGAAGAAACGAGACTCGAACACATCTCGTTTAGAACTAACTCGGTTCCTTACTCAACATTTAGATTAGTTAATAACGGAAGTCGATAACCCTTAACGACTTAAAAGTTCTTAAAGAATTAAGTTGAAGAGAATTCAACTTAAGAAAAATGAGTTTAGGAATTTTCTGCACAAGACAGTAAGTCTGGAGCTTCTACAGAACAGATTTTTTCGAAACAGGAGATGTGCCTTATGTCAAAGGAAAGATGGATGTCTAGTTTACTGTCCAATTTACGGATCCAGATTTCGTTAAACGAGCTAAGAGTTATGGCCATTTCCGTGAAGGGTCGCAAAACGGCCGAGAAACCCTAATCGTTTTTAAAACTCGACGCACGATTCCCTAGGTTTGATCAATGCTATACAAACTTTATGTGCATGAAATTTCTATCACATAACAGTCAACACACACAATCATTTAACATGAACACCTTCACGTTTCTCGATTAACAAAACGACGAGCACTTTCTCATCTTTTTAACTAACCAATTATTTAACAAATTTCATTTCAAATTCAAATTATATCTAACTTCTAATTTATATAACATCATCATCAACTACACTCATGCATATCATTACTATATTTATTTTATGCATATATATTCATAGATCAAAAGTTCATACTCGAAAAATAGCCTACTACGGGTTCGTTTTCATAACTTTTGATTCCGACGTGTGATTTTATCGATTCAAGTTTCTATCATGCTTCAAATAATTCTAATTTCACTTATCAATCATCAAACACAACTTATAACATGTAGAAATCATAATTTATTTAATATAGTCTTAATTCCATCTACTTACATACAAATATTCTTATACTTGTTCAATAAATTCCATTCTTAATCTTATCATGCATAATTAACCTAATTATGATTTTAGAAACTTATATCATGATCATCTAACATGTGAAACACAAAAATATAGACTTAAAGTTCATATATGCATCAATTTTTCATAATCGATAATAAATTCTCAATTAATTCTACAACCAACCTAGCATACCAACAATTACTAATATTCAATTAGTTTTCTCGTTCGATTTTCCTATCGACGATTACGCTCGACTCTTCGTCTCTTACGAAAAGTTCGACGTTCTTAGATTTCGTTCAAACTTTTCAATTATCATCATTAACTACATAGATCAACTAATATGCAAACCATAAGCTTATATCATTATCGAAACTAATTCTATCAACGATTCTTCGTCTCCAACGATTTCATTTTTATTTTTAGAAAAATCTAAATTAAATATATGTTGAACTACATGCTTCCTACATCATATATATCAAATCATATCATCAAAATCATAACAATTACTCAATCAAAATCATGTTTCTTCATCTCTTACATTTTCATTTTTATTTTTAGAAAATTCCAAAACAATTCATACATCAATATATCAATACGTAGAGTGATAATCCACAAATCAATCATCTAAAATCAAGTTAAATCTTCACCAACTAGTTCATGCATTTTTCAAAAATTACCTTATTTCTTCCTACATGATTTATTCTTGATTTCAGCCATATAAACTCAATCCTATGCATTAATAATCATGTAATGATCTTAGAACATCAATCATACTTCTCTTACATTTTTCGAAAATTTCAAGAATTATAGAATAGGATTTTTGTTCGGATAGAAGTGAAGAGGAGGCTCTCACCTTTCCAAATATGTAATCGGAATTGAAATCGATCGGTAAACGAGCAAGTTACGGAAGCTTGAATGCTTGAAGAAATGAAGAACACACTTGAAGATCTTGATTGAAGATGAAGAACAAGAGAGAGAAGAGAGAGAGATGGGGGGGCGGTTTTGGCGGGGATTAAGAGAGAAGAAAGTGATGACTAAGAGAGATATTTAAGTTAATAAAGTGAGAAAATATCAAGTGATGACAAAGGGTGTAGGTGGCGGTTTTAAGAGGGATTTAAATCCCAAAATATCTCGATTACGGGTCTAATACTGCGTATTGAAATCGATTAATTGATTTCTTATACGGTTACGTTTCCAGCAAAAACTAATTCGATCAATAGATTGGAAATAATTTACTTAGTTGGAAAGCATAATTCGATTTCCGAAATTCAAAGAAAAGTTGAGACATGACAGTCCAAAATTCGCCCGGAAAAATAAATAAAACTGACTTTTACCAGAAGACTCGTATCGCAAAATAAGTGAATGTAAAGTCAGACGGTTTTTCGATCTGAGTTCTCGAACGAAAATTCTATCGGACTCGAAAACCCTAATACAGTAGTCGGTTGAACGACTTCTGGAATTTATTTTCAGAAACGGATTTCACCGTTAGTCTTAAAACTGAGATTCCTTAACTTAGGCGTGCAAAGCCTTAATTAATTAACAACTTTTTATTTTAGCAACGGAAGAAATATCCGGGATATTACAACAGCGTTATCTATCATGGTGTCCTCTGCCATCTCTTCGGAAGCATCACTGTCGGTTTCCAGCTCATAGTCTTCATCCTGAGGACCAACTGCCTCTTGATCTTCGTCATCACCATCTGTCTCTTCATCATCGTCATTGTTGGGAAATTTATTAAAGTTTTGATTGATTCCAAAACCAACTGACCCCAACCGAATAGATGTTGTCATAACCTAATGTTAGTAGTTAGGCTCGCTGTTTGAGCAATGTTAAGATTTTATCTTTACAGGTCTCCAGCTGAAGACGGCAACATGGGTTCACTCGGATAGAACATCAGTTGTAAGAAAGACAACTGAGCGTTCAAGGGAGAAGATGTAAGAGAACATCAGATAGAAGAAAAGTCATCTGAGCGTTCGAGCCAACTGATCAGATTCAGTTAATAAGAAAGTCAACTGAGCGTTCAAGATTCAGAACATCAGAAAGACAACTGAGCGTTCAAGATTCAGAACGTCAGAAAGACAACTGAGCGTTCAAGATTCAGAACATCAGTTACAAGACTCAAATCAGTTAGATCAACAGCATGAAGTTCAAGTCAGCTGAGAGTTCAACCGTTCCTACTCAGACAGAAGGTCAGATGAAGATCTCAATCAGATGGAACATCAGCTGAAGACCAATCAGATGAAGATCAAACGACTCAACCGACTAACCAAAGTTGAGAGTCAAAGGTTGAATTTCAAATAAGGAAGTCACGTGAAGGTTTAACTATCTGTCATTACCTCATTTGGCCCAACACAAGGCTGTCTCAGATGGAAAGCAGAAGCACACAGTTTCCAAATCCAGAAAGTCTGTAGAGATGAGAGACAAGCCATCGCTTTCACAAGAACAGAGATCAACGGCTCTTCCAACGGCTAGTTGATTCTCTCCGCCTATAAATAGAGGCCTTCATTCATTCACCAAGACTTACGAGACAGACAAGTGCAAGAGCAAAGAGTTAGACGAACGAACATCACCAGTTGAGAGTTCATATCGCAAACGAGCAAAACTGAAATCAATCTCTAAGAACATCACTAGCTGAGAGTTCCTAGAGTGTTAAATTCTGTCTTGGTGTTTTTCGATCCAACCTTGAGAACATCACTAGCTGAGAGTTCATAGAGTGTTAGATCCTAGCTCACTTTCTTGTTCGAGCTAATAGTTGGAAAAACCACCCTCACACACACCCCTAAAAAGGTTGTTAGGACCCTACTCTTCCCGGAATTGAGTAGATAGGTTGATAAGTACCCGTAAACTTATCTGTAAGGTTGATAAGTACCCGTAAACTTATCTTAACAGTTGCAAAGCCCGCGTAAGCTTTGTGGTTTGTGTCCAAAAGAACTTGGACTGAGTTGTGTGGACTCACAACTCCCCGTGGACGTAGGAGTTCTCTCCGAACCACGTAAATCTTTGTGTGTTTGTGTTTATTATTCAGTTATTTATTGCATATTCTACTGACTAACTAACCAGCACTCAAACTGCATTTTTACATTCTCAACTGACTTGGTTATTGACCGACCTTGCATATCTGAGCGCGAGTTATATTTACGAGTTGTTATTTTCCAACCACATTCCGCACAGCACCACTCTCACAGCTGAGTGTTCTTACTCAGTTGTGATTCCAACTGAGTCTCCTTATTCGGTTGTGATATTTTCAGAGGGTTGTTTTTAAATTTCCTAACTAGTGTATTCCCCCCCCCCATACACCAGAACTCGTATCGGGACCATCAGTCATCACCCGGAGCATCTTCATCATCATCATCACCATTTGCATCTTCATCATCGCCAGAACCATCTGCTGTCTCTGGAACTTGACTCGACGTGGATCCAAAATAATGTGTGGATGTCGATGCATAATTACCCCCGGCATCATCTCAAAAAGTGGAGGAAACCATCAGTCTTTGGATACGATCCATTTCTTCGTAATAATCAGCATCAAACTCTGGTACGTATACGTTCATGTATTGGTGAATCACGTACACAGTTGGAGCTGGTTATGTCGTGCACAAATGATCAAATTCATCATCGGTGCTTAATGGGCACTTTACAGTACGTCCTCTCTCATTCTTCGACAGATAATGCAACTCTTACTGTGTGCTGAAGGAATTTGCACTCAATTGTAAATCGATGTTGTACCTCAGGCCGGCGAGATTTCTTTCGATGTCTACATATTCATATCTGTCCGAGTAAGCACAACCAGACCATGTTCCTCCGTATTTGATAATAAAATAGTGATCCATCTACAAAGAAGTACAAACATATAACAATTAATAAAAATAACACAAAAATATGAAATCCCGCTCGCCAACCACAACAACTTCCTGCTCGAACGGGATTAAATTTCATGAGCGGGATTTCTTTTTATCGAGCGGGAAATGATATATGCAGATTCTAGATTTTTTTGGAGTCCTAATATACAAAATTCCTCTCGGCAGGCCTAAATCCCGCTCGAGCGAGATTTAAATTCACGAGCGAAAATTTACAATTTCGAGTGGGAAATGATAAAATTCACTTGCTATGCAATCTATACAGTGTTCATATAAATTTCAAAGTTTTGATTATTAAGTGGACACTAGCGGAAAATTACAAGAGAGGAAAAATACCTCAAATAATGAATTTGAATGGATGTTACTTGAAATATTGTTGCCCACTATAGAATGTTATGAATTTGAAAGGATGTTACTTGAAAGATTGCTGCCCACTATAGAATGTGATGAATTTGAAAGAATGTTATTGTGAGTGTGTAAAAGAGGCGTGTGAATGGTAAAATATATAGAGTTGTCAATGCTATATAGATTTTTTTCCGCATTTCACGTGAAAATGTATTATCTCATATCTGCACAAGCAAATAAATTCATGCCATGCACCAATCAGCCATCATTCTGTACATTGACCAGCTTTCTGCCATTTCCCGCTCGGATAGAACAATTTCCCGCTCGACACGTGTCAAATCCCACTCGAGTGGGATCATAGTTCCCGCTCGAGCGGGATTTGACACGTGTCGAGCGTGAAATTGTTCTATCCGAGCGGAAACTTCATTTAGGTTCGTTTAGTGCTTATTCAAAATTTTTCGACTGAAATTAGTCTCTAATTAATCCCTAGTAGTGATATATAAAATAATTAAATTATATAATTATTGGCTAATGATTGTCAAATATTCACTAAATCATTACAATGTCATATACTTTATATCACATCTCTTACACATGTGTAAAAGATGTGATATAAAGAGGTTGACAAGATAGCATATTATATTAGAAATATTCAAAGTGGTGTAAAATTCATTGTTTTTGGGAGGGTGGTGTATTTTTCATTTTTGCATTGTGAAAAGGTGTATTTCAATGGATTATCACTTCTTTGTTTAAGGGTAAAAAAGTATTAACATATTCTCCACTCACAATACTTCTACCACCCACTCTCACTCACTCTCCCATAGTGTGAATCTGTTGGCCCAGGAACGAACAACCCAACAATGAAAGAAAACAGTTGAAACAAGAATGAAATTCTCAAAAATGTTGAAGAGAAAATATTGTGGAGAGGTGAATAAAAGAGAGATTGTATTACTTGTGCAGAGTATACAAGTAACTCAAGAATATATTCTACTCAAAAAAACAAATTAAATTCTTCACAGAATCCTCCTTGCCATCGAAACGGGCATCGCAAAAAATACCAAAATAGCACATACGTGTAATGATTTAAAAATGAGTTTCAAAAAATTAAACCCCATCGTACCTTGTCACTTCAACTTCAAAATTGGGACTTGCCAACCTCTGCAGTTCCTTGTCGCTCCTGAGAAGTTTAACTCGAACATGAAAGTCTTGTTGGTCTCCGATCCGTGTAGATCCTCTTGTTCCTCTACTATCAATTTACCTGACACCACCGCTGCAATATTTTAATACAATTGATTTGAGCATTGCTATTTCTCAAGAGACATGTTAAGTTATAAACATGAAGCTCTCGAAGAAGTGGGAAGGGAAGCTCTCTGCAGACAAGGTCCAATTTTCTAAACGACGATTTCAGTACCTTGAGTTGAGGCTGGGGGATTGGCCCTCAGTTGTTTCCCACTCGTTTGTTCTAAAGAAACCGTGTTCTATTATGAGCTTCTCAACGAATTAAACCTACTTTTTCCAATATGTCTTCCGATTCAAGATCTTAACGATTCGAGGCCAAGAGACTCAGCTTCTTGAGGGAGCGTGGGAAGCTAATCCCCTGCAGATACTAATCATCACATCCGTAGTCGGAGGTTTCCAGTTTAGTGAAACATTCAGCCCAGTACCCTCTCATCAATTCGTTTCCCATCATACCATACATACAGTTTCTTGATATTGAGAATTCTTCATTCAGAATGAAATCCTTTGAGCGTTTCCAGATTCTCCATGACGACAATAGCATTGTCGTTGCTCGACACGCCTTAATTGATGCATTTTCCATATTTCAACATCATCCCAACAACAAACACTTAAGTGTATGTAGATTCCAAAGCAGATGGATAGAAAAAATGGACTTCGACCTTCTTGGTTACAACAACGTTTGAAAGGTACTATGAGTTTACAAAATGAAGCACATCCTCTAGATAATACTCGTAGAATCCAATCACACTACGACCATCACTCGTTTTCATCCTTTTCTCAACAATCTAGAGTTTGGCAGTTCCAAAACATTACAATTATGTCACACATAAGAACGAGCATGTGACATAGAAGATTCCAAGACATCAAGAACTTTCTCATGTGAAGTGTGTTGATGGGAATTCACATGCGGTGTTGTCTATCTATGCCTCGATGTTGGCCAAAGACATAATAAAATCTCTATTTTTGACCTTCTTTCAAAGATAAATCTCTTAGTAAATCATCAACTTCGCAGTATTTATTTTTCCTCGTCCCCCTAACTTGTGAACGATAATGAGATTTATGTCAACTAACTCCTTTAAGTACTCCTCCGCGATTGTTGCCAAGCTTTTGTTGTTTAATGGTTTCAAAAATCCTTCCAAAATTCAAAGCTTCATGAGTATTTTGATGCTCTAATCTCACTATCTTCTTCAAACAATCCCGTATACAGAAATCAAGGTTTTAGATACGCTAGCAAATGGTTATAGCTCATTTTCAATATTCATCATTCTCTGGATTCAATACTGAATTTAAGTTTCTCTCTATGTGCTCCCAATATTCTTGTGTTTGTCGGGATTCAGCCAAAAGACTCCCAACAACATCAATTGCCAGAGATAGTCTATAACAATTTTTCACAATTTTCTCACCAATTTTCTCGAGTTCAAGAGAAAAACTCTCTTCTCCAAACACAGTTTTGGAGAACAACTTCTAGCTACTATGCACGTCTAAAAATCTCATGTCAATGTGATTAGAGTCACTCAAGTGGGCACCCAAGTTTGATAGTTGTTACTAATATTCTACTCCCATTATTGCAATCAGGAAAGAAAAATTTCATCTTATCCCACACCTCTAGATTCCACATATCATCCATAATTATGAGATACCTCCTCTCCGAATAAATGTTTTTGTAATGTTTCTCTGATCTCCCAATTCATTCTCACTCTTACCCTCCGAGTACTCTCTTGCCTGAGAGATTGCTAAGAGTTTCTCGTATATTACAATCTTGAGAAATTGTAGCCCACACACAAATATCAAAATGCTCACTAATAAGCTTGTTTTGAAACACATATATAGCAAGAGTGGTCTAACCAATGCCGCACATCCCTACAATAGGAATAATTTGGAGGCTGGATTCTCCTCCGGTGAGCCTATCCAATAGTTGAAGTAGCACATCATCAAACCCCACCATCACACTCTTCCTTTCACCAGCATCAGCGGCAACATTTCTCTGCAGCCAAGGTTCAACAGCAGCCTTCTCTCTGACCATGTCCATCACCTCTTTTTCTTGATCAGATCCATTTCTTCTATCACTTTCTCCAAATCTTCATAAGTGAATGCAACTGATTTCTTCATCATTAACAGTTTTTTTCATCATCATCGTCATCACTATCAGTTGTTGCTGCAGCATAATGAATATTATCAACTATATAGGACTCAATGACTATTGGTGTATACTGTAAAGCAAACGTTTTGTGCTTGTATACACGGTTTCTATTTCCGTTGTTTTCTCCCATATCTGATTTGATTGTTTGTCGTATAATGTCTTTTGTCCCTTTATCTTATGTTATAGATCAAATGGTGTGTTGTAGATCACAGATTATCATATGATTAGTTTCTCATGAAATATTAATAGTTATTCACAGTCGAGATAACCCTAGACAAGTTATCGATTCACACTGTAACATATAATAGAAAGTAGTTTGTCTTGACTACTTATTTATGCTAGAACTGTCACGCCCCGATTTCGGGAGTGCGACGAACAACACTAACCTTCCATTAACTCAACTCACAATGGGTTCATACTCGGGGAAACAAGGGAATATTAACTGAAAGCGGTAACGAATATAGGCATGCTTTCAAGTTACATAATAAAAACCAATGAGCATAGATAATTTACATAATGTATCCAAGAAGGAATAAGTTTGTCAAGTTCACATCATATGGGAGTTAAGGAAAAGCAGTAAATTGTTTCGAGCACATCGCTCTTGAATTCAACAAAATATCAGAGTAATATCCAAACATATTGAAAGCAAATATCATGCAGCGGAGACATCAACTCAATCCCAACAACTACATGTATGGAGACAGGTAATTGCCAGCTAACTTTCGACTCAACCAAAAGAGACACACCACCCAAGCTGTCCATGCCATCCACATCCCGCTAACCTGCACGTTTAGAAATACATGCAGGGCTGAGTACTTTGTACTCAGTGAACACATTGCCAAAACATTTTAAAAACTTGCTCTTAGAGCTATATAATTGAACTTGTCTTGCCACAGCATCACAAGCATTAATAAGATTTAAAACATTTTACTTGTGAATGCAAAATCATTTTATTTTCCAATGGACTGCGCAGTCAAAACATAATACTCAATACAGGCATGTATCATCTACCACATCAACTTTGTGTCAAGAAGTAGGCCTCCTTCTCAAACACTGTGACCGGCTAAACCAAAGTAAAGCTCACAGTCACCTCAAATAACTCAAATACCACACGTGGGTTCCTGTCTTTCACAGGGCAATAATATCTCAAGCAGATGATAAAGCATACCAACTCAAATAATATGGCAAGTCAATTGATTTAAAACTCGCATAGTAATAATGCTCAATAAATAACAGCAATCATCAGTCTTTTGGTTTTAGAAAAGCCCACTTCCGAAGACTAAGCTAGGCGGCTTACTCTTTTCGTCCTCGCTACTTTTACATTCCGCTTGGCCCTTCACAAACAACATCGAATAAGGACGAGATTATTATCTCGTAAAACGTAAAGTAGGTTTTGAACTCGGCTGAAGGACTTCTACTTAACTCGGGTCTTTTCTATATTATTCTAACTTTTATACGTCGATAACTTTCTCGATTTTCTCATCCTCGGGTTATTAACTTTTACTCGGTTACTAAAAATAAACTTTGACTCACATTCTCGTTTCTAAAAATAAGATTTCTTTAGTATTTCTCGCTAAACAAGAGAATACTATTCATCTTAATCATACTACTTGAGTTTTCGATTTATAATTCTTAACTATCATCATCACAAATCATTCATGTCATAAACGAGCATCTGCAATAAATGAACAAGTCATTTCATGAATAACGAAATAGAAACATTTCACTTAAGCACCTAAGTTCAATCAAGCATAATGAACTCAAACATGATTTATATTTCAAAACATTCAACAGTTATCTCAACACTGCTCGGCTTTATTTTTGAAACTATTAACTTCGTGTGAACATTGAAAATAATCTCATCAACTTTTATTAAGTCAAATAGGAACTTTGAATTTTAAAACTCAAACTTCTATTTAATATTCTCAATTCAAAATACGACGTCATTTTTCAAAAGACGAATATATACTCGTGTAAACCCTCGTCTTAATAATTAACTTCCAAATATATATAAATTTTCTTTTCTTTATTTCAAAAATTTCGACTTCTTAATTTAAAAACTCGAAGTTCGATAACTTTGTCGTCTCATCTCGAATTCAAAAGATTTGAAAAGCAAACTCGATTATTTTTACTTAACATTATCATTCAATCATTCAATACTCGACACATCATCAAGGAACGAACATTCAAGCATTGAAGACTCACTAAACTCGATTTTTACATTTTTAGTAATTAACATTTATTCGATCTCAACTCAAGACTTTATTTTATTTAAGCTATTTCTTCATAACATTATTTAATCATCTAAGTATAAACTTAAATCTCAAAACTTATATTTTATAACTCCTTATTTCATTAAGAAATTTTCTCATTAGCTTATTTATTTCTACTTCTATTATTTTTATTCTAAAACTCTTTGATTATTTTTCATAATCAAAACAAGTAAACGAACTCAATCTCGATTAAATTATCCCTTAAGCTCCTTTACTAAACTCCTAAAATATTTTTCTCTTTAAAAGAGAATTTATCTCTCTTTATGTTAATCCCTTTTTATTTCTTATTCGATTGAACAAACTTATCCTCGACTAACTCGTCTTTAAATTTTCATACTCGTCTTTTAATTTCATCTTCTTTGTTTTGATTTTCCTTTTTATTTCTCAACTAATATTATTATCTCTCTTTTTAATTACTATTATTAAACTCATATATTTTCTTCTCTTAATTACTTAATCCTTAACAAAGAAATGATTTTCTTTGTTTTTCTCAATTCATATCTCCATAAATAAATTATTTATTTTCTTTTTATTTTTATTTTATTTTAAATTTTTCAATTATTTTTAATTAATTTTAATCATCTTCAAATCTTCAAATTTTCACCAAGAACACCTAGAACACACACTCAAATCTTCAAATTTTCACCAAGAACACCTAGAGAACATACCCAAATCTTCAAACTCATTTCCATAGATTTTTACACATTTTTATAGCTAAAATTCCATTTTCTTTATCTCTTAAATTTTCCTTAAACATCTAACACTCAAATATTATCATAAGTCTATATCATCAACATCATCAAAATCATCATAAACCATCAAAAATCATAACTTCTTCCACACACTCATGCTTCGATTTTTCTTCAAAAATTTAACAAAATAATTCAAATTCTCAACTTAATCATATCTCCATGCTCATATCTACACATAAACATAATCAAATCATCAACAACAAATATTTCTCATTTTCCTCATAATTTTCGGTGCTCATAGAAAAATTAGGGCAAATAATTTTCTCATCTTCACATACATATAAATCATTTAATCTATCATCACAAACACATATAATCAAGAAATCATCAAAACTCATAGAAATTATTTTTCTGCCTTTCCTTTCTTCATTTTCGGTCCTTCTAAAATTTTATGGGATTATTTTTCTTTTCTTTCTTCTTAATTCCTAGATAAATTTCTAGGGTTTGTGTTTTTCATTATATCATCATTCATCATCATCGATCATCACCATATCATCCTAGGTTTGCCTAAGCATAAATTAAATATGCATATTTTCTTTCTTCCTCTTGATCACTTATACATTTACATATATATAAAACTTGAATAAATAGCATACTTTAAGGAAATTAAATCAAACTCCTCCTATTTTGAATCTCTTGATCGATGGTGAGGGGAAAGGGATGAGCTTCAAAGTTTAGCTTGGATTTTTCATGGAGGAATCCATCTCTAGACCTCAAGAAAAATAAACAAAAATTAATCATCTCTTTTAGGGCATGATGCCGAAAATTTTAAAGAAGAAAGAGGGAGATGATTTTGATCTTGAAATAATCTCAAAGCTTGAAGAACAATATTACCTTCTTGAATTAGGGTTGAAGATTGAAGATGATGAAGTTTTTGAAGCTTGGAAACTTGAAACTTTAGACTTCCATGGAGTTTTTCTTCATCTATATGTGTGTGTATGTGTGGCGGTGAAGAGAGGGAGAAGGAAGAAGAGAGAGGCTTCTTCTCTTCTTGTTCGGCTAGGAGAGAGAGAGAGTTGAGAGAATTTTGGCTTGATCTTTTCTTGAGAGAGAAAGAGAGTTGAAATTAAGGAAATAGAAATGATGATATTCTCTTAGGCTAGGAAAGAATATAATTAAGGGAGAGAGAGAGAGGTTATGTCGGTAGAGAAAGGGAGAGAGATTAAATGAAAATATATCAATTTAACTGGTATAATTTTTCCCAGACGAAAAAGTTTTCCGGTAGAATATATCCGTATTTTTCCGTTAACTCTGAAAACGTCTAAAAACTCTCCACGACTCATTCCCGACATCGGAAACACATCTACTCCATCTCATATCTCACAAAATAATTTAAGGAATCCAAATATCTAATTTTTAGGTCATAATTCCAAGTAACGAAGAAAATCCTAACAATCTTCTCGGTTAGTTTAACCGTTATGAAATAAATTTTAAAACCCACTCATGTGATCTCAGAAAAAAAATTCTAATATATCACAAGGATCTCAGAATTAATTCTATGTTCAAAAGACACTAATTAAACTAGATTCGGAGTCCATCGACGAATAGTGATTTCTCGGCTTATCGGCACTATTCGTCAAAAGTGAAAGTTCTCAGAATTCTCCGAAATTCATATATATTTATGCTCAATCTCATATAATAAAGCTCAATCAATGCATCACATACTCATTTCGAATAATCGAAATGAAAAAAATCACATCAAAGCACATATGGGCATTTTCGTCATTTTTCAAGAAAATCACTTTTCTTGAAAAATTTTATCACTCAAGGCACGTTATTTAAACATATAAATGCATTACTTATAAAAGTTCAGGGTATTACAAGTACATATGTTTATGTATTGAATGGATCGCAGAGAGACGTGTTATTCTATTCTGGCCATTTGAGAAGAACCAAGGTCTCACTGACTCGATAGATCTAAATCCTAATAAGTGATTAAGTGTGTTCAAATATTTGTGTGTCACTTTGACTTACCGTGGGTGAGAGTTATGAGTTAACTCAATATGCTTTGTATCTTGGGTGACAACAATATTTGTTTCGACACTTAATTAACTATATTAGAAAACCATGTCCTGGTGACCCTAGGTTGATAACATTCCTGTAAGGAGCTCATTAAGTTTATTGTACTAAACCCTGCAGGTGGATTTTGTATCCGGTACGATAATAAGGTTGAGTGGTACTACTTAAGGAATTAAAGTTATTAATTAATTTAAGATGTCAGAAGCTTTAATTCATTAATGAATGTTTGACATCTTAAACATGAGGATTGTCGAAGTCAAAACTAGAAGCCCTTATTCATCAGCGGACTAGAGCGACACTGCATCACTAATTCTTTAGTGGAATGAATTAGTGATTATATACTTGTAATTATTCTAGGCTTGAATAATAGTGTGAAAGTATATAAGAGGCTCAACTCTAGTTTTCTAGTAGATCCCTAGAGTGGTCCAAATGGTCTCTTATATTCAAGCTCAATCCACCCACTAAATCATAATGGGTTTGGCACATGAGTTGTCTTATAACTACAAGCTCTCTCTCAAGTAAACTCTAAGTGTCCTCATTGTAACACCAAAAAGGATAGAGAAAGAAAGTAGTGAGGGTTTGGAGTGGCTTGAGGATCTTGGAGGATTGCCAACCACGTGGCATCTGAGATCGAGACGGGACATGCACACTCTAGAAGATCAACTAGTGGAATCGTTTCACGACCTCCAAATCCAAGAGAACGGTATCTCTAATCCTTGTATATTGCTTTAAATTAATAGAAGCATGCTAGGTATGATTCTTTTATGTCGAGTTAGATATCCGGAAAAGATCGGCGGGCAAGTCGGTTCGGCTTTCATTAGTTGTTCCCATCAATAACATCTTCAGCTGCATCTGCAATGCGCATCTCCAACGGGCCTGCTTCCTCTTCGTAGGCTACCGGGGAAGTATGCCCCTCAAGAAATTCTTGCAGGAAGGTAAGTTTTTTAGTGAGAGATTTAACGTGTTGTTTATCTAGAGAAATTGGAGGAGAACGATGTCGTTCGAGCTGATTTATAATATGCATAAGAGAAAGCACAGCTGCATAAGCCGCTATGATCTTTAAACTCGTATGAATTTGTTCAAATTGCAAAGACTACAGGATATAAGCGTGGGGCTGTGTTAATGAAATGAGATGATATATAGCAATTTCAAAGATGAAACCATGTTTCCGACAATTATTTTTTTAAGTCAGCGCGTACACGCGCCATACAAATATTATTTTTTAATTCGGGTGTCCTAAAAATCCTGTTTTTCTTATTTTTTTAAGTATTTTATTTTGTTTATTTGTTTAAGTATTTTTTCATTTTTGTCATTGTTTTTATTAAGCAAACCCCTTAAAGTTTATTAATCCTCAATTAGAATTTATTAATCTCCATAGATGAGACCGGTCTAACACTAGAATTGTAAAAATTTTAGCAGATATATTTGATCAACAAGTCATGTGGAGCAGTCTTGAAATCATCTAAGGGGGAGTATTCAATTCAGATTTTATAAGATATTTTTGTATTTCAAATGTCTTTAGGTATTCAATTCTGATTTTAAAAAGTCCTTAAAAATCTTCTAATATTCTATGAACTTTGAAGGATTTTTAGTCCTCTCATACAAATACAGAAGCCTTACAGAAATCTCACATCTCCATAAGAGATTTTCAAGTATTCTATCTCTATCACCACCACATGCCTACCGTCGTTTCCACTCTCTCTAAACCCAACGACAACAGCATTGGAGACAAGAACGGAGTCGGCGGCAAATCTGGTGGTGGATCGGCAACGGCGGTGGCGGAGAAGAAACAAAGGGGAGAGTGGGAATCGGTCGGAAAGCCAAGTGTAATGGAAATTGGAGAAGAAAGAGAATGGTAGGAGAGAGAGAAAGTTAGGATGGACCGATGGGTGGAGTGAGGGAGAAGCAATAGAGGGTTTTTTTTCGAATTTTTATTTTGTTTTTTACTCCCTCTATCTCATTCATAATGTAATATTTTTTTTCGGCATGGGTATTAAGAGCAAAGGTGGTGATTAGTGTAGTAATAAAGTGATATAAAATATTTTTAAAATGAATAAAGTATTGTTGATGTGATATAAAATGGTTTTAAAGTGAATAAAGTAATTTTTTTTTAAATTATTTCCAGAAATAAAAATGTTATAAGATGAATGGGACATCCTTAAAAAAATATTGTACAAGATAAACGGGATAGAGGAAGTATTAAATATTCTATTAAAGGTATATAAATAAATTAACAAGTATTCGTTCTAAAAAAATGCTTTTTATGATCAGTGTTTGGGTTTTTAATTTTAAGCTAGTATGTATTTGAGATTTCAAATAAAGAATGGTAACTTTTGCCTATTTCCCCTATTTATTACTATATCATATGTTTATTTGATATTTTTTATTCTACCAATCCATAGAGTTATAAAGTCTATGAAAACAAAAATAAATCAATCTATGAGAATCCATCAAACTTTACATAGAATTAAAACAATCCATTGAATTAGTAGAATTCACAGATTATATAAAGTCTGTCAAATCTTTTAAATTATGAATTGAATACACCCCTTAAATTTGCTACAATTGTCGAGATACGTAGCTTTTTATGCACTTAATTAATTAGTAAATAAATTTGCATAGCTAGCTCATGAAAAACGGGAATTTTTTTCAGAAATTTTTTTTTTTTTTCAGTTTATATTTTGGGGGATAAGTTACATTTAGGAAAAAATTAAACAAACGAATAAATAAATAATATTCCATCGGTCGTGGGGTAAGTGGCTACATTTCCTTATTGGAGTGTGTTGTTGTGTAAGAGAATATGATTAACACATTTAGTACGTAAGTGCACGTAGTCTCAACAAGTAATAAATGGAAGTATTCCAAGATCGTCTCCACAGGGAATGCAAACTAGAAAATATGCTATCTCAATTACATAAAAACTAAAACAAAAATAAAGCAGTAAATCAAGTTGGCAGGTTTTGGAAACTTAAACTAAAGTACGAAATGCAATAATTACTGAATTAAAAAGCTAGGAAAGCTTATAAGAAAAGATTCAAACGATAAAACGATAATAAGAAACGGGCTTGGATTATTAACTCTCTCTATGTCTTTCACGCAGAATAGAAAGTTGCAGCAATATTCCAGCAAAATTCTCTGAGTCAACGTGATGTTGTGAAAACCATAAAAAATTTTCAAATCCTATGATATTAAACCCTTCCCCTAATTAATCATATTCCTATGCATTAACAGGTTCATAATTACCAAATTCAAGTTCAAACCACATATGTCACACAAGGCAAACAACATATTCATATGCCATTCACGCACATAATCAAATAAAGATAAGATCATGTTCTTGCGTCATTCAAATCTTTCCACTACATTTAACCTTTCCAGAATAATGGCAGATGTTGCTCCCAATTTCGTGCCCTTCTTCCCTTTTATCAAATTACCACCAATGAAACTCGTATTTTCATGAATCTCGGCACTCTTTGCTATAAAAATTTCGTGCCCTCTAAGGTGTGGTCTTCTTCTTCTTCCTCTTTCTCCCCTCCAAAAAATGGCAGATGTTGCTCCCAATTTCGTGCCCTTCTTCCCTTTTATCAAATTACCACCAATGAAACTCGTATTTTCATGAATCTCGGCACTCTTTGCTATAAAAATTAAAGACACAACGATAACACGAAAGCGCCAACATAAATTAGAAATAAATGACAAAAACAAGCAAACAAACACTCTCTTTCTCAATTTAAAGCTTGAAAGAAAAGGAAATAATTTTTTATTCAAGAGTTACCAGGTTGTCTCGGGATAAGTGGTCACTTTCCTTATACAGAAATTGTTTTTCTCACAAAAAATATAATAATAGTTTCCCTCGAAAAAAATTGTGTGCTCGAACACTTTCTCATTAATAATCGTGTCGAAAATAATGTGACCATTTATTGTTGAACGGATGGAGTAGCTGTAGTAGTACCATTAATTCATTCTGTGCAATTTTTTTTTTTGATAAACAGTTGTAGCTTCCAAGATGAACAATATAAGTTATCAAAACATAATTTCGATAGCTAAGGAATTTTTTTTTCCCGTAAAGGAGAGGAATATGAGTGCACTATAATATTTGTATTGTTAAATATCTAATTCCACATCATTAAGAATTTAAAGCAATATATTTCCTTTTTTTATAAAAGCAATACTCCCTTTGTCCCACTCATTGTGTCTATATAGTGGTGAATACGGATATTAAGAACAAACTAAGGGTAAAAAGATAGAAATTTGATAGGTCATGTTACTTTGAAAGTGTTTTGAAAGATTAATTATTTTCTTATTTGAACATAGACAGAATAAATAAATACAATAAATGAGACAGAGGAAGTATCATATTTCCGAGATATTTTTATATGAAAACATTTTAATAATATTGAGGTACGAGCCTATAGAAGAGATCCTGCTCAAGTAATAATATAAATGATTATTAAAATATTCTAATTTGAAAGATGGATGTACCAGATGAGGTAAAGAATTGGGACCTTCTTCAACCACAGGATGAAACCTGACTAAGTTCCTTTTTGCGAGTAGGCTGGCCCGATGGGCGCAACCCATTTTGACTGCTTGCTTCTCTTGATATATTACTCTGGGCCCAATACGTATGCTCGGAAACTAATTGTTCGTGGGGACGTATTGCCCTTGCTAGGAATTTAATTTTATTTATCAAACAAATCAAGATTATTTAACACCAGTTAATTGGTTGTGGTCACAACCAACCTAAGTATATCATTCGAATTTGAAATTTTAAACAACAAAAGAATAAAACAGTCGAAGCCAATCCTTAAAACATCCAAGAATGAACAAATTTTGGTAACCTATGCTTCACTATGATACAGATTTAACTAGGAATGTCAATAACATATGGCACAAAGCACAAATAGCCATCACAGATTTTGACCGATAATCTTTAATCTCATCTGTTTTAGAGAATTTATGGAGTATAGTCCTCAGCATCTCCAGATCCAGCCCTCGGCGTGCCATCATTTCCGAAAGTTCGCTTGCTCATGTTCGCTCGCTGCACCAATCGGACCAACGCTTGAACCACCTCCGACATTGGTGGCCTGAACTCCGGCTCCGGCTGTGACCATCATCAACAATTAAGTATAATTAGAGAGAGAGAAACCGAGAGAGAGGGGGGGGGGGGGGGGGGAGTTGTAAGTATATACCTGGACACACAGAGCGATGACATCTGCAAATCGTGAGAGAGATTTGACGGGGTAGAGGCCTTTAAGAGCTGGATCGACCATCTTTGCTAGGGCATCAATGTCGTGGAGTTGGGGAGTCGCCCACCGGACTAAAGATTGCTCGGATCTTGGCCGTGAGCTGCGTTAGGAAATAAGTTGGAGTCAGCAGAGAAGAAAAATGGGATTTCGTTTTTTTTATTTCGTGGAAGGATTTGGAGTACCTGTCGAATGGTGTGCGTCCGGTTAGAAGCTCCAACATCACGACTCCAAAGCTGTAAACGTCGCTCTTAATAGTGTATTGACCGGACATAGCAACCTCAGGCGCACCGTATCCGGATGCCTGCAAATGTTACATATGAACATTTTGGAATCGACAAAAGTATTGCTTGAGACACTATCAAACAAAATGCAATATATTTCCAATCTGGAATTGTGGTGATTATCAATTTATGGGGTAAACTTTCATGCGTTTTGCAAAAATATCATGACCTTCAAACTATGCAGCAGAAAAACTCATGCCTATCCATTTCAAAATCGACTACACATTTACTCACGGGACTTCGACATGCAAAGACAAATCCAATGCCGGAATTCGACATATAAAAAATTGTTGGAAGGTAGGATTTTTATGCATATTTCAAAAGTCATGAAAGTTTGCAAAGCGCACGAAAGTTCATAAGTTGATAAGAAGCCAATTATCAATATTTGTAGGATATATTGCACCATCACAGAGAAAAGAGAGAAGAAACGAATTAGCACGTGTAATTGTACCTGATCTGGTTCACCGACAAGACTCGCTAACGCACAATCTGAAAGGTGGGGATTGAGCTCGCTGTCGAGCAAAATGTTTGCAGATTTGAAGTTTTTATGAATCACGGAGGGTGAACATACTTCATGAAGGTACCTACAAAGCATAACTAGATGAGTAACGAGCTAGCATCTTTAAAAACTGACATTAAAAAATATTTGAAAAAGACAGATAAAACACACACTAATACAGAGAGTGAACTAATGAAAAACAGCCCATGAGGCGTACTCTAGTGCTCTCGCAGTTCCCAATGCAATCTTGACACGACTGTTCCACGTTAAAGGCTTGGTGAATTCATCAGAGAGATACAGAAATTCATGCAGAGATCCGTTTTTATGGAACTCGTACACTAGCAAGTGTTGTCCATGCTCGCAACAATACCCTATCAGCTCAACTATGTTCGGGTGATGTAACCGGGAAATTTCTGACACGATCCCCAGAAATTCGTCTGAATTGGACAGAACAGATGCATTTATTTTCTTTACAGCAACGACCTGTCATCAAAATGTGAAGCAATTAGCCAAATCACGTCGTTAAGAAACTGATTTTATTCACAGATTGAAATATTGTTAGAGCATACCTTTCCATCATCCAACTGTGCGCGGAAAACCCGTCCGATGGATCCTTCGCCAATGAGATTTTCGACATTGAAACTATCAGTTGCTATCTGCAAGTCTGCAACTGAGAATAATTTAGCATCTATGGGAGCTACGTTCACTTTCTTGGGCGGAACAATAGGCTTCGCGGTGACATCATCTTCGTCGAACGACTTAAGACGATCAATGGGAGGTGGTCTCAGATTTATCACGGCCGGAGCATCAAAAGCTTTTGTGTTGGCTGCTGATGAAACTTGAACAGGCTTAATTTCTGCAGTCAAATAATAAGACGTGTTATTTCCTATATCCCACAAATATCCATGCGAAGGTAAAGTCGAGGATCACCTTGCACTTCTTGTGGAGGTTGAGGGGTAAAAGGCTGATTGTCAAGCTTTTCGATATCAGTGGATGACTTTCGGGATCGTCGTTTTATTATAAAGAATGCTGCTATTGCTCCAACTACCAAAACTGCGATAACAATTCCAGCAATAGCACCACCACCGATACCAGAACTTCCTTTACTTTCATCTCCTCCGCCATTAGATGAACCACCTCCGCTTCCAGATCCTCGATTCCGGTTAGGCCTCGTGACTGGAGGAGTTCCAGGTGGCGGTGGAGGTGCGGGCCCCGAGCTGAGTTGATTACCGCTCGTTCTGTAGGACAAGGGAAAATAATTACAATCTGGAAATGTCCTTTTAAAGACAAGAATGTATATAGATACATAAATAATATAATGTGTACTGTGTGTGCAGGTCGAATACTTACTTCGGGTTTATGCCCTTCAACGACTCAGGTATCCATCCAGTAAAACGGTTATTTTCGACATTCCTACAAAATAAACATACATCAGTCTATTGTTTCTCACTTCTCGTAGAAACATAAAACTACATAGTATGTATGTGTGTAAAGACGGCAATTTTAAAGGCGACTCACAGATTCTGAAGTGGAAGAGTTGCAAGGACGTCAAGGGTTCCCGTAAACTGATTGTTTTGCAAATACCTGCATAAGCAAGAAGATTACCAAGCATCCCACGAGAACATAAAATGCTAACAGAAAAAATATAGACCACTTACATGTCGTTTATACTTGTCAACGACTGGAAACTCTGTGGAAGATTATCGGACATGGAATTGTAAGAAAAGTCCCTGAAGCATGATCACATAGAACAAGAAGATATATTAAGATGTTCTTATTCGTATAAAACACGTATAATTGGGCAACCTCATAACTTGCTAGAATCAAAACAAAAAGGAACTACGAGATGAGGAGATTGGCCTTACAATGTAGTGAGAGAAGTAAGCGCATTGAACTGGAGAGTCACTTGGCCCCCGATTTGATTGTGGCTTACGTTGCTGCCAAATGCAAAATGTCAATTTTCTTTCGAATAAAATATCATTAGCATCTTTTTTCTTTTGCTTTTTTCTGGGTTTAGGGAAGAGGAGATTTTCAAGAAATATAACTTACAGGTATTTCAGAGAACTCATCAACGAGATGGAATATGGAAGTCCGCCACTGAAGCCACAATTGGCAAGGTTTCTGCATTTGTTATACAACGAATGAGCTCAGATGGGAATGAGGAAACTCGAAAATTGACAAATCACAAGATAAAGGAAGCTTACAGTCTCTCTAAGTTTGGAGGTTGTTGATATGGAATCTGGTTTCCAAGATTGTTGTTACTTATATCACTGTAAATACACATCACAAAATATCATCAAGAAACTCATGATTTAATATTTTTTTCCGGAAAACTAGAGTCGTAGTACGTATAGCACGTGACTTACAATACAGTTACGGATTTAAACTGATCCAGCTGGAATCCCATATTTCCGGAGAGTCCTAGGTTTGGTATCTTTCTGAAAGATGTACACAAAAACGAGGAGCATCGGAATCGAGCTAAAAGCTAAATATAGAGAACGAAAACGAGCAGATTAAAAAGGGTCATTGAAAGTTCACATTTCGGTAACTTTTGGGCCGGAGCAAGTAATTCCCTTCCAATTCTCCCCACAAGGATCGCCACCAGTCGACTTCCAATTAGTAAGTTGCTGCGCTGAATTCAAGCTGGTGAACAAGAGATTGAGATTGGACGCTGCATATCCAAGTATGAACAGTCAATATATAGATTAAGTTATTCGGTATAACAAACATATTAACACTTTACTAAGAATGTCAATGCAAAAAGTCAAGAGTTATACATGTACATAACAACACAAAATCTCGTAGATTATGACCGATGACCTAGAAAGTCAGGATATAATTCTGCTGATCAATTATGATTAGTGAGTCGTTAAAATAGTAGAAGCTGATCAATAACTTGGAAATTTTCGAAGTTTGTAGTTTTCTTTTACAATGGTTTTTTATTAAAGGATTTCCAGACATGCTCCCAGGACTATGGTCTACCAAAGACTCGATAACAAGAAAACAGTAAACAAGTAACAACTAAGCGAATGATTACCTAAATCCTTAGCTATATTTTGATCATTTCTTGAAATATAAAGTTAAATTACATATAATATCGCCAGAACAACAAAACCACAATAATTAACACCATTTGGAGAATCAAATTCCAGAGATCAAAACTCTCTGTAATGTGCAGAAACTCCTATTTTCATTTCTCAAGACCCAAATTTCAGGAATCAAATAATGACAGCCCCAAGAAGCAAAAAAAGATCTTCAATTTGAAAATCAATGCCATCAATCAAATAACTCAAGAGCACAAAAGCAAGCAGAAAAAAAAGCCATCCAAACTAAACTAAGTATTCTCATTTTCTGGATTTCACATCATCATCATTAATAGAGATGTTTATGCTCATCAAGAGCTCATTTTCTTGATTTTCCAACATAAATTAGTAAAAACAAAAATCACCATAACAGGTATACATCATTACATCAAACAAATAATTGACATCCCAGAACCTCAACCATCATTACTCTCTCTCTCTCTCTCTCTCTCTCTCTCTCTCTCTCTCTCTCTCTCACATCCACATATCCATATACACGTGCATATATAATCTCAAGAACGGAAATTAAGAAGATGAATAGTGAAGAACTGACCATCACTTGGATCTGTGGCTGCATTGGTGGAGCTCAGAATGCAAATGAGCAGCGCCGCCGCCACCACCACCGCAATCTCCCCCGCCTTCCTCATCACTCTTTATCTATCTCTTCCAGCCTCTATACTAAATCCAGCTTCCAAAAAAATTAAGAAGAAATAGAAAAACACCAGAAATAAAAACTCTATCTTTATTTGAAGTTCAGACAGACAGCACTTTTCTCAAACTCTTTTTATTATTTCTTTTTCTATTTTTTCAGAAAACTTCAGTCAAATAATGGGAACAAAGAATTTCAAGAATTATATATATTTTGCACACTTTCTGCCTAGCCATTCTCACAAAAAGCTGGCAGGCACGATCTGCATAAAGAATCCAAAGCCACAGAATTTTACTATTTCTCTCTCTCTACCATGAATTCTTCTCTCTCTACCCTTCCTATATGTCCTTGATATACGCACACAGCAAGCACTCCCATGTATTTATTATATTTCTAACAGCGGTAAACTCAAAACTGCATACTTCTTAGAAAGATAAAACCCTGAATTGAAATTAAACTATCCAAATTATAAAGAACGCGTTTTTATGACGATTTTATTGCAAATAATTGAAATTGTCGCAATAATGATAGAGATAATATTTTTGCTCCATAGATTTGAGTAGATGTAGTGTAGCTTTCAACATAGCATAATTGCCACATGCTAAATTGTTATTTTTTGTTGGGATTTTCCATTGATAATAAATTGATTTTTGTTTCTTTTCCGCAATAAAATTTTCCTGTTATAGAAGAGCGAGTCACGGGATTCATATATAAAAGACAACCCCTTTTTGACTTAGGGAAAGTTTCACTTTTTATGCCTTCTTTAAATTTTTTAGTTATATCAAAAATATTTCAATTTTCCATTTTTTATATTGATCAAATTTATTAAAACACAAAATAGATTTGGTAATAGAGTATTCTGAATAAAATAAAATAAAATTATAAAAAAAGAGGGTTCAAACTGCCCTGTAGATCATAACATTTTATTTGATACTCCCTATGCCCACAATATTACTGCACTAGAATTCCATCCCGTCCAATTCACGGAAAATAAAACATACGTCTACTTATCTTTTCTATATCTAAATAAGGAATAATTTTAAAAATATTTAGAGCCTTAATTACAGATAAATGGGGTTCATATTGAATTAAAAAAAATTAAAAAAACTCTACTCACTCACATCTAAATGAATTGGTTCCAATAACTTTATACACTAAACAACTTTTTCTTAATTTCTGTGTCCACTCAAAATAGACAAGATGAGTGGGACGGAAGGAGTAAAATTTAGTAATACTAAATTTCAAATCAAATTATAATTTTCTCTAGTGTAGATATACCACCATTTATCAAATTCATTTTGATTGTATATATCATAAAATTAATTCTACGGTTGAAAGTACATGAGAATTTTTATTTAAAATACTCCCTCCATCCACAATAAGTGTGACTTTTTTTTGTTTTCTCGGTCATCCACAATATGTGTGACTTTTCCATAAATAAAAATGACCACACTTAATAAAATATCATTACCTTTCTCACTCACATCTACTATCCTTCATTCCACTAAAAATAACAAAACTATTTTCTCCACTCTCATATATATATATATATATATATATATATATATAATGAATATTAATTAGTCAATGGAAAAATAAATGAATGCATAAATACATAATTTATGTTCTGAATCTGTAGTAGGGGAATGCCCCGCTCAATCTTCCCAAGAGGACTGACCTGACTCGGCAATTGAAGGCTATATTCATATTCCTCCATCTCGCCATGAATTCCTTTTGCAGAAAAGATTGCTTAATGGTACTCCTACTATGTTCATAAGTGGTTTTCTACCCCGATCTAGTCAAAATGGGGTATCTAAGACACAATCAGCTCGTCTTTTAAGCGTTCTAAAGCGCTTTTTGTTCTTGTTGCTAACGCGCCTTGCAGTTAAAGGAAAGTCCGAGTGAAAGGCTTCAAAGGCATAGCTGCTACTGTTGCTGCGGCCTTAGTTTAGCGGGAACCAGAAAGGACTAACCCACACGCCCCCCTCATCAGTGCTTGCCTAACGCTTAAGTACGGATCCACTTCGACTGATGGTGATGGGTCAAGAAAGGCTCTTCTTCAGTAAGCACTCAAGTGCACCGGAAAGTCATCTTTCGTGGTCCTGGAGTTCTTTGTTCCCTGTTATGAGCTAAAAAGAAAGAAAAGGTAACTTTTCGCATTATATAAAACGTAAAAAGAATGTGCAGCCTAAACTTCCATCAAATGGAAGTAGTAAGTTTTCCAGCTAGGGAAGTAGTGAAAGTAGCTTTCTCGATGAACTAGTCTCCCCTGGTTCTACTCCTAACATGAGCTAATCATTTGTCATTTCCGAGATCGAAAAGAAAGAAGAAAGGAAGAAAGCTGCCCCTTATCTATTGGGTGCCATCCCGTCACTCGGGTGAAACCTAACTGACTCAAGACCCGGTGAGGAAGAGGAAAAAGAGAATGACATAAGCAGCCTACTCTTGCAAAGAGCCTAAGCGGCCCCTTCCTAGAGCGAGCTATATCGTTAGTTCGAGGGAGCCTTCGATAGATTGTAGGTTCAAAACCGAGATTCCCTTCGTGACCTGCTAGGTATGATAAATTCCACATCCGGTCCCCAAGTTTCTTCCTATCTTTTCTTATTGAAACGGTCCTCAAATTTCTTCATAACTATTTTTTGACACTATCCCACAACAAATTATTATCTTTTACCCTTACTTTATCAATTTATTTACCTAAAATATCACATATGGCTTATCATTATCTCAATTAATTTATATATTACTACCCTTAATGTAAGACCCTTTCTCCATTCACAGCAAATCCAATCACTTTTTCTCCACTTACAACTAATTTAATAACATTTTTCCTTAATTCTCGTGCCACTTCTTCTTAGGAAGAGACTTAGGACCGGAGATAGTATTAAATAAATTAATATTAATGATTGAATAATAATTAACCAAGCATAGAACTAATGAATAGTAGATTTTTTGCGCGAAAGTTTTATCAAAGCTACTCTGTTATAGTATAATTATTATGCCCTCCATTCACAAGTAAATGTCCAGTTTGCTACAGTACACGTGTTCGCAAGTAAATGTCCAGTTTACCTTTTCGTACAATATTACCCTCTTTACTTTACAGAAATTACTATCCTTTGTTATTTAGGACCCCACCTCACATCAACTTTATTTCTACCTTTTTATCATCCCAACAACTTTATTCTTACTTTTTGGTCAATACCACCTCTTTTTTTATCATTACCACTATTTTTTTGTCATTATCTCACTACCCCTACATCCTAACTTTTACCCCACTAACTTTCACTTTATCAACTTTCTGAAACTCCTTGTTCAGCACAAAGTGGACATTTACTTATGAACGGATGGAGTATATAGATTTAGGTCCATCTACAATATGATTGACAAATCTATTTATAGTAATAGAGTCCACATAATATATTATATTTAATCTTATATTTCTCACTACTCCACTCACATTTATAGTGGACCTCTTATTCTACTCACAATAATACCCATTATTATCCACCATTTTTTTAAAATACGTACCGTCCATAGTGTAGCAACGATATCGTAAACCTAGGGAGTATATAGTTTACACATTTTGTATTACATGGAAGATTAAATCTTTGAATTTAAATATAATATATTGATTACACATTATTTTATTCTTTTTCATTATAAAAAATACCATTTCAACTACTAGTCAAGTTAATTCATATCATTTGGAAATATCATTGCTAAGCAAGATGCATCTAACTATTTGAATAAATCAAATTATTTTCTCAAAAGATAACAAAAAAATATGTTTAATTACGATTTAAGATGAGTCACATCCAAAACCAGTTGTATTTCATTTTCAATCCTTTTAATGCACTTCTTTTTCCTAGCTAATTTCGTTGCGACTGCTCATGCTTATTATTTTCTTTTGATAAAATGAACTTTGAATAAATGGGTTTCCAAGTGAAATTATTTATTCAAAGATTGCGAGATTTTTTCTATAAACATAAACAATAGATGTATTTCTTATTTTCATTTTTTTTAATATAGTGAGAACTCATAACTGTTATTTTTTGTGCGCACTGCGTAAATTCTCGTCCATATGTAATAGCCTGCAAACCACGCAAGACAAATAAACCACATTTTTCAAATGCAAATGTGACAGACTCGACCTATAAAGACATTAGAGGATTTGAACCCAAAACCTTTGGCATCATGCAAGCAATTTCCACCACTATGTCACCCTCAAGAAGAGAAAAATTTTATTTTTTTAGTTTATAGTTTTTGGGAGATTAGAATAACTCTTTTTTTTTTTACTTAGAATATCTTTTATGATCTGGTGTATTTTTTTTATTTTATTTTTGAGAAGATATATGGTGTATATTATATGGTGTGTATACTATGGTGTGTATCATATGGTGTGTATACTATGGTGTATAGTTTATTGACAATACTTATTATTTTGGTTGTTTGCAAGTTTGCATTCGTATAGTCAAAGTTGCAGCTGTCTATTAGCAGATAATTATAATAATTGATAATCTAATTTTATCAATTTAATGCGCGGTATCCACAAAAATAATTATACGAGACATATTGTAGTAAGATACTTATGTAGAACCGGTAAAAAAAGAAAAAGAAAAAGAAAAAGAAAAAAAGGGGTAGTAAGAACATAAAACAAGATGTTAAAAATATGTCAAGAATTCCCTTCAAAAAGAGTGTATCAAGAATGTCAGGAAATTAGTAAAAATTTTAATTTATTTCAAAATTCAACTGAACTCAACCAAGTAGATGAAGTCATCAGTCTGAACTTAGTTAGAGTTTACTGTTTGAGCGTAGGGATTTTATCTTTACACGTTCGAGCAGAAGAAGTCAGCCAGACTGAGAAGGCAGTTGGTCAGTCAGACCAAAACTCGAATGACTCCAAAACTGAACCATACAGATCATTCATGTCGAGCAGTTGTATCGAAGTCAGACGTCCCAAAGTCAAGAAGAGAAGACTTGAAAGGCGGTGAAGGAAGAAGAGTTCAAATTCAAATTCAAATCTACTCGAAAGTACAAGACAACCTGTAACTTTCCATAAATAGACCGTTCACAGAGACTTGTAGCAAGAGTTGCAGTTACCATTTTGGGAAATATTGCAGAGAAGTAGGTGGAGTGTCATACTTTTTGGCAGATGTCAAATGACTCTTTCCAACAGCTAATTGATCTCCCTCTCTATAAATAGAGATCCCCATATTGCGAGAAAGAAAGAGAACACACGCGCAAAGAAGCGTTCAAAGAAACCGAGCATTATCTCTCTCGCATAGCAAGAACAAGTGTCAGATGAAGAACCAGTAGAAGTAGAGAGTCCATTCCTCCTCCTGTTCTTCCTTCTGCCTCTCAGAATCCCCATTCTTTGATTGAGTCTAGAATCTTAGTTTCTTGTCATTTCTAAGCAGATTCTCTCTTGCAGATTGAGTCTTTAAGTCTTAGGAAAAAGCCTCCACTTTTCTAGTATTGAAGATTTTATAGTTGGAAAAATCCACAACCCATAACTATAGGTCCTCTTAGAACCCGTAATAAAAAATACTAGGTTCCTTAGAACTCGAAATCTAAGACAGGTTGTATACTAGCCCGTAAAAGTATTGTAAGGTTTTGTTCGAACCCAAAATCAAACTGGTTAGACTGTTTGGTGCCCATCAACCAAGCTCAACGTTTGATAAGCACGCGTAAGCTTATCTAGTGGATTTCTTCCCCGAAAAGGAAGTCGTGAACGTAGGAAGTCAATCTCCGAACCACGTAAAAAATATTGTATTCTTTACTTTCAGTTTCCTAACCAACTGAACCAGCATACAAATCTGTTTTTATGAAATTGCACTAAGCGTTTGGGAACTTGACCTTTCCAGTAAAAGATTTCAGTTTAAGTAACGAGTCAAATATAACTACCAACTTCCGCACTGCAAAACTCTTTAAAATCTCACTCAAGAATTTACAGTTGACCCTAAATCAAAGAAATCAGTTGTGCACCTAACTGTGTGATCAGCTCCGACTGACATTTTCAGTTGTCGAGCGAACTGAACTGAGTAGTTTTCCTTAGTGAAAAGTTTTTAAAGAAAATACCTACTGATATATTCCCCCCATCTCATACATCAGTTACTCATTATCAAGACCATCAAAAAAATTTATGTAGCACGGTATTTCTATCAGAGCAATATAATTATGATTATGGTTAAATGTAGGAATGGGAGACTCAATTATGAATCTCAATTTCATACCTGTCCAAACTCAAAATAAAGTAGTATTATTTTTATTTTAATAATTAAACGAAGTATATACTCTATATTATTAAATATTCCTTCCGTCCATAAAATGGTTGTCACTTTTGTCACTTAAGTTTGTCTACGAAATAATTGTCATTTTTGCTACTTCACTCACATTTATTGTGGGACTCTTATTTTACTCACAATAATACTCACTATAATTCACTACTGCCTACTATTTTCTTAAAATATGTGTCGTCCATAATGTGGCAACCATTTCGTGAACGGATGGAGTATTAACATACCATTTTTAAGAAATTACGCAAAGTATACAATTACCAAATAAATCACTACACTACCTATGATCGGTTCTAGGCATAGGCTAGGAGTGCGGCTGTCTAGGACGCTAAGGTCGGAACGGGCGCAATATTTTTTTTTAATTGTTTTACAGTAATAGATTTAATTTTACAATTCATATAGTTATATTTCTTATATTTGGTGCTCTTTTGGCCCAACAAAAATGATTTAATATAAATTAATGTACTCGCTAACACTTTATGTTGTTGCCCCCCTCTCTCTCTCTCTCTCTCTATATATATATGTATGTGTGTGTGTGTGTTTTTTGTGCGTGTGACCATGCTAAATTGCATTCATTGTGCACAAAGTGAGTGAATAAGAATCAACATGATCTTGAGGGGCGTGTTTTTTCCTTTTCATCTAGGGCGCCCGAAATGTTGGGGCCGGCCCCATCACCCAGATAGGATCCTCGATTGCATTTTGGTATTTTATCTTCTATTACATTAACAAGAAGATGACATGTGGCATAATTAAGGGTTCAAGATTTAGAGTATATATTTTCCTTATATATACCATAAATCTTGAACCCTTAGTCATGCTACATGTTATCCCCTTATTAATGCAATAGAATATGGAACACTAAAATGCAATAGAGGATCTCATTTGTCTGACACCACCACCATACAATTGGGACCTATATATACTACACATAAATAGAACCACTATATTACAGTAAAACCTCTATTAAGGAATAATTTTGGGACCAGAGAAAAATATGACAAAATAGGAGGTTATTCCTAAATGGAGTTCGAAAAAGAAATTTTAATTTTTTTCTAATTTTAATGTACATGGACTATAATTAAATACTATTATAATTACTAAATACATGTATTATATAGTATTATGTGCAAATACATGTATTGATTTATTTCATCTAAAATATGTAGAGTCTATAGAATATGTAAAGTTCATCATTAAAAGTATGTATTTAACTTTTGATTAATTCATTATTTTCCTCCTATAAATACTATGTACTAATTGAATGGTTAGATTAAAGAACTTCACTACAACAATCAAATGGATATGCATGTATTCCTTAATCATCCAAATGAACAACAAATTATCTATGCTTTTACTTAAGAAGAAATCATGCAAGAAATTAGGCAAGAAGATGAGGGAAATAATCCGGAGGATGATAGCATTGAAGTCCCAAAGCTTTCATGTGAAGAAGCTTTAAGTTTGCTGGACAAGTTTGAAATATTTTGGGTTCAACAAGAAGGTGTTTATATGGACGAGCTATTGAAGACACGCAAGTTAAATGATATGGTTACAACAAAAAAGATGAAGTCATTGTTACAAATAACCTTACAAAAATATTTTAAATCAACTTAAATATATTGTAATGAGATATTATATATATATATATATTAATTGTGATTTATTCTTAAATGGAGGTGTATTTCCTTAATATGAGACTGGAAAAAAATATGAATTATGACAAATATAGAGTTTATTCCTAATTATAACAGGTCCCGAGTTGGGATCATAAAAATATATGACAAAATAAAAGTTTATTCCTAAATAAAGTATTCCTTTCTGAATGTTCTGTTGTAAGTTTGGAACAACTGCATCATTAAATATGGTGAAAAATATTACACTGCAAATAAGCGGAATTAAACCTAAAACCTTTCACTCAAGGAAAAAGTATGTAAAGCAAGTAAATTAGCCATTTTATTTTATTAATAGGCAGTAAAAGATGGTAATGAGTAATGACCTTATTGTCATTGTTGCCATATGATATTGTCTTTATACAAAAAGCTGAAGGTCCTAATTAGCGAGTTGAATTAAAGTATGTAATCAAATCATAACGTTCCACTCATTTAAATTTATTAACTACTTTGCTAGGCTCGTATCATCACCACATCCAAAGCAGGATTTAAAAATTCCTCAATGCAAATGACAATTCCATCCTAATTACAGCCACCTGGGTAGTATAGCTTCGGGGTGTCTATATCTTTAATTTTCCAACCATATTTGCGTCTAACTATAATTTTCTTAATTTCAATAATTATTTATGATCCTCGTATTATCTCTCTTTATTTATCTTGTCAAAATATGTAAGACGGAATTCAAACTCCTAAAAGGAAAAATCTAATGCACTTACAAATTTGGGTACGATTAAATTTTTATCAAGTTGAGAAAAACTAACGTTTATATTGCAATTCATTAAATTTTATATGAATGAAAAAAGAGTAATACCGTGCTCGAATATTGAAAAAAATGAGTTGGGAAGTCAAAGAAATGAACTTTTAGATCTAGTTAATTAGAGTTTTAATTTGTGGTCAAGCACAATTGTATGTGGAATGAGTTTGGTATCAATATTAGCTGTCTAGACCCCATGCCCACACATTAAATTATGAGAGCATGCATAAATTTTGTTAAACTTAGGGTGGGGGAGGGGAATGTCACAATTTAATCCTAAATCCCATTGAATTTTATTAAAAGTAAGATGAATTATTTTGGAAATGGGCATGGAGCCAAACAAGTTTCGCCACAAAAAAATAGTGATCCAATAAGATTTTGTTATATTTTCTATGAAAATAAAATAAAATAAGGAGACCATCCATGACATCATCATGAATAACTATAAATTAGTTAAGAATGGGACATGGATAGTAGGTACATGTGATTTCTTCAAGAAATAGTTTCTTTTTTATCTTCGAAAACAAGACAAAGAGGAAAAAAGAGAGAAAAATTAAACAAAGTCTTGGTGCTGATGGCAATCTTGATTATCAGAATATTCTTTTTCCTTGAAAACAGTAATTTTTCCCGTTCCAAAAAAAAAACAGTGTGTCTTTGTAACTTTTGAGGAGTGTGATAAATTTTTGTAATAATATTAAACAATTAAATATTTTCAAGTTTGGGTTAAACTTATAATAATGGTCTAATCCCAGAGCCAATGCTAATTTTTAAAACAAAAGTGGAGATGGGATTATATAACCTTGCATTTGAGTTCACAAAGTTAATTCTGACATTTAAGTCTATTTACTCGTTAAAAATCGAGTATTTGAAAATTTTATTTATTGAGACTTACTAATTAATATGGTCTAAATGAAAAGGTTATAAAATGTGTGTAGATTACCCCAGCAGTTAAGATAAAGATACTATTTTAATCGTCATATATCATCAGCAAAACTTGAAAAACATTTCCGAGTTGAGGAGCATTACATCTGTCGTCTTCTTCTATACTAAGATTTTGATTGAAAATATTAATGAATTGAAATGATTGATTGCCCTAAAGAAAATGGCAGTATGAATGAATTGATTGGGATGGTTCTTGGTGAGTTTGAAAGTGACAATAAAACTATACTATAAAATAAATAAATAATATACTATACGTGTGATGTCAATGACAACCAAATACAAAGACAAATAATTTATAAGTGTACTCATTCATTCAATGTATTTAATTTATTCGAGCATGTTGTACAATACTCGTATGTATGTATTTGAAGAAATTTCATTAGTACCTTTTAGAATGATCTATTTAAAGTGTGGTTGTACTGATGCAATTATTATCGTATAGGAAAATAATTTTAAAACTTAAAATCCTAGACATAATTGAGGTATATTAGTTAAATTATATATTTTATTATTTTCAAATTAATTAATTAATTTAATTTAATTTCATAGATTACTCGATTGTCCTTCTAATTAAGGAATATAGATTATATGATTTGATTTGATATTTTCAAAATCAATCAAATCTACATATTTCATAATCAATTTTTATTATGTCCATAATTATCTCAATCTCAATCTTTACAAACTTTAATAGCAAGGTCGGCTTGCCATTTTTAGAAACTTTTTTTTAATTTTTGTTCAATATTCTATTTTTAGAAATAATTTTCATAATGGTATAGTTTTAATTGTTCATTAATATTTATCAATCAATTAATTAATATCAGACGTTACAATATAATAATTTATGGAAAAAATTAATAGTAATAATTATTTTTCCAGTTTTATGTTATTTTTCTACCTATAAATTCTAGAATTCACAACCAACTTTATACACATTTCACATTGTTTGTGCTCCTTCATTCCGACTAAAGAAAACATGATTAATTAGAAAGAGTTGCATCGAGAGGATTAACATAATACTTATGTCGTAGATTAGAGTATAGTTTTTTTATTAGGTTTAAAATAAGTTTTTCTGGTCTCTGCATCTTTTTTTGTCTTCTCTAATATTTCTGCATCTCTCTACACATAATATTATCTGTGTTGCGTTTGTGGAGGCTCAATGTCGCTAGCCAATTCATGGTTTTTATATTCCGTAGGATTTGTGCCGCTTATCTAGATTATTTCATATTCACTTTATCTTTATTCGGAATAACATTATTTCTAAATTTCAGGAAAGTAGAAGGTTAACTCACTCCCTCTCATTATCTCTTGGAATTTAGGAAGAGTTTTGTGTTGTGCGTATCAATATTGTTTCATTACAATTAAATAGAAAAAATGCCTTCAACGTATGTGAAAAAACTAGAATGTGACGATTATTTATTTCTTTTATTTCATTTATTAAAATTATTTAATATCATAACAATCCCATGCATCGTGTGGGTGGTATGCTAGTATCCATAATATCAGTCACTATTTCAATTTCTTGTTGTCATCCTCCACAAAATATTTTCAATTTAGAAATCTTGGTATAATTAAGAAATAAAAATTGAAAATAAAAAATTCATAAATATTAATTTTGTTAAATAATTTCAAATATGGAGGGATTTTCGAATTAATATACTTATTTAAAACTATTTTTTAAATTCGGAGATAAACATTTATAGAAGTACAAATAGTGATATTCTATGAAAATAGTATTTTAATTAATTATTGTTTTAAATTTTTGAAAATTCAATAAATTCAAAATCTAAAATAAATATGAAAATTAATGATTATATAATGCCACAATCATATTCGAATAAATTATTTTATAAAAGAAATAATATTGATGTATTCATTTAATGACAATTTTACTTGGTAACCTCACTAATAATCGACTTATGATGGTGATTATGAAGTTAGATTGTTGAAAACTTCCGTATCAATTTTTAATTGACATTTTCCAAATTGCAGATGCCAACTAAGCATATTATTTGTTTACATATAAATTAGGCACTTATATTTACTATATCTTTTTTTCTTTTTCTTTTTCTATTTGAAGGGATATCTTTTTTCAAATATTATATATATGTATAATATTTTATGTCTATAAGAGGTATGCATTCCACTTCCACACCCAAGGCAGGTGGGTTGTCAATTCATGATTATTTTATAGTAATAAAAGGGAGTTAAACCATAAACATGATAATTTAGAATTTATTATTATAATAATTAACTTAGAATTGCAACGTTAGTTTGGTCGAATTACTTGAACAAAAAGTAGGTTATCATTTATTTGTCTTATTTGCCGAATTAGATTAAAAATAATATCCATCTTGAACTGACAATTAATTATTCTCAAATTTAATTGAACTTACATGAAACCTGTAATAAAATTATGATGAGTTTTATTACATAACAATTGTGCTATTTTTGTCTCTGTATGCGTATTTTGTTGCTAAAAGTAAAAAAGATGTTGGAAGTCACTTTCATTAATTTTTTGATTAGATGGGTAACAAAGTAATTAAATAAAATAGAGTGGTGGTGTTGTGCAAATGTTGGTGGATGTCTTTCGTTATTGCCGACTAACGAAACGAGTCGGTTGTGCTTGTCGGTGGATCTCTCTCTCTCTCTCTCTCTCTCATGTAGACACTTGTGGGCTTAATTATTCATATTCTGAAAAGGGCAAAAAAATGAGAGAGAGGTGAGAGAGGGGGAAAAAAGCCATCATTTAAGTGAAAACTTTGTAATGAGACTTCATTTTGCTCTTTTTTCTTACATTTTTGGAATCATGCAAAGCAATAAACTGGATGGCTAGTGTTAATTGCATCGAGTTGAAATACTAATATGAATTTGAGGTTAATTGCAAAAGATAAAATATGAATGTTTTTGCAATTCGATAAAATAAAATAAAATAAAATTAATTTCAGTAACCTCTTAAAACATACAGTAATCTCTAATTTTGTGAATCTATGCGCAATCAATTCTTTTAAATTAGGGTAAGTAGCAAATAACCCCTAGGGTTTCATCTGATTTGCAATTATACCCCCAACGTTTATTTTTGGACAATCCACCCCCTAACGTCTTGTAATAGGTGCAAATAACTCCTTAACGTCTTTGAATAGGTGCACTTAAGTCCCTCTCCTAACGTTAATTATTATTTTTAATATTATTATTATTATTATTACATATATATATATATATTCACGAATAAATTCATTTTCCATTTTTTGGAGATAACCAACTTAATATTATCAGGCTCATCACACTTCCGTATAAAATAAATTCTATGTGTACCGACTTCATACATTTTTTACCGTAATGCTACCGGATTATTATTGCCGGAAGTTTTAGGGATTTCGTCCAACCACACGATCGCAACCGATGATTTCCAGCCGCAGAACTCTTCAGCACGCAGCACAACCTTCGCTCGTTTCCTACCTGAGACGTAGGGTATTTTGTCGGTACCAAGAAAATCTTAAATATTGGAAGGGATGAGCAAAAGCCCAGATCTTTATTTAGGAATTATATAAAACTTATTACAACATAAGTATATCTCCTTTAGGGAGGAGACAAACACTTTTAGCTACCTATGGTAGCGGTACTTAGGTACATGAAGAAAAAAAAAGAAAAAAAAAGAATTATGCTACGATTATTTTTGATGAAGTAGAGAGGATTTTTGTTGTGTAGGTTTTCGATGATCCTTTTGCCTCCACTTCTGCTTGCTTAAATAGAGGTATATGGAACCTCTACTACTCCATTATTGCTTTGGATTCTTTGTCCTTAGTTGCTTTTCTTCACGTGAAGAGGGTCCGACCATTATCATATGAGGACAGCCGACCTCTCATGCCATTGGTCCACCCTATCTTCTATGATTGAACGAAGACAACCATCTTTTGGTGAAGATAATATCTCGTGACTGGTAGATCACTACTTTAAAGTAGTGGTCCTTCTCCTGTATTTTTACCCATTTGTAGTTTAGTGGGTAATACTTGTTCATCCACCCACCGATGTCGCTTTCTTTTTGGTGAGTGGTCTTCCAGCGCAGAGTCACATGACTCTTTTACCTCGAGTTGGGAATCTACTTTTTTCCTGAGGCCCTCGGCATCCTTCCTTTTGGCATCTCCTTGAGCTCTGCGTATTCGTCGGAACGAGCCTTCTGTTTTCCTTTTTCGGAAAGAAAGTTTTTTTCGAACTTTGGCTTCTTCTGATTCGGACACTCCAAGCAGACGTGCTCAGACCAATGCTCAAAATGAGCCATGTTGCAATATTTGCGATGAGTCTCCTTGCTCCCTGCAATCCTGTTTTCCCAAAGCAAAGTTCTCTTTCTTTCGAAAGCTTCCTCTGCATATTTGGTTGATTTTTCTGTCATGGTGTTTAACAGAAGAGATCCATTCACTAAATTATGAAAGAGTTTGAATGGAAACGTGACTTTGTCCATCTCTGTGAGACAGATCCATAGACCCCATGCTCTTCTGGTAGAGATGAGATCCTCTGGCATCGTTGAAACTAGTGTAGTCCCTTCTTCTATTGGTGCCTTGATTCGTCCTAAGGCGTTGGTATCAGGTCTCATGAGCCTTATGTAATCAAAGGCTTCATGATTACCCTTTCCTGCTGGTTCTGGAGCTGTACTGATGAAATATAACTCCAGTATATCTCCCCGGCTAAGCGATGAATTGTTAAACCAGACATCATACACAACTTCTTGGATCCATTTTGGTAGACCCTTGATCTCCGTGAATGATGGCGCTGTAGTATAAACTTAGGCTAATGCCCCAAAATCATACCACCTTTTGATTTCGTGTGAATCGGTGCCTGGCATTGTCCACACTCGAGGATATTTCCCCGAAACATCAACCTTTATTTTCTCTGGGTTGATATCTCTCTTGGTAACAAACTTCTCCCAATTAGATTGATAAACCTGTCATGAAGAAGAAACTTCAATCTTGTTAGTATTAATCTTAGAGGTGCCAGTCATTGGCCTAAGATTAATCTCTCCCTCTTTAACCCCAGAGGTGCTAGGTTGACATGAAACTTTAGGGTGTGACCCCTGAAGCTCATCTTCTCCTTGGGCCAATGGTTCCGAGAAACCACCAACTTAGAACTTGGGCAAAAGGTATTGGAATCTCTTGCTACAGGTTTAGAGCCCTGTATTCGAAACTCTCCCTTTTCCAAAGGTTCTTTGGAAGCCCGGAGGAGCGCCGGTTGCATTGCTTTCCAAAGTTGACACTGAGTAAGCAAGCATGCCTGTATTCTGCTGGTGACTTTCATTTCATCAGCAGATTGCAATCTTCCTGCTTGTTTAGCATGAAGAAGCACTCGTTCCATTCCTCAAAAAGCAATTCCAAATTATCTCTGAAATACCTTTGGATTGTCAGGATGGATCTTGCTTCAGCTAGCTCCATCTCTTGTCAAAAAATCTGCAAGAACATTTTCATGAGATTTTATAATGACAATATCAAAAATATAATATTGGCATTCAGCCTGCCATCTAATTAATCTAGCCTTTTCAGGTTTAGATTCCATCATGTTCCTTAAGAAAGCTTTAACCTGCGTGTTATCAACTTTCAAGGTAAATTTCTTTGCTAATAAGAATAAAAGCCATATTTTAAATGTCTTCCGAACTGCAAAGAATTCCTTTTCGTTGATGTGCCACCGCACAACATCACTTTCTGAGAATAAACCACTACAATATCTGTAGGGTTCTTCTCCGTTGGGAGTGATTTTGGTTAAGACTGCTGCCCACCAATAATCACTTGCATCCGTATACAAGACCAAGTCATCTTCGTCCTGTGGTATCAAGAGTTTTTGGAGATTTATACAAACCTCTTTTAACTCCCTCATTCCCTTTTTATGTTCATTCGTCCAAATGAAAAGAACATCCTTTTTCAGTAATGAGCTAAAAACTTTCCTGTATTTTGCAAGGTTTTTGATAAATGCACCTGCAAAATTAACAACTTCCAAGAAACTTTGAAGTTGTTTCTTCTCTTTTAGATCTTCAGGAAAAGTTTGGATCTTTTGCACAATATGATCCTACAACACAATTCCTGATTCATCGATTTCAATGCCCAGAAATTCTATTTTTTTGGTTGCAATGACTGCCTTATTTTCAGACAGTACAAGGCATTCCCTGCAACAAACATCTGCAAAGATATCTAGATGTTTGACATGTTCATCTATATTTTTTGATGCTATTAAAATATCATCAATATAGACGAACATAAAAGAAAAATAATCTTTAAAAAGATTATCCATCTTTCTCTGAAATATCTAGGGTGCGTTAGCTAACCCCATTGGCATCACGATCCAAACATAATGCCCTTGTGGAGTAGAAGGCTGTAAGCTTCTTACTACTTTCTTCCATGCGAATCTGGTAGAAACTTGACTTGCAATCGAACTTAGAGAAAACCTTAGCATTTCTAATGCAGTTAATAAGGTGTTCCCTACTTGGGATAAAGTATTCATCAAACTCTAGAATATCATTAATTCCTTTATAATTAATGACAAGCCTAGGTTTACCTCGTTTGATCTCCCCATGATTTCTTACCAGAAATCTAGGGCTGTTGTAAGGCGAGTTTTCTGGTTCGATCAATCCCAAATCAAGGTGTCCTTGATTATTTCTTTCATATCCTGTTGATCTTTGAGGTTCATCAGGATTGGTCTGTATCTGACAAACTCATAATCCTTGTCTGGTTTCACCTTCAGGGTTGCTTTGAGTTTGTTCTTATCCCACCATGCCAAAGGATTTTCGTTGTAACTTCTTTTGATCTTCCTCTTGGCATATTCCAAGGACACTTGTGTTTCTTCCCTAATATCTTGATTGGATATTAAGGATACTTTAAGGATCTGAATTTCTTTATCCTTGAGATCCTCTTCTCTGATGCAGCTTAGGACTGCCTCATTGAATCTCCTTTGATCCTTCATTTTCGGATGACGAAGTTTTCCTTCATCACCACGCTTGCTGCGGAATGTCAGTGGCATTTGTTGGTTAAATGCCCTTCACATCCTCTGGACAATGATCTTATGATCACAATTGGTTGTGAACACCAATCATCTATTTTCATTATCCTGAGTAAATCTCTTGAACATCTGTCGGGAGTTGTTCCTAACAGAATGTCTGTGCCTGTATCATGGAAATAGATTGGTGGAGTTTTCACCTTATACCATGGCGTATTGCCAGCTCCTCCAATCAAGATCTTCGTTTCTTTTACTCCTTTTGATAAGAGTAGAATCTTCTTTGAGAAATCTCTTTCTGCAATACGAGGCAGATCATCTTCTACTTCATCTGGAAAGACTCCTCGTTTTGCTGTGCAGATTCCTGCTCCCGAATCAATATAAGCAGCAAAATATTCTGCTTTATATTTATCGTATAACATCCCAACAGAGATATATATGGAGAATGAACTCGTCATTCGATTAATATAGTGTATTATTAATCGTAATTTTCATTCCTTCTCCCATCTTTCTCCATGGCTTATATTTCTCGAGGAAATCAAGTCCCAATACCAGAATGCCAGGTTCTTGTCCAGCTCTTCCTTTGATCTCCAATCTAATTCCCCCCATTTCAAAGGTTCCTCTATAATGGTTGATCTCCGACTACTGCAGATCGTACAAGACATTACAAGGGAAATTGGTTTCCCATCTTGTAGTGTCGAATCTAACTGTAACTCCTCTCCATCCTTCAGGGCATTGCAGATTTACTACCACCCATTTTCTCTGGGATGTTTGAGGATAAGAATCTTGGATTAGATTCCTTCCAAATGGCTGGGACATAATTCTGTCACCTTGGAAAGATAGTCTTCTTGCATTTAGTCTGAGACTTTGGTCGTGTCTCATGACTTCCTTATCTCCTATTTGAATATCAATCTCTCTTAATCGAGGGATTTTCATTCTATCGGGACAAACCGCCGTTGTCACCTTCTTGAATATATCTGGTATCTTGATGAATTGCTTTCCCAAAAATAACTCAGTATGATGTGAGTTGGAAAGTGCATATGACACCTGATATGTAATAGAATAAGGTCTATTTCCATCTTCCAATAGATCCTTACGCTTGAAATCCTGATACAGAGTCAGGGCCTTGCTGAAACTGACATCATTAAGATTGTATGCAACCTTGGGATATATAATCCCCACAACTTGCCCAGCACAAAGATTCCCTGTGATTGTTCCCATAACAGAATCTTTTAAACTTCTGACTCTTCTATCGCATATCGTGATATCGATTAGTGCATCTACTCCTAGAAATAGAGTAGATTTGAGAACCAACTGGATTGCTCCGATATGAATCCAGTTCATCTTCTCAGCAATTTCTGGCTGGCTATATCGGCTGGAATCAACTGCATCTCCACTTGATTGATTTCCAGTCAGCTCGATTGGGAGAGACATTTCTAGTCTAGTAATACCATAGACGGGTGTGTTGTCTCCTACTTCTTAGACTGAAGTTCCTAAGAACTTGGTCTAAAGCTCATGCCATGAAGCCTTGATACTTTTGTATATTCAGGCTTCTTTTCATAAATTTATCCATCATATCTGGCGAGATAAGTGTCTGGCTTGAAAAGACGGTTGTATCCTCACTTTCTTGATGAACAACCTCGGCGTCAATCAGATTCAGATTGTGAAGATCAATCCGATCAATCCGAATCTTCTTCACTGAAGATTTCCTTTTGCTCGTATATACTCTCGTCCGAGGGTATATCTTCGAACTGATATACTTGTATCAGTTCTTGGTAGTAGATGGCATCCTCGATGTTTGGTGTTGATTCAAATTTTCGGATACCTCTCCTTTCATTCTCAGGACAATTTGTTGAAATATGTCCCTTTGCACCGCACGTCCAGAAGTTACAATCTTTAAAACTTTCATTAGCTCTAGTATGAGTCTGTCTGAAAGTCTTCTTGACTGGTATCCTTCCTTGAGATCTATTTGAACCAGATCCTCGGGATGAAAACCTATTTGGACCGCTTCTTTGGCCAGATTTGTAGATTCTTGCCTTCTGACGTGTCCATATCGTTCTTGGTTTCCAAGAACTTCTTCTTGATTTTCCACCTTTGTAGTAGGGCTAAAATCTATGTTTTTTACTTCTTTTCAGCCTTGGTGGTTCCCCTCCAATGATCGTTGGGAGATCATTATCATCACAACCTAGAGGAGTTGCTTTGTTGATGCTCCTCAGCTTCTTCATATTTCTCAAGGTCGTGGCTTGCTGACACCACTCTGAGAGCTTTTGATGTACATATGACATCCTTTTGACGACGTTATCGAGATTTCCTGGTTTGTAATCTCGGATTAACATCTCCTTCCATGGGCTTGGAAATTTCAGGAAGAAAATTTCCATTGCGATCCTCTCATCAACCTTCGATTGGTGCTGATAAAGGGTGAAGAGCTGCAGAAATTTGTTGAGTGTGTGTTGATTTAAGACTGCAAGTCTTAAATTATACAATGCCATCAAGTATTTCTTCTTTTTCTCTTCATCGTATCCTTCAAAAAATCCTTCTCCAAGGAAATGATTTTTGATGAGCATCGACATATTCTTAATCTTTTCGGTGAAGGAATTGATGTCGGCGAAGCATAGACGTTTGGTTTCCATCGGAATACCTTCCCATGCTATCTTTACCACTTCTACGAGACTTGTCTCAAGGATTTTAATAAATCCGCCTTTGTCAAGATCGAGCGTTGCTGCTGCGATCCTCATGGCTGAAGCTTATTCATCTATTAAAGATTCTCGATCTATGAAGTTGACTTCATCGCTATTGAGCATCACTCCGTATGGATGATAGGATCCAAGGTCACCTTTCCAATAGGTATATCCTGTAGTCTAGGTTGCCTTCTTCTTGTCCTTCTGACGTCATGTGGGCATCATCCGGTGTAACTGGATTAAATCTTGCTCGTGCATGATAGTCACGAGCATTTCATATGCTCTTCGTGGGTTTGTTGCCTCTCTGGAATTACCATATGTGGTCTTTGTTGTCCCTGAGCTGCAATCAACTGATGGTCATGCTGATTCATCTTCAGATCGACCACTTTTAGATTGGCAAAGGATTCTGCCAACGCCTGTAGATCTTCAAGATTAAGTCTTTCGGGGTGATTCATGATTTTTCACCTCGAAGCATTTTTGCAAGAGCTTCACTTCGTGGATCCCTCTTTCCTTCTTCCACCGTTGTTGCATAGGTGGGTTCATTGATAAAAGGATTTCTTCTGAGTCGACCGGAACAGGGTTGCTGCTCCAGTTTTTCAATTCGAATTTGGATATCGGTGAGGATATTTTTGATTTCATCCTGCACTTTTGATATCTTGTATAGATCTCGAGGTACTCCATAGAGGCCATTGCCATAATATTGTACCGTCTTTTGTATTTCCCTTAGATCCTCTGAAATTTTTGAGGAATCTGGGACAATATCTCGGAAGTCAGGAATATTGGCTATTCCATTGTCCTTCTAGATTTGTTGAGCCATTAACTATGAAATTGGTGTTCCTAGTTCATTAGTGTTGTCAATGCTTCTGTAAGATAAACATTAACAAAGAGACGTTGTCGATTCTTTTCTTTATTTTGATGACTGCAGATAATATCTTCGTCATCCCTACTTCTAACGCTTTGGTTTAAGCGTTCCTCCCAGTAGGCCATAGCCTCCTGTAAATCATCTTTATCTATCTTGAAATATTCAAGATAGTTCCTGTAACACTCGCATCTCGGATAGTTGTCCAGATCCATGTAAACTCGGATATCTCCTCCGTTAGGAATAATACTCATATTAAATAATAAATTAAATATAATTCCTAAATAAACCTAGAGCTCTGATACCATTTTGAATGCCTGGATTTTATTCGTGAAAGTAAAATATAAGGTTGAAAAACATAAATAAAATATAGATAGATGAAGGACAAAAGTTAACGGAAGTTAACTTTCCGTTAGAGGTAGGGGCCTATTTGCACTAATGACAAGATGTTGAGGGTGTAAATGCCCTTCTTCAGACGTTGAGGACCTAATTGCTTTTGTCCTTTATACCTTAAATGGTATATTGCTACTTATCCCTTTTAATTAAATGTGGGCTGCACATATGGGTTCAATTTTGGTGTAATATCCCGGATATTTCTTCCGTCACTAAAATAAAAAGTTGTTAATTAATTAAGGCTTTGCACGCCTAAGTTAAGGAATTTCAGTTTTAAGACTAACAGTGAAATCCGTTTCTGAAAATAAATTCCAGAAGTCGTTCAACCGACTACTGTATTAGGGTTTTCGCGTCCGATAAAATTTTAGTTCGAGAACTCAGATCGAAAAACCGTCTGACTTTACATTCACTTATTTTGCGATACGAGTCTTATGGTAAAAGTCAGTTTTATTTATTTTTTCGGGCGAAATTTGGACTGTCATGTCTCAACTTTTCTTTGGATTTCGGAAATCGAATCATGCTTTCCGACTAAGTAAATTATTTCCAATCTATTGGTCGAATTAGTTTTCGCCGGAAACGTAACCGTCTAAGAAATTAATCGATTTTAGTATGCAGTATTAGACCCGTAATCGAGATATTTTGGGATTTAATTCCCTCTTAAAACCGCCTCTCTCTCTGTCCCTTGATATTTTTCCACTTTATGTTTAATATATCACTTAGTCATCACATATCTCTCTCTCTCACCCCCAAAAAACCGCCCCCCCCCCCCCGAAACTCTCTCTTCTCTCTCTTGTTCTTCATCTTCAAGCTTAATCTTCAAGTAGTTCATCAAGTTCTTCAAGCTCTCAAGCTCCATAACTTGCTCGTTTACCGATCGATTTCAATTCCGATTGCATATTCGTGAAGGTGAGAGCCTCCTCTTCATTACTATCGGAACAAAAATCCATTTCCTTTATTTTAAAATTTTCAAAAATTAGTAAAAGGAGTAGAAGATGATGTTCTAAGTTTGTGACATGATTATTAATGCTTAGGATTAAGTTTCTATGGTTGAAATCAAGAATAAATCATGTAGGAAGAAATTGGGTAATTTTCGAAACATACATGAATTAATTGGTGAAGATTTAGCTTGAATTTAAAGGTATGATTTGTGGAATATGTTTGTATGTATTGAGGTATGATTGTATGAATTGTTTGGGATTTTTCTAACAGTAAAAATGATATTGTAAGAGATGAAGAAGCATGATTTTGATTGAGTAGTTGTTATGTTTTTGATGATATGTTATGATATAATAGAAGTAGGAAGCATGTAATTCAACATATATTTAAATTAAATTTTTTTAAAAATAAAAACGAAATCGTTGGAGACGAAGAATCGTCGATAGAATTAGTTTTGATGTTGATATGGACTTATGGTTCGCATATTAGTTAATCTATGTAGTTAATGATGATAATTGGAAAGTTTGAATGAATTTTAAGAATGTCGAACTTTTCGTAAGAGACGAAGAGTCGAGCATAATCATCGATAGGAAAATCGAACGACAAAACTAATCGAATATTAATGATTGTTGGTATGCTAGGTTGGTTGTGGAATTAATTGAGAATTAATTAACGACTATGAATAATCGAGTTCATAAACCGATAAAAATGACGTGAATTGGTTAAGTAATAGTTTCGATGATGTTAATGTGTTAAGATGATCATTATTGAGTAAAAAGATAATAGAAACTAATTTGGTTTGAATCGGATTAGTAGAACTTCAAGAATCGAAGAAAGTAAGTAAGTGTAGAAATAAAGAAACGAGAAAACGAGGATTTGTATGTTTCCGATTGAGGATATGGTTGATGTATTGATGATATATGCATGATTACATGTACTTAGTTTGAATTTCTTAGATTTTATAAAAATGTTTAAGAAAATCGACAACGATGTTCGTTGCTCGATAAAAATGACGTGTTTGATAATTATGAGTATATGTTGAATGATTTGAGTTAATTGATGATTAAGAAGCATGAATGTAGTTGATGATGATTTCATAAAAGTTATGAAATAGAAGTCGAGAATTAAAATTGAATTAAATTTGAAATGAAATTGCTAAGTGTAATTGATTAGTTGAAAAGACGAGAAGTGCTCGTCGTATTTTTAATAGAGAAACGTGAAAGTGATCACGTTATGGTTGCGTGTTTTGACTGTTAAGTTGATAGAAATTTTGTGCCATAAAGGTTGTATAGTATTGATCGAACCTAGGGAATCGTGCGTCGAGTTTTAAAATGATTAACCGAAATCGGCCACATTCATGCTAATCAATTACCCTTTACGGAAACAGCCATAACTCTTAGCTCGCTTAACGAAATCGAGATCCGTAAATTGGACAGTAAACTAGACATCCGTATCTTTCTTTTGACATAAGGAACATCCCCTGTTTCGAAATATTCTATTCTGTAGAAGCTCCAGACCTACTGCCTTGTGCAGAAAGTTTCTAAAACTCATTTTCTTAAGTTGAATTCTTTTCAACTTAATTCTTTAAGAACTTTTAAGTCGTTAAGAATTATCGACTTCCGTCTTTAACTAATCTAAATGTCGAGTAAGGAACCGAGTTAGTTCTAAATGAGATGTGCCCGAATCTCGTTTCTTTTAAACCAAAAAAGGTTAGTTAAAGTGCGAACGCCTAAAAGACTTAACCGAATTCAAATTGCTTTTTCTTTAGTCATCTCGACCGATTTACTAAAACATGTTTGATTGCGATAGAAGGAGGAAGTCGCAATTAGAAGAAAGGACGGAAGACCGAAGACAGAAGTTCGTATTTGTTCTGTAACCGGTTAAGGTGGGCTTTTCTATATAACAAAATCAAGTGAGCATTGCTAAAAAATGTTTACTTATTGCTTTATAAGTGCGTTTTCTAAATGATTATCAGTGCATAAAAGAATTTGTTTTTGTGAGTTCTTTTGTGTCATTCTGAGTTGGTTCGCCAACTAAGCGATCGGATTCTGAGTTAACCGGAAGAGTTTTCCAGAGTTAGTGTACATGGTAGCCGATGTGTGTGGTACTCTGTTGAGGGGTAGCCAGCCACGGTGAGAAACGTGCGCGGGAGAAGTTAACTCTCCCCCAGCGTTGAAACAGAAGTTGAGCAAGTTGAACGTAACAACAGTAAAATGCTTGATCAAGCTATGTTTATGAAAAGAAAATGTTTAGTAAGCACGGGCCTTTGAAAGAAAAACCCAGTTGTGTTACTTTGAGAATGCCTGATTAATCTATAAGCTTATGATATGTTTTCGGCACTGTGCCCACTAAGTATGATTATACTTAGCCCTGCATGTATTTATAAATGTGCAGGTAGAGTGACGAAGAAGGCAGAAGTTGAGTAGAGGTTGTATATAGGAATGAAGAATAGTGTATTCAGTTCTACGTTTTTTCCGCTGCAAACTACTTCACTTTTATTGTATAACTTTTGGTTTAAGTTTCGTACTTTAAACTTAGTCTACTCTGATAACAACTTCGTCGAGCGATCACCCCTACATCCATATCCCAGCTACTCTTATGCCAGAGCCTTTCGTCATGGATCCAGAGTTAGCCGCACTGTTAGAGTTGCCACCGGTTCTTTCACCCGTCGAGGATTTGTTTCCAGAAGCAGGGTACCTGGAGATTGACGCAGAGTTTGCTGCGATGTTAGAGTTACCATCCCCACTTGCACCACCTGAGGAGGTTCCTGCAGAGGCAGCTTTACTCGTTGGGGACGAGGGTTCGACCTCTGACCTACCCCAGTCTTGGACGAGGGTCCGAGGACAGTTTGAGGCAGGACCATCTAGGTTCGTTCTGCAGAGGCATACATGCCCAGTCCACCCCCTGAGCACCTGCTTCCCCCGAAGAAGCGGACAGTAGTGACCAGTTTCGACGACTTGGTCCCACGCTTAGAGAGGACCGTTTCGGAGGTACCTCCGCCACCACCTCTAGTGCTTTTGGACGGCACCACACTCAGGGTTGACGAGGCGCTTCAGCTAGTCTTTGGTACAGACTCGGAGAAGGATCCAGAGGAGGATCCGGAGGAGGATCCGATGGAGGAGGATCCTGAGGAGGACCCAGAGGAGGAGGACCGCAAGGAGTTTCCGGCCGTAGAGGGCAGCACAGACTCAACTGCAGCCTTTTGAGCAGAGAGTCTTAGACGTATAGTAGTTTCATTAGAACTGTCTTGTACATAGTTCGGATCAGTAGACTTCTTTTTGTAGTACTCTAATCGTATACAAAATTTTATGAATCGTTTTCGTTCTAGTACTTCCAGTAGATACGGAGATGCAACCTGTTAGTGCATTCGGTACATAGATAGGCACTTAGCCTAGCTTAGACTAATTGTAGTCTAGCTTTTTGGTATAAGTCCTCGTGGAGGCAAGATTACCACTCTTTTTGACGTGTATATATATATATATATATATATATATATATATATATATATATATATATATATATATATAACCCCGTGAGTGGGCTTTGATCCAGTGAACGTTTGTTCTTACCATGTTTCGATGATTGCCCTTAAATTAACTTGCGAAGTTAAAAGTTTCATAGAAGTAGTGCGGATGATATTATCCAATTATTTTCGTAAACTTGTTTAAAGTTGGAAGAATCTTACTAAGTGGGTGATTTTTTTTTTATATAAAAAGCAAAGGTGCTAATAAGAATTCTTGTTGTCTATAGTTTCAAAATGCCGCCGAGAGTAGTAAATAATAGAAGAGGACCTAGTAGGCCTAGGGGACCAGGTAGACGACAAGCAAGAGGTGAAAGGGAAGAGGAACGAACGCCATGAAACCCCTCCACCTTCACCACCACCATCTCCACCACCACCCCGTCGTGATATTGAGGACCTATTCCTCAAACGAAACCCACCCATGTTTAATGGATCCGGTAGCCCAAGCGATGCTGAGCTCTGGGTACGATCCATTTAGAGAATCTTTAAACTCCTCAGATGTTCTGATGAGGAGCGTCTTTTGTATATCGTATTTCAACTCTCCGGACCAGCTTACTACTGGTGGGAGGCTAGACAGAAGGTCATACCAGCTGAGCACTTGGCTCATTTAACTTGGGATGAATTTAAGGAGGCATTGTACGATAAATATGTGCCTAAGACTTATAGAGCATAGAAAGAGGCCGAGTTCTACAATATGAAACAAGGAAAGATGACGGTCACGGAATATGATGCGAAGTTCTGTGAGTTATTAAGATATGCGCCTGAGCAGGTAGATACCAAGGATAAGATAGCAAAGAAGTTCCGTGGGGGACTTAAGCACGAGCTAGGTGTAGCACTAGCCAGTCACGGAGGACTGAGCTACACAGAGATATTAGGGCGAGCCCTAGAGATGGAGGCAGTAGTTCCTGATGAAAAGAAAATCATAACACCCGCACCAACCCCAACCCAGACTCAGAATCGAGGCCATTTCGGCAACAACAATAATAATAACTACCAGGGAAAACGGAAATGGGAAGGAGGAAACAACAGTGACTACTATCAGCACTACAACAATCAGGGAAACCAGAGTGGTAATCAACGAGGCTATCAGCAGCCTAACCAGAATAATAATTATGGCAAGAAGCCATGGCAAAGGAACAATCAGTCAGGACAGAATATACAAGGGAATAATCAAGCTGGACCGTGGAAAGAAAACGGCCAGCAGAGTCAGTCACAGGGGCATCAGAGGAACAACAACCAGAGAGGGAATAACCAAGGACGGATCACCGTTCATGCCTGTCCTAAGTGTAATAGAGTACACTACGATGTCTGTCAAGCGAACTCTGGTGTTTGCTTCAACTGTTGACAGAAGGGGCATTTTAAGAAGGATTGCCCGAAACCGTTGCGAGCAATAGGGCAGAACCAGTATGGTCAGCCCCAACCTTTGAGGGCAATTCAGGCACAGCCGCAGCAGTAGATGACGCAGCAGCAGTATCAACAACACGCCCAACAGCAACAGAATGCCAGAGCATTCACGATCAAGCAGAGTGCGCAGCATAAGGGCAAGGGAAACTTGGCAGGTATGGGTAAACTTCATAATACCCCTATAAAGATATTGTTTGATACTGGCGCATCGCATTCTTTCATTGCTGGCTCATGTACGGATAACTTAGATATCAGACCTGAACGAGCTAATCACGCTATGAGAGTAGCTACACCCTCAGAAGAGATCACCACCTCTACGCATGTTTGGTCTAACCTAGAATTAGAAATTGGAACTCTTAAGGTTAAGGCGAACAACTTGAATGTTATGATAATGTGGGATGTAGATATAATCTTATGAATGGACTGGTTGTCTGAGAATTATGCCACGATTCTCTGCAACGAGAGAAAAATTTCTTTCCAACCCTCGGGGAAAGAGCCGACAGAATTCCATGGGATTTCGATGGGCAAGAGGATACCAATAATATCTGCCCTGCAAGTTAAGAAATTGATGAAGAAGAAGAATTGCAAAGCTTATCTTGTGTACCTAAGTGAAGAACCGGGAGCCGAAAAGACCATACAAGATGTGAAAATTGTTAATGAATATGAAGACGTCTTTCTAGAAGTGTTACCAAGTTTACCACCAAATCGTCACGTAGATTTCACAATCGACTTAGAACCAGAATCGGCCCCCAAATCAAAAGCCCCATATAGAATGGCACCAAAGGAGTTAAAAGAGCTTAAGATCCAACTGCAAGAGTTTTTAGATCTTGGTTTCATTAGACCGAGCGTTTCACCATGGGGAGCACCTGTTTTGTTCGTTAGGAAGAAGGATGGTTCTATGAGGATGTGCATAGACTATCGAGAGCTGAATAAGATCACCCTTAAGAATAAATATCCTTTGCCTAGGATAGAAGACCTCTTTGATCAGCTTAAGGGCGCAAGTGTATTTTCAAAAATAGACTTAAGATCCGGATATCACCAATTGAAAATCAAACCCGAAGACGTACCTAAGACTGCTTTCCGAACCAGATATGGCCATTACGAATTCCTAGTTATGCCATTTGGTTTGACTAATGCCCCCGCAGTATTCATGGATTTCATGAATAGAATTTTTCACCCGTACTTAGAAAAATCCGTCTTAGTTTTTCATCGACGACATTCTCATTTACTCCAAAAATGAGAAGGAGCACGAAGAATATTTGCGAATAGTGTTAGAAACGCTTAGAGCTGAGAAACTTTATGCCAAATTCAGTAAGTGCGAGTTTTGGCTAAAAGAAGTGATGTTTCTTGGACATATAGTATCAGCAGAAGGCATCAAGGTAGACCCTGCCAAGGTAGAGGCAGTGCGCAATTGGAAATCACCATCAAGTCCAAACGAAATTAGGAGTTTCTTAGGTTTAGCCGGCTATTATAGAAGATTCATCGAGGGATTTTCTACAATTGCTAGAACTATGACGCAACTACTACGGAAGGAAAACAAGTACAAATGGACTGACGAGTGCGAGACAAGTTTTCAAACACTCAAGGAAAAGTTAACCACAACACCAGTGTTAACGCTTCCAGAAGCGAATAAGGAATACGTGGTTTATACAGATGCTTCAAAGAACGGATTAGGATGCGTATTGATGCAAGAAGGTAAGGTGATAGCTTATGCTTCACGACAACTTCGACCTCATGAAGTTGATTATCCAACCCACGATTTAGAACTAGCAGCAGTTGTGCATGCGTTGAAAGTTTGGAGACATCACCTCTATGGTGTAAGGGTTGAGATTTTTGCGGATCACAAGAGTTTGAAGTACTTTTTCGAGCAAAAGGAATTGAATATGAGACAAAAAAGATGGCTCGAATTAGTCAAGGATTATGATTGTGGTATCAATTATCATCCAGGAAAAGCCAACGTAGTAGCAGACGCGGTGAGTCACAAGACTCCAACCAAATTAGGGTGTCTTTTTATCGAGGAAGAAACACTTATACAAGAATTTGAGATGATGGATTTAGAAGTGTTCGATACACCTAAGACAATAGCTAACCGAATAACAGCACTAGTAGCTACACCGAACTTACGAGAATGGATCATAAGTGCTTAGAGAAAGGACGAGACGATCGAGAAACTACGACTAAGGATAAGAACGGATAAACCGGACGGTTATTCCGAAGCACCAGATAATGCGATCGTGTTTGAAAATAGACTTTGTATCCCTGATGATGACAAATTGAAAAACGATATCATGAGTGAGGCTCAAGATACGACATATACAGCACACCCAGAGAGTACGAAGATGTATCAAGGTTTAAGAAGGAATTTCTGGTGGAACGGTTTGAAACGAGATGTTGCCTCATTTGTAGAACGATGTTTGACTTGTCAACAAGTAAAAGCTTTACACCAACGACCACAAGGGATGTTGCAGCCATTAAGTATTCCAACGTGGAAGTGGGAAGATATAGTCATGGATTTTGTGACAGGTCTGCCCAAGTCTAGAAGAGGAAATACTGCCATCTGGGTAGTTATTGATAGGCTCACAAAATCAACTCACTTTCTACCAATTCAAATTACCTATGGATCAGAGAAGTTAGCACAATTGTATGTTCATGAGATTGTACGTTTGCACGGAATACCAAAGTTAGCATATATATAGAGCGCCGATATGCTACTCATCTCTCGTGAGCACCATTCGTGGGCACCATCATCGATTTGTCCATATTAACACAATTTTATTTAATTTTTGCTATTGCATTTTAATCTAATACATTAAAAAATGTTATTGAAATTATTAGATTGAAAATTTACATTAAAATCAAAGCTTGATTCATTGTTTTTCCCTTTAACGTCAAAGAAGGAATAAATAAAGAAATCGAGTATCGATTTTTATGTAATTTTTCAATTTAATGATTTCAATAACACTTTTTAAGGTATTAGATCAAAATGCAATAGCAAAAATTAAATAAAATAGTGTTAATGTGGACAAATTGATGATGGTGCCCATGAATGGTGCTCACGACAGGTGAGTAGCATATCAGCTCTCTATATATATATATATATAGGGTAAGGATCTGGTGAGAATTGATTTTATATGAGAACGTGAGAATGATATATTTTAATGCATTTTTATCACATCAGTAATGCATATATTGCAGAAATGTAATGCATACACATCCTAATGCATATACTGCAAAAACTTAATGCATAAACATTGTAATGCATAAATTACCACAATATAATGCATGGTTAAATCTGAGTCATTGATCAACAAAAATCAAGGGTTCAGATTTATTCTCATTTCTCACCTAAGATAACATTCTCACATGATCCTCTTCCTATATATATATATGTGTGTGTGTGTATGTGTGTGTGTGTGACAATCCATAAAAATACACCTTTTGCCAATGTAAAAATGAAAAAATACACCATACTAACAAAAACAATGAATTTTACACCCTTTTGAATATTTCAAATATAATATGCCATCTTGTCAAGCACTTTATATCACATCTCTTACACATGTGTAAGAGATGTGATATAAAGTATATGACATTCCAATAATTTAGTGATAATTAGGTGATTATTTGACAATCATTAGCCAATAAGTATATAATTTAATTATTTTATATTAAACATATCGGGATTAAATAGGTACTAAATTCAGTCGAAAAATTATGAATAGGCATTAAACGAACATAAATGTAGATCTCGCTCGGACAGAACAAAATTCCGCTCGCCACGTGTCAAATTCCGCTCGAGCGGAATTTGACACGTGGCGAGCGAGATCTTGTTCTGTCCGAGCGGGAAATTGCAGAAAAAGTTGGTCAATGTACAGAATGATGACTGATTGGTGCTGACATGAAGTTACTTGCTTGTGCAGACATGAAACAGTACATTTTCACGTGAAATGCATTCACAACTCTATATATTTTACCATTCACACGCCTCTTTTACACACCCACAATAACATCCTTTCAAATTCATCACATTCGAAAGTGGGCAGCAATATTTCAAATAACATCCTTTTAATTCATCAAATTCGAAATTGGGCAGCAATCTTTCAAATTCATCATTTGAGGTATGTTTTCGACCTTGTAATTTTCCTCTAGGGTCCACTTAATTTTGATTGTCGTGATAAATTAGAAAATGAGACTCTTTAATATTCAAAACTCAGAAATTTAAATGAATGCCGTATAGATTACATAGCAAGTGGATTTTATCATTTCCCGCTCGAAATTTAAACTTCCCGCTCGAGCGGAATTTATGTCTGCCGAGAGAGATTTTGTATGTTATGACTCAAAAAAATTCTAGAATTTCGCTTGTAGGATATCTCGCTCGAAATATTAATATCCCGCTCGAGAAATTTAATCCCGCTCGAGCGGGATATTGGTGTGTTTGGCGAGCAAGAGTTGATATTTTTGTGTTATTTTTATTAATTGTTACGTGTTTGTACTTCTGCGTAGATGGATCACTATTTTATTATCAAATACGGAGGAACATGATCTGGTTGTACGTACTCGGGCGGATATGAATTCGTGGACGTCGAAAGAAATCTCGCCGGCCTGAGGTACATCATCGATTGTCAATTAAATGCAAACTCTTTCAGCACACAGTACGAGTTGCATTATCTGTCAAGAATGAGAGGGGACGTACTGTAAAGTGCCCATTAAGCACCGATGCTGAATTTTATCATTTGTGCGCGACGCAGCCAGAAGCAACGTGACTCACCAATACACGAACGTATACGTGCCTGAGTTTGATGCTGATTATTATGAAGAAATGGATCGTATCCAAACACAGATGCTTTCCTCTACTTTTAGTGATGATGCATACCTCACTGGGGGTAATTATGCATCGACATCCATACATTATTTCGGATCCACGTCGAGTCAAGTTTCAGAGACAATAGAGGGTTATGGCGACGATGAAGATGCAGATGGTGCTGATGATGCTGAAGAGGCAGATGGTGATGACGAAGATCAAGAGGCAGTTGGTCCTCAGGATGAAGAATATGAGCTGGAAACTGACAGTGATGCATCGGAAGAGATGCCAGAGGACACCATGATAGAATCAGCTATGTTGGAGCGTGAAGCATGGATTCGCGGTGAAGAAGATGACGAAGCTGTTGATAAAGGTAGTTGGTTAGTTCCAGTGATTCCCGAGAATGCAACGAATTCAATCGTTCACGTGAAAAAGGTCCGCTAGAAGATGGTGATTTATCTGTTGGTTCTGTTTTTGAAAGTAAAGTAGCTCTAAATGTAGCAGCAGACTTGTGGCACATGGAGATTGGAGCAGAATACAAAGTTGATGACTCTGATAGCCTACGTCTCAAATGGATATGCAGGTATATGGAATCTTGTTCGTTCGAGCTGAAAGCACGATCAAGTAAAAGATCACAAGCTTGGAGAATTACCAAGTTTACGGACGATCACGCATGCACACGCCAGCTAGGATGTGTTGGTCATAGAAAAGTTCACATGAATGTGAATGTAGCCTACGTTGCTCGGAAAATACGAAGGAAGTGTAAAATAATAGAGCCAAAGACCATTATGGCAGAGCTGCAAAGCGAATTTGGGTTCACCATTCGTTATGACTTGGCCCTGCGAGCACGGCATGCAGGGATAGAAAGCATTTATAGGGGATATGTTAATTCCTTCCGGATGTTGCCAGGCTATCTTCACATGCTAAGGCAATGGAATCCAAGTACAATTACTGATTTGCAAGTTGGTATTGATGGAAAGTTCGAACACTTGTTTGTAGCTTTCGGCGCATGTAGGCTTGCTTACCCGCTGAATATGAGGCCTGTGATTGCAATTGATGGCACTCATCTGAAGGGCAAGAATAGAGGTATCTTGTTTGTCGCTGTCACTAAGGATGCCAACGAGCATACCATTCCTCTAGCGATTGACGTTGGCCCTATCTGTGAAATAATTACCTACCGTGGTAAGAGAATCCTACAATGCATTGAAATTGCTATTTTCCCCTTGCATTGAATGGTGAGATGGATCAGGTATAAAAGTACCGTACTGATCGAACATTGCACTCGACGATCCAGACTCGTACATGGAATGACGAGCTGTAGTGAACGGCGACAAAAACCGTTCTGCTTGGGGAAGAACTTCGTCCGTATGATGTGCATGCTGACACTGCACTGAGGGGCGGCGCTGGTCTTCGTGGCCATGGACCTGTAGAGGGTCTCGCACGGAGGACGGCGTGGTGACGGTATAGGCATGGACCACGCCCTGGACTGACGTCTAGGGGATTGGTGTGTAGATCCACAGCGGGCTTTGTCAAACAAGCCCTCAATCCAAGATTTGAGTTTGGGGAACAGTCTCCGCTCCACTTTCTCTACAATGCGATCCTCTGCAAGGACAATCTCTGATCGAATCCAGTGTCGATCACTGGATCGTAGGACGTGATCGGCCCCATCACTGGAGGATGAAGATCCTGACTGACGAACACGCTTTCCGTGTTCTGGACGGCGGGATGGCTCTCTGTATTCAGGATCACGATCCTCTGCCTCTACCTCTCCCTCTGCTTCCGCCTCTCGCTGCTCATTTGTAACAGGTTGCCTCTGTTGACCTCGCTGTCTCTATGCTCTCCTTCGAGGAGGTCTCTCTTCCTAGTCTTCATCATCAATTACTATGGCCTGGCGACGGGGGAACTTTCCCCTGCACGTAACGGATTGCGCGGCACTACAAAGTCCACTCCAAGTGCATTTGGATACTGACTGGACCGGAAATAGAAAGTCTTCATTTCAGCATCATCCGGTACAAAAGGGTTGAATCGACCAACCTGCAGCGCAAAAATTTTTATCAAACACAAATACAATTAAAAAAAAATACAGAAAAATACATACAGTGAAAAGATTAAAATTTACCTGCAAAGAAAATAATGGCTGAAGCTCTGTTCCACTTTACTTCTTGAATTTCCATCTAAGACATCTGGGCTGTGCATCCGGGTTATCAATGACCGCAACTGCAGCGGCTAAGTCTGGCAGCACCTCCAACGACCAAGCGTGGAAAGCCCAGGCTGCACCATAGAAGTGGTACTTTTTCGCCTGCTGCATATTGTCCACGTAGTGCTTCAGATGCAAATGCGTGTATGCGCCCCAAGGAAACCGAGAAAATGCATCCAGATCGTCCACCAGCTTCCACACCCAATCCGCAACAAACTTCTTCTGCTAAAGACCAAACAACAACATATACATAACTAACACGTGCGCGACCTGCAGGTACAGTTGTCCACTCTGATCTGTCATGTGCCTCAGACAAAACCGATCCAGGAGGTCCCCCACACTAATCGACACGCCATTGGCAAACCGCCAATACACTTGCACACCCCATAAGTCGTGGTCGTTTGAAGGTTGGAAATCAGACGAGCCGAATGACAATCCGGTAACAAGGGCATACTTCGTAGAAGAAAAACGAAGGTTCGCCCCATTGATATGAAACCACATGTCGTGTAGCTGATCCCATTGAACCAAAATCTGTCGGGACAATACGTGATGCACGTCCATACCACACTTCTGCCCTGGCTGCCAGTAAGTAAAGTGGTCAAAACAACCTTCAAGCCACCTCTCCAGGAGATCCTATCCTCCAACCGCCATCAATGTAGACTGAACGTCTTCTAAAAGGCTGTGCCTGTAGGATGTGCTAACCGTGGACTTTTGGTCAATAGTCTCGGGCCTCTTGAAAATAATCTGCACGAATAAAAATTTAAATTAACAAAAAATATTAAAATCAGATTATATATATTATTTATAAATTATTTACACTATATCCCGCTTGAGCGGGATTACCACCCAAATAACACCAACTCGAGCGGGATATCATGCAGAAAGCATAAAAATAAAATAACTTAGTTAAATAACAGAATCCCGCTCGGGTAACATACATCCCGCTCGAGAGGAATTTGGGACAAATTAGCTTTACCGAGCGGGATATTTAATTTAATAAACATATAAATTAAATTATAAATTATGACTAAATTTCACAGAAAAAAAGATCAACATTCCAAAAGACAAGTAACTACTAATAATTAATTATCAAGCGTACGACAAATCCACAATTCACCAATTTAATAAACTAGGGTAAGTAACACACAATTAATACTAATAAAACGGCAAATTTAACTAATTTCTGCTCTCTTGGGCAATATCCCGCTCGAGCGGGATTTACTTGTTCTAAACATTTGTCGAGCGCGATATATTACCAATAAAGTTCAAGCTACTTAGTTTCGATTATTATCAACTTCCCGTTCGATAAAGTAATATCCCGCTCGACTGACTTCGAGCGGAATTTAGTATAAGTTGGAGTTTACTCGAGCGAGATTTATAGAAATAGAACCAGAAAAATTAATACAAATAACACATGAAATATAACATTAAAAATCGAAGGCATTAATTTAAAATAATGGAATTCGTATAAAGTAAAAGTGTTTATAAAACTAACCTCTCCGTAATTTGCCATGGTTTCCGCAAAATATTTTCTTCTAGCAATGTATATATGGAGCGAGATGAGTAGGTGTGGGAAGAGGGAAGAAGGAAGAAGAGCGAGATGAGAGGATGAGCGAGATATATAATGTGAGGTGGGGGGTTAATTTGCATATTTTATTTACTGCTGCAAACGTGGGGGAGAGGTGGGTGGGTTATTTTGAATTATAACCTAGGAGTTTGGGTCAGTCAAAGACAGGCCTACAAATAAAAAAAAGAAAATAAACAAAAAAATCTCTCTTACAAATTTGTGTCGGGCCAGTGTGTCAGCCGAAGTGACACTTAAAATGTAAGTAGGGTAAAATTCATTTTATTTAAGAAGATGGTGTATTTTTCATATTACATCTTTCAAATGATGTATTTAAAATTTTCTCCCTATATGTGTATATAGAGGATGGTTATACTAGAAATATTTCCTTATGTGTTAACTAAAAGTGAATATAAGCAATAAATTTAAACAATTTGGATGGTGGTGATAAACTCAAATTAATAACAAAATTATTGTATTTAATATTTCAAAGGGTTTTATGGTTAGAAGGCTACGAATACAAATCTTTCACAAGATTTGTTAATTTTCAAATTAATTTTTTTTATAGTTTTTTCGGGAACAATTCTAAAATAAGTAGCTATGGTCGATGCATTCTTTTGGCAGGTTTTTTACACTTTTTTTATATTACTACGTAATTTTATTATATTTTAACATTGTGTTTACGCATAATATATTGCTTTTATATTATATTTTCATATTGCTTTTTTTAGTATAAAAATTCATTGTTTTATTTGGTGTACTTCATTTTTTTAAATTATATTTTCATATTGCTTTCTTTAGGATGATTTATTATTTTTCTTTGTGTAATTCACTATTTTTTATTATATTTTCATATTGTTCTTTTAGCATGATACATTGTTTTTTTTTTGGTGTAATTCATTGCTTTTTATGATGAGCATTTTATTTTACTGGCATAATTCATTGTTTTCTATTACATTTTCATATTACTTTTTTTTAGCATGATTCATTGTTTTCTTTGGCGTAAGTCATTGTTTTTTATTATGAGCATTTTATTTATTTTTGATATTTTGCATTATATTTTTTATTATATCAATGAATTATACCAAAAAGAACAATGAATCATACTAAAAAAAACAATATGAAAATATAATAAAAAAACATTGAAAGCGTAAACAAAATGTGAAATCTAAAAAAAACAAATGAAATAGACCAAAAAAAAGAAGCAACTGCACATACTAAAACCTATGAATTATTATAAAAAAAATAAAGATATAACAAATCAACAATTAAGCCAGTAAAAGTAAACAGAAATTAAATATAATAAACAAAAGAAAGGCAAATTGTTTGATATTTTTTTATATATCTTTTTTCCAAATTAAAAAAAAAACTAATGAAAAGCAAATGCATGTAAGGATTTTGCTGGTCAATGCTGTCATAATTCCCACCAATTAAGGAGGAAATTGGTTATAATTTTGTTACAAATACTTAGATACCCTTCATACAGTAATTAGGCAAGGATAACACCTACACCAATCCCATTAATCTAGGCCATCAATCTAATTAAATGGACGATGTAGATTTATTTTTAATTAACACATATAATTTCTTTTTTATTTGATCTCTATCCTCTGTATATACATACATAAACAAAAGTGTGGAGAGAGAATCAATTTTGACTCATTCTAATCAATTTTGACCAACTATTAATTTATCCCTCACAACCGTTAAGTGAATTCAATTTGTAAAAATATTTATGAAAAAAATGTGATTGCCCACGTTCTACATTAGCTTGCCACCTTTGTATCCATTAGCTTGCCACCTTTGTATCCATTCATCATATATTCTTTATTTCTATTTGAATAAATAAATTGAAATGAAAATTTGTAAATAATAATAAATCTCCAAAAAAAATTGTTTTTGTAATCGAGGTTGATTATTTATGCCATACACTCTTATAATTATAATCATATATTCTATCAATTTATATTAAATTAAGATAGTAAAGATACATTTTAACACCAATTTTAAGAAGTTACTTACTATATAAATATGGAGCACTTTATTTTTTAAAGGAACATAGAGCAATTATGAACTAATACTATGAAATAAATCTACAAATTTACTCACAATTCTCTTCCCCCTTAAACTCTCACTTTATCTCTTTTTCGAGCATATCTTTTAATTCATCATTGAATTTGTGAACAATGTTCATATTAGAAATTGAACTTATTTTTCAAAAGGTTGGTATATTGTATAAACTCAGTATGTACTACAATTTTTTTAGTTTTCAATTTTGCTAATTTGTTTTGATATTCAAAAATGAGGTAGAGATTAGTGATTTGTTTAATTTGATTTCTTTATTAATAGAAATTATTAAATGTGTAACAATTTTTTTTTAATCATAATAGACAATATATATATTTTTTTCTTGAATTGTAAATATTATACATATATATATATATATATAGAGTTAGGGAAAATCTACAAATCTAGCAATGTAATATATTTTTTATACTAATTCTAGCAACTAATTTAAAACATATAAAATATAGCAATTTAGGTCATTTATACCCTTAGTAATGAAATCCATTAAACATTTACTTATTTATTGTTAAACATGTTTTAACCACCCTCCACCCACGTTTGTTTTTTCTTATCCTCACACCCTACTAATTAATTAAACACGTATGCTAAAAGTATATTAATTAACATAACAAATTATATGATTTCATATTATTTTAAAGTTATAAATTAGAATCCTTGATCCAATTAAAGAAATTTTATGTGATTTTGTATGCTAAAAGTATATTAATTAACATAACAAATTATATGATTTCATATTATTCAACAAATTAGATGTTCTTTTTGTTTTCGAAAGGAGGTATTTTGTGAGATTTCATACAGTAAATCTAAAGATTTCACATATTAAATTATGGTAATTCATATTAATCATAAATTAGTAAGTCTTGGATTTTCGCTCCACTTGAAATTTTATGAGATTTACCATAACGAATATTGAGAGTAAACATTTAAAATTGTGGAACCACATTAAAATTCATCGTAAAGTACAACCACAAAATTTAAAATATGGAATCAAATAAAAATTTATCTTTAATTGAGGAATCAAAATTTAAATTGTGGAATCACATAAAAATTAACCTTTAAAGAAAACTACAAAATAAAAAATGTGGAATCACATAAAAATTCATCATTACGTACACCCACAAAATTTAAAATGTGGAATCATATAAAAATTCATCTTTAAGTAAAACCACAAGATTAAAAATGTGGAATCACATAAAAAATCACCTTTATGTAAAACTACACAATTACAAATGTGGAATCACATAAAAAATCATCTTTATATGAAACCACAAAATTTCAAATGTGGAATCACATAAAAATTCATTTTTAAGTAAAACCACAAAATTAAAAATGTGGAATCATATAAAAATTCTTCATTATTACAATTAAAAAAAAAACTGACGATGAAGAAGAAGATGTTGCGATGCTGGGAGGAGATGATAAAGTTGTGGGGTTGGAGGTTGATTTGCAGAGAAAAAAATTAAAAGATAAAAGAATGGATGAAGAAGGAGACGAGCGGCAGTGTGTCTATGATTATGTAGTATTACTTTTGGATAATTTTAAATATAAATACAGACCTAGTAGAATTAATAATAAAAACACCATAATAATAGAAAAAACGTGGAAAGTTTATTATAAGGGTAAAAGAGTATAAAATTATTATATTTTATATGTTTTAAAGTTGTTGCTATATTTTGTATCTTTTATCTACATAATTGCTATATATATATATATATATATATATATATATATATATATATATATTTGAGTTATAAATAAGATCATGAAGGTACTATTTCAAATTTATATACAAATTAAATAGGCAATTTTCACAATCTCTGCTTTGTGAAATAAAATGAGTGATATACAAAGTTGGATCAATAATAAAAGTTGGGAAGAATCCCCATAAATGTATTACAAAGTTGTAGGCCTAATTAGATTAAATTGAATATTAAAATAATAAAAGTTGGAAGAAATTACGATTATTATTGTATTTTAGAAGTTATGCTAAAATTTAAGTTTTATATATTTATAATTGAGTTAATACTTTTATAAAGGAGGCAAATCGTTGTATGTCATTACCCTACATGATAATAACAAATTTTGTCAAAAGTACACTTTTGACAAAAATTGTGTAAAATCGTACCCAATTTGACAGAAATACCCTTATAGGGTAGTGGGTGTATACGGTTGAAATTCAAAATAGATTTACTCACTTCTCTCTCTTCCCTCTCATTCTCTCTCACAGATTTTCTCTCTCCTCGTTTTTCTCTCTCTCGGCGACAATACAACATCCACCTCAAAACCCTATCGCCGCCGTCAACCCCCACCACACCGCCTCAATCCGCCTCACCGGTAAAGATATATCTAAATGGCACCGCGAACAAAAAAGCCAAAAACTACCGAAGTAGCAAAAGAAACGGCGGCGAAGGTCACCACCGCGGCGAAGAGTAGCAAAGCAGCGACATCGCCGACAAAACGCGCGAAGAAACAGAGAAAACCGGCGGCGACGCCGAGCAAAGCCGCAACCAAAACAAGGTCTCAAAGGACCGAAGTTCCGACGCCGATTGAAGAGGCGCCGCCGCGCGAAGAGGCGCCGCCCAGCGAAGAAGAAGCCGAGCAGACGCTGCCAGAGACCCATGAAGAAGAAGGTGAACAGACATCGCTGCCGCGGGCAGAGAAAGAAGCACAGCCGTCGCCGCGGCGAGAAGAGGAAGAAGGCCAGGCTGAAAATGCCGAGGAGGAGGAAGCCGAAGAACAAGATGCTTTCGAACATTTGCCGGTAAGATTTCCAGATCTAAAAGTTACGGTGGTTGCATGTTCAATTATCACGTGATTTCTCCGATTTCGCGGGTTTATTATGTTTTGAATGTTAATTTCGTGCCTAGTTTGTTGAGTAGAATGGAAATTAGGGTACGATTTGCAGATCTGTGATTTTGGGGGAAAACTCAACTGGTACACCGGGTACGTTTTGTGAGAAACGTACCGGTAATACCAGATATATCATTACTGGAATTGAGGATAGCTTCTTGTTGAATAGCTGAGATTGTTTATGCATGATGTATTTTGCATTCTGATCATTTGAATATGCCTTTGTTTTGTTAAAATTGATACGATTTTCCCAAATACGTACCAAGAAAACTAATATGTTTTAGTACACTCGGTACGCATTTTCAAAAACGTACCAAGTGTACCAGTTTTTAATTGTAGTATAGGTAAGAATTTATAAAAGCGTACCTACTATACAGGTACATTTGGTACGATTTTATCAAATCGTACCAAGTGTGCCATTCTGAGTAAGATTTTGTAAAATCGTACTAGGTGTACCAGCGTATAATAGGTACACTCGGTACGATTTCATCAATTCGTACCAGGTGTATCAGCGTAGACTTGGTACAATTGGTACGCTTTCATCAATTCGTACCAGGTGTACCAGCGAAGACATGGTACAATTGGTACAATTTTCACAATTCGTACCAGGTGTACCATGTCGTGTTAGTACACTCGGTACGATTTTGAAAATTCGTACTGGGTTTTACCAAGCAGATTATGTCTAAAACAGTTCAAATGTATTCTTAATTGAATTGTTCTTTTTTTTTTTATTGCAGACCCGATGGAGATACAAGAGACTCAAGCTTGATGGTTTGAAAAACAAAACAATTACTCACGGTTATGAGTCCCATGTTTACGACATCAGACTCTGCCTCACAGCAAGTGGCAACTCTACTTTGGACAAGCTGAAACAGTCCTGCCTGAGCCATTTTATGGGCATGGAGGACATGAATACCCGATCGGGGAAGGCCATCCACTGGATGGTGATTCGAGAGGTTCTTTCCTTCCCCCAGTATGATCCATCAGCTCTTTGGTTCAAGGTTGAAGGGAAGATCTTGCAGTTCAGCCGGCAAGAATTTGCATTGGTAGCGGACTGAAATTCGGCCCTGTAGATTTCGACCCCTACGCTGACCACATCATACCGCGATCATCATTGTACTCCCGAATATTCAGCAACCAAATGGTCACAGCTGCAGAGGTGTGGACACCTTTCACGAACAGGAAGTTTTTTTTCCAAGAAATCTGAAATAAAGATCAGCACCGACGACTACTTGAATTCATATTCTCTACAGCGTTGGATGTACCAAACCCAAACTTCCGCACGGGGCATAGTGCAACAGACCATCTGCTCGGACCAATACTCATCAGCTTTTCATAGCCACCACGAGAGGCCTCCTTCAAATTGTTCATGTACTCCTCATAATCCTCCACTTTGTAAGCATTCGCAGCAAGGTGGAATAGATCAATCACAACAGTACCCCAAGTCTTCAGGTTACCCTGTATATGAAACGTACAAAGACCATAAGGGATGCCAGGATAAACTCGATCTATAGCATTCTTGATGCTCAAATGCTGATCGGAAACTATCATAAAATCCGGGGGGCAACCAAACGTCCGACGGACACGCTCCAAAAACCACGACCAAGATGAAGTATCCTCCACATCACCAATTCCAAATGCTAATGGAACAATTTGTTCATTAGCATCCTTTGTAGCGGCAACAAACAAAATGCCCTTGTATTTCCCTTTCAAGTGTGTGCCATCAATGACAATCACGGGACGACATGCACGAAAAGCTTTTATGCACGCAGAGAGAGCAAAGTAACAATATTGAAACAAACCATCTCGACATGTCTGAAGGTCCACAATTGAACCGGGATTCATCTGCTCCAACATGTATAAGAACTTGGGAATCATCTGAAAGAATTTATCTTAATTAATAAAAAAAATCACTAAAAGTACGCTAGGTAAACATGGTACGCTTTTCAAAACACGTACCGAATGTACCAGTAATATAGTTGCAAACGAGGTACGAATTTACAAAAATGTATCGAATGTACCAGTAATATAGTTGCAAACTAGGTACGAATTTACAAAAACGTACCGATTCTACCAACATAATTGGTAAAACTTGGTACGTTTTTATAAATACGTAACAACATACTATACTACCTATTGTAAACTAGGTACGCAATATTAAATTCGTACCAGATTTGCCGCTTTATTACCGGTACACTGAGTACAATTTGGTAAAATCGTACCCAATGTACCGGTAATACAGAGACAAATCGGGTACGAAATTTTAAAATCGTACCAACTTTACCATTAATAATAATTACGCAATACAAAATATAGAAAATGATAGAGAAACCTGAAATGAATTATCCACATCTCCAAATGAAAGTTCCAGAGCATGGTGCTTACCAGCCAAAGCAGTAGAATATTTTACATTCACACCAAATTTCCTTCGTATCTGTGATTGAATATCCTTTGGCCTAAGACACAAACCATCTTCCCCAAAGTTTGGGCCAAGGTGTGCAGCAACAACTCTAGATGAAACCTTAGGATCAGGGTGATATCTCAAATCATCCACACAAGAGTGACGAGTGAAGAGATTGATACGCCACAAATTAGATGCTGCACTTGCTCGCATCTTAAACTCACATCGCTCTAAAAGTTTGCATCCCACATGGTAGTACACCTTGTTTGATCGAATTGTTTTACACTCGAGATGCTTTTTCATGTGATATAAACCAAGAGTTGCCTTCAGTTTCTTCTTTCCGACAAAAGTGCCACCCTGAACAAGCTCATCCACACGCACAACCGATGCAAGTATTTCATCCGATGGAAGAGACGCTTGATGGGCTGCACCGGGAATAACCCACAAATGCTGTCCTACGCTACTTTCATTACCTACATCGCTATTACCATCCACATTGCTATTACCAACATCATGGTCATCATTCTCACCAATGCCATCTAAACCCAACTCATCACAACCAACATCAAAATTGTTTTGGTCTTCATTCCATACACCATCATCAATTAAAGGAGTCCTCCTATTATGAGATTCATCAATCGTGGGAGAAACCGCCACATATACAGTAGGAAACTCCAACACATCCATCAAATACGACAACTCGAAATCATCTGTAATCTTCATTCTCATAGTTTCACCACTAGAAGACTTGACTAAACCATCTATATCAAACAAATACATCCTCTTATCCTTCTTCATTCGAACTTCAAGCTTTGCTAATAAAGATTCAAAGCTTATACCACTAGGCGATATAGGAATATACTCTTTCCTACCACCATTATAAATGTTCTCTTTCCAGCATCCTCCATGCGCAACCACTAAAGAAGAAGGCCTTACCTGCACCGAGTAAACTTGGTACGCATTAGTAAATGCGTACTGACTACCCAGTAAACTTGGTACGAATTCATAACTACGTACTGCGTACCAAGTACACTTGGTACGTAATGATAAATACGTACTGTGTACCATTCAAACAAATTAAGGTACGCGGTACATTTTTATCAATACGTACTGCGTACCAGGTAAACCTGGTACGAACTAGTACGAATTAAGAAAACGTACCAAGTCTGAAACAACAACATACAGTCGCCGGAATTTACCTCCATAGAATTGACGCCATAACCAAAAATCGCCGGAAAATTACTATTGAACCACCGTAATACTTTCTAAACAAAAAATAAAGCAAAAAATACAGCAAAATCGCAACCCAAATTGCATAATAAAAAAAAAGCAAATACAAAAAATTCTACACAAATCTAACTAAAATTACAGAAAAAAAAACAGAGCCAAATCATATAGACGACGACGACGACGAAGCTAATCGCAAAATCAATAGACACGGCGACGAAGAACAAGAGCCGCCGCACCGGAACAACACATATATGGTGACGTCGATGGAGACGACGGCGAACGGTGCATCAACGACGACGACTCAGCGGCGACGTCGACGGCGACGGTGATGGCGGTGAAGACGACGAAGAAGAAACAACAATGGAGATTTCACCAGAGATAGATAAACGTGATGAAGAAGAAACAGAAAAAAAAAAACGAGAAAGAGAACGTGAGCTGAGGGAAAACAGAGAGGAGAGAGAAAAAAGAGAGAAAAAAATAAAAGTTAAAAAGTAGGAGAGAGAGTGTACCATAATGGAATAAGGTGTAAAATATAAGGGTACAAATGTCCAAAAATTAAACATATGACAAAAATTGATAAAATCTGAACTAGTGACCCTTTTTGATATTACAATTGAGCCAATGACATTTGAGTGCATTTCCTCTTTATAAAGGCGCGTTTACTTTGATGCAAAAGAGTGAAAAACAAATATTTTCACACTTTTTCCATCATTTTTACATGTTTACTAGAGTTCCATCATTTTTCATCATTTTCCATCATTTGCACTCCAATTGTGGAAAATATTAACAAAGGGGAGAAATTTAAAAATATTTTCCAACCTTTTCGTTTATTACCTTATTTTTTCCTTCATTTTTCATACTACCAAAATAAATGCACCCTAAATAAATAAATAAAATTATAGAGGACTCATGTGCATCGCGCAGGCCACAATACTAACCCCTATAATTATAATTAACTAATAACTAAATTTTCAAAAATTGAAAATAAAAAACATTATCGAATTGCATAGCCTACGAAACAAAACACACAAATTTTATAATTTGCATAACATAACTGATCATAACCCCCAAACCTCCCTAAATCAATAAATTAAAACAAAAAATTCAAAATTTTGAAGCTATGTTATCATCTTCTAGTGAATCAAAATCCCAAAAACAATTGCGAAGTTTTTGAAGCACCCATTTTCTTCTATCTCCTTCCAGAAGGACAAAATCCACTAGCAACCCACAAATTTGAAACCAAATACGAGGTAGTCGTCCACTTCCAATGGTAAGAACAATATCCACAGTTGATGGAGGAGGATAGGGATGACAATAATACCTGCGGACCCATATTCTCGGGAGTACCCGCCCTGAATGGAGCAGGTATGGGGGTCAATATTTCGGAAACGGGGCAAAACGGGTATGAATTTCTATATCTGATAGAATATGGGGCGGGTACAGGAATATAGATATCCGCCCCGAACTCGCCGTGAATAATTTTTGTAGTTTAATTTTTTTTTTTAAAATGATACTAATAGTAATAAATAACAAAATCTATTAACTAATATGGAAATTCAAATTTAATGAGAATCAAAAAACCACATTAAGTAGACACATTAACATTACTTTCTCTCATTCTTTACGTAACTCAACTCTCTTTTTTTCTTCTATCAATTTCCAACTTATTTCTCTTAATTCCTCATCGATCCTCTCTCATCATTTTTAATCTCACATCGAAAATGAGAGAAGAGAGGAGTTGGCTTATAAATAAGATTGTCTCCATTCTTTGACTTAATTAACTATATTTTTTATTTTTATTTTTAGGAAAGAATAACTTTTAATTTCTAATAAAAGTTTTAAATTTTAGATAATATATATACTTCTAAATGAATACCTGATGGATACCTTTCCCCCGCCGGATAATCCCCGACCCGAACTCGTCCTGATTTAAACGGGTTTGGAGAAGGGTATATATATAGATTAATTTTTTAGGCTGGTATGGGGATGGGAAAGCAATTCCTGACCCAAACCCACTTCGTTGCCATCCCTAATCGAGGATGAAATGAAACGAACAAGATGACGACGACAAATAATTTCCCAATGAATCAGCGATTCAAAGAACTCCCGATGCACTGACTTTTGATTTGCCCTATTTTCAAAATCTATTGTTATTTTCTCTACAATTATTCTATATTGTAAATCTATACTAAATAGAATTGATTTGTGAAAATTTTAACTTCTTGAATTTGATTTCAGTTCTTTGAAATTGTTATACATTGTAACAGTCATCATAATTATGGGGTTTTTTTCTTCAAAAGTCTGAAGCTGTACCTTATGCTTAAGGGGGACTACAAGGTATAATGAGATATATGAGATTACGTTTCTTTGGTAGTTATTTTTCAATTATGATTTTAGAATTACCCCAAAATAAAACTCCCATTATATTTAGTGCTTAAGATCGACAAAAAATGTACTAATACTAAAGAATTTAAAATGATAATCCCCTAAAAAAGAATTAACATGATAAGTAGTACTACCAAACAGAAATTTGAATGATAGAAGCTATTAATTGAAGGAAATAAAATAGATATCTCAATTGTTTAGATTCTAATTGTAGTTTTAATAAGCTACATAATGAAATACTAACATTTAGCCTCACCTTTACCTATAGAGAGCTTGCACCACTATATGATATTATATTCGTTACGTTCTATGATAATAAAGTATAAAATGAGGCTGTATATAGTCAATAATAATAAAATGTCGCTTCCTTAGAGTTATAGATGGCCTATTGATGTAATGCAAAAATCTTGTGATAAAATATATTTTCAGTCTCAAATTCAAAAATCATGAATATTTTATAGATTGAGCATGCCAAAACAAGATTGTTCTTGTATTGTTTATCGCTGATTTGAATTCACATATTATATTACATATGACTTAAGAGTGACTATTCTAGAGATGCATTTAGAATAGCAATCAGCCAATCACTAATTATCATCTACATTAAAAATAATAATAATGAAATCCCTTTCCCAATTAGAAGAAGTAACACGCCCTTATATGTTTGACTGTGTATTATCTCTATCTTCTTTATAATAGCAATATTGATTAAGAGCACCACATTTATCCTAATGTTATTTTAGGATTTTTCTTTAACATTTATCTATTATGTACATATTTCAATACGTGTTGCAAATATAAAATTGCAGCTAAAAAACTATCGTTAAGGAAATAAATGTCAATTCTGTCAATAAGATGTGTAATAATAAGTCAATTAACATCCCATTAATTAGCATCCCTTTAAATGATTGAGCTTAAATTATGGAATTAAATATATGATATTAATCCTTACATAACTTTCTCTATATAAATTCTATACGAGATGATCCTCCACATAACTTATTTGCAACGAGACGAACATTCATGTAACACTTATTTGTAGTGATTTGTCAAATTCTATCACTTTTAAATAAAGTATTGTGTTATTATTATTATTATTTTAAATTATATTTGTATATTACAACGTAAAGTGATTCCCTGTCATTACACAAGATGATTCTTCATTTAATACTATTTGCAATGATTTATCAAAATATATCAATTCAAAATAAAGTATTGAATTATAAAATTTATAAATTTTTGTTATTGGGGCCAGGGGCGGGGTTGAGCATGAAAACATGTTTCGGGTTCGGGGCGGGTACCAAGGTATAGATCCTCGCCCCGATTAATATTCTCTCTCTATATATATTTAATTATTCCTCTGAATTTATTTAATGAAATATATTAACTATATTATTTCTTTTAAGGGTGGAATTTATATTTGATACGATGGATTTAATATGTTTGTTGTTTAAATGATTTTTTTATGGTGTTAATTTTTTTTTTGCTTATTATTTAATATATAATAAATTATGTAATGAGTACTGACGGGTACCCGCTCCCCAATAGGTAATCCCCTCCCCGACTCTGACCCTAATTTAAATGGGTATAGAGACGGGGATGGGTGTAAGAGTTTGGGGTGGGTATGGGGATAGGGAAGCAATATCCCACCCCGTCCCGACCCGTTTGCATCCGTATTGAGACGGTAACAAGATGTAAATGTGTATTTATACAATATATTATTAATGTTTGATTTATGATAGTAGTACTTATATATTACTCATATATTACTATACATGCATAAGATGTGAATAATCAGAAAATTTTTAATCGGATATGTATGAGTATACATATATAAATATACATATTTGAATAATTAACGGGTATATATTTCTATACTGATTTTAGAAAAACTTGAATATACAACTAATATTTTTATAAATATTATACAAAATATGAGAAACCCCGTTGATGTTCGATGGGCAACACACTAGATATTTCAAAATATTAAATGGGTTCGCGAGTGTAATTTATCAAAAAGAATTATACGAGTTTGAGACGAAAATAAATAGTGAAATCATTATTTTAGTTGGTTTTCATATATGGTTACGAATAATATAAATTCTAAAAGAGGTTTGTAGACCGCATAATTTCCAAAATTATATTGATCAATAGTACAATTGTTAAATGACAATTCCTATGGTGGGTTATCGAAAAAAAAAGTGCGAAAGTTTGACAATGATTGTACGAGTTTTCCCAACATTACATTTGAAATCCACAAGACAAGAAATAGACAAAGCGAGCAAGAGACTTTCCATAGAACGCATATTCCACGTACTTTTATTTGTTGTAAATGTATCGTCTTAGAATACTATTGAGTAACAGGAGCAACATGTAATGCCCCGTAAATTCCTTACGATCTTAAAATTTTAAAGTTAATTAAATAAATGGCTTTGCACGCCTAAGTTTACGATTTTGAATTCTAAGACCAACGGTCGAATCCGTTTCTGAAAATAAATTACGGAAGTCAGCTAGACGACTACTGTATTTAGGGTTAGCGCGTACGAAAAGTTTTTGTTCGTGAACTCAGAACGGAAAACCGTCTGATTTTTACATTCACGAAATCGCGATACGAACTCGCCCGAGAAAGTTCGTTTTTATGATTTTTCGGACGAAACTCGGACTGTGTCGTCCCGAGTTTTTGTCAAAATAAATTTTATGATTTTATTTTCCGATTAAGCTTCGTACGTTAAAATTTTCGGTCGAATCGGATCGCGACGATTTTGTGCCGAGCGACGTTTTTCGTCGATCGTTTTCCGTAACGTCGGATCGCGCCGGAAAAGCGTGTATTTATCTTTTTCTCTCCCCCTTGACCGACTTCCCCCTCACTCACATTAGTAGATATTTCAATTTTTATTAGTTAATTAAGGGACACCTAATGTGGTTCCTATTCATACTTTACACCTATTAACATTATAACATTATGTTATATTTCAAATTAACACACCATCTCCTTCCCTCCCACACACATATCGGCTGACCCCTTCCCTCCCTCTCTCATCTTCATCTTTTATCCTCCATTGAAGAGAGCTTCAAGAACAAGAAGAAAATCACAAGTCATCATCCAACCATTAGAACTTAATTCCCTCTTCATTAATTATCAAGGTAATCATCTCCTCCATACTTCTATCCAATTGGATTTCCCATACTTTATTTTTCATCTTGATCGAAAATTAGAGTTATGAAATAGATGATTCGATCTTGGATTAATGAAATTGGATGTGTTAGATAGGTTAATTAGGGTTTAAAATTGAACAAAACCAAGAACCCTAATCTATATGTCTTTACCGAAAATTTTAGGTTAATTGTAGGATTTTTGGATTTCTTCAATTAATGATAAATTCATGCTTAAGAGATGCTTAATTAGTGATTTGAACAAAGAGGAATCGAAAGCCCTATGTTTTGTGAGAAACCGATTTAGGGTTTGAGTTTGAATTTGGGGATTTATGCATATTAGTTTGAAATTGGATTGAAATTAATTAATTGTTGTTATAATAGGTTGATTAATGGATAAATGGTGTTAATTGGAGAATAAAATCACTCTCTTAGTATTTATATAAATACCGAAATTATCTAAGAAATTAGGGGATTTCATATGTTTGATTTAATTGATGAATTGTTGATGGAATATAGTTGCAAATGATGTTAGTTGTTAATAGGAATTTAATTAGATTTTTCTAAAAATACTTTATGTAATGTAAGAGACGAAGAATACGTTATAAGTTGAAATATAGTATTGTTATGAAATGATTGCATGCATAGAAGTGATTCTCGTTAGATGTAGATTAATGTCGTAAAATTTGGACGGAATCTGACAACTTTGAAAATCGCGTAAGAGACGAACAATTAGTCGTAACTAATAACCGAGAAGTCGAATGAGAATTTTAATTTGATATTATTGTCTATGATGGACTTGAGAACAACTTTGTAGTTGATGTCATGAGCTTTCGAGCTATTATAATATGAGCTATAGTTATAGTCGAGAACTAGAACGCGATTTGAATAACTTGTTGGTTTAGTAATTGTTAGTTGAAAGCCGACGTTTAGAACGTCGTGCTATTGGACGAGTTTTGAGAAGGAGTTCGTCACGTACGGGAGTACGTGATGACTGCCTTGAGGGTCCAGTTTCTAAAGAAATCGAATTCGAGAGCTTAGAACGAACCTAAGACGTTATACGTCGAACCTTTCGAGCAACTAGGGTTATCGCGGCAGTTTTTGCGACCCTCGCCGGAAACTGTAATAACTTTTAGCTCGTTTATCGGATTTGCGATCCGTAAATTGGAGCGTAAACTAGACATCCCAAAATTTCCATTGGTACAGGGCTCATCCCCTGTTTCCAAATCCTCTGTTCTGGGCAGTCCCCAGAGTTACTGGATTGCGCAGTGAAATTTCAGTTTCAATTCTTCTAAGTTGTTTTGTTCGCAACTTAGTTTCTTTCGATCTTTTAAGCCGTAATAGCTATCGAATATTTTCATACTGACCCTAGAGTCAAGTATAGGGCCTTGAGTGATGAAAACCAGTCGAGATCTCATCTCTTACCCGTTCAAATAAAGAAGTAGTAAGCGAGAAATTTCATAAGTCGTTTAAAGAACTAAAACGTAATTTCCCTAAGTTGGTTCTTTCCAACTTAGTTCCTTAAAATCTTTTAAGTCGTATCGAGCTATCAACTACCCTCTCTACTGACCTAAGAGTCAAGTATGAGACCTTTCGAGTTCTAACGAGATTTGTACGAGTCTCGTTCCCGTTTAAGTAAAATGAAACTAGTAAGCGTGCAAATGCCTAAAGAATGAAACAACTAAAACTTATTTCGATTATCTTTTACAACCCGTTTTTAAGTATTATTATTTTACGATGAAGGAGGAAGCCAGCTGTAAAGAAAGGTCGGAAGATCCGAAGATTGGAAGCTAGTGCTTTTAAGTTCTGTATATCGAGGTGGACTTTTATATATGAAATAAAACGAGCAATGCTCGGAAAATCTTTCTTTATCGCTTTGATATCTGTGTTTTCAAAGTGATATTATGGCATGAACTGTTTTATGTTTATGTGAGTTCTCTTGTACCTATCTGAGTCAACATTCGTGTTTTCCAGATTTAGAGTTAATCTAACTAGGTTAACTAACGATCGGCTCTGAGTTAGCTGCTAAGTGCTTTCCAGAGTTAGTGCACTTTGTAACCTGTGGTGTATGTGATATCCTGTTGAGGGGTACCAGCCACGGTGAATGAGAATTGGTCAAGATTGAACATAGCATACCAGAAAATGCTCGGCCGAGTAAATTGTGAAAATCAGTCAGAAAATGTTTAGTAGACACGGGCCCTTTTCAATAAAACCCCGATGTGCTACAATTATGAAATGCCATATTTATCTATACTTATGATTACGATTTCGACATCGTGCCCACTAAGTATGTTTGTACTTAGCCCTGCATTGTTTTCTAAATGTGCAGGTTGAAGCGACGGTGAGCGGCGACGGTTGATGTTGAGTTGAAAGATAGGTTGCTTTAGTTAGAACTCTTCCGCTACAGAACTCTCAGTCTTTTTGAATATGTACTTTTGAACAATACACTATAGTTAAGTCTGTAAATATGAACTTAGTTTCTACTATGTACTTTTGTCGAGTAATCCTTAGCGATTAACTCTTTCTCATTTATATTCAAGTCTTGTTCATGGTTTATTGATGCCTTTCATGTATGTTTAGTCAGTTAGCCCCCTTCTTCCCCGCTTCTTTAATCCAACCACAGTCGCACCCTGGCTTCTGCCGTCCCTCGGGATTTGGGGCTGTGACACAACGTGTTTCGAGGAAACGTGCTATGCCAAAGAGTATAACGAACACATCGAATTAGATTTTTATGTAATCAAATGGTGAAATTTTATTGAAAGTGATGTTGGGATAAATAATTTGAGAAATATAGAAATTGAGATTCTCCAAAAGATGTCATTTAGAAGAGGGTGTGCTTCAAACTAATAATAATAAGAATATATCTTTAGTCATTTTTATGTACTAGCAATAAGAATGTGCACTCGCACGTTAATGAAAATGATTCCAACAAATATTTATTTTTATTGGTGCATTTCATAATTTTCTGAAGGTAGAAAAAATTCTAAAATTACTAATGTAACATTGTTCTGAGACTGAGTACTGGTCTAAATCTACCTAATCTAGTAACATTTATGAGACTAAGGTCTAATCCACTAACTGAACACCCTGAACACCCCTAGACATTCAAAGCTCTGGATAATGAAATATTAAAGTCTAATATACTAGTAGTTCAACTAAGAAAAAAGTCTAAACAATAGTTATTAATTTAAATTTAGAAATTATTTATGAAAACTCTTACAAATGAAATTAAGAATGTACATAATTAGCAAAACATTAAAAGATGTACAATCAAATGAAATTAAGAATGTATATAATTAGCAAAATATTAAGAATTGTATAATTAAATAATTATCTTTAATTAATAATAATAATATAATTATTTTGGTATTTAATCATAATAATTATATGCATTAGTCGCACAAAATCTCTTCTAATTATTGCTTTTCGTAATAATGCTTGAAATCAAATTAAAATGTAACAACATTATAAAGTTAATTTCGCAAGTATACTCCTCATTTTCAACTTTTCACCACAATACTATATTTTAACTTTAATGAGATAAGCCTGTAATTTTATTTACTATTAGTATATAACCTGTAGAAATTCGACAGTGATTAAATGTTGTTATAATTTATGAGATTATTTTGCGTCATTTTTCATTCATCAAATAAACTCATTCTGTAACATAGTTGTACCTATTACATATTTCAATAACCCGTTGTTTGAATTATCTCGTTTATTCTATTAAAATAATCATATCTTTGTTTTTATTTGAGAAAAATAATGAATTAACTTTAGGATGTGTGAAATAACTTTTTTGATTTTCATCGTCACATTTATTTCGTTTAGGAAATTTTTTATTTAGTTACTCTTATGTATAAACTCAATTAAAATGAAGTAACACCCAAAATTCCACAAAGATCTTGGCTCGATGCATTGGACATATAAGATTTAAAAAATGTAGGAAATAGATTAATGTTCATACATAATCATAATATATAGATATATAGATAGATAATTTATATAAATATAAATTGATATGTCGGATCATTAAATAATAATTAGATAAATAAAAACTGATACTAAAACTAATGAGAGATAATGTTTTAATCATCCGTTATTTGGATTTTCTTGTCCATCCTATCAAGATAATCATATTTTTGCTTTTATTTGAGAAAAATAATGAATTAATTAATTTATAAATTTACCTTAAAGTTGTATTATGTTATAATGTCGTTTTTATTTATAATAATATAATAGCCATACTGATTTATGATGCCACCAAATTGATAAATATGAGTAGTATGTATATCTTTTTTTTTAAATCGATAGATTGTAATCTCATACAAAGTTGGATAGAATATCTTAATGAGGTAATTAGTTCTTTACATATGATCAAAATCGAGAACTATTATCTATATTAATTAAAATTGTTTAAAATTATGATTTAAAATAAATAAGAATATCGAATTGTGATTGCGCTACGTAGGACCAAAATTTAAGGGAAGACCTCGAATCCGCATAAGTATTAATAATATATTATAGAGAAATTCTCCCAATCTAGCACTTCCTAGATAGTTTTTTTTTTTTTTAAATTTAGCACATCTTATAATTCCTTTAAATTTTAGCACTTCCTCTCTTTTTTACCCTCAAATACATTTTGTATTTCCCATCTTATCCCAATTTTCTCTCTTTCTTTCCCCTTTATTTTTTCTCTCTCTCCCTTCTCATTCATCATCACCACCTCCAGCCTCCCCCCCTCTCTCTCTCTCCAGCCGCTGCTACCTCCTCGCCGAAGCACTGCTCTCCGCCGCCTCCACCTCCGCCGCTGCCCGCCACCACGATGCGAAGTCTCCCTCCGCCGCCTCCACCTCCCTCCATCGTCGAGGCGAAGTCTCTCTCCATCGTTGGTCGCCACCACTCCCGTTGTCTCGGATCCCCTTTCTATTCCCCTCTCCGACGAAGAGGCATGGCCGGTCGGATACTGTAAGAAGGAGCCGGAAGGGCGTGGGGGGTGGCCGGTCGGAGAGATTTGGGGCGGTAGAGCGTGGGCGGATCTAGGGTTTGTGACGGTGCTGCTTCATTTCACCAAACACCGCCGCCGCCTCTGCCCTGCCGCTGCAACAGCGGCCGACGGCGTTCTCCTCTCCCAACTCTCGTTTCTATCTCAGGGAAATACGGAGAGATTCCAAAGTGAAATCATAGATCTCCAAATTCAAAACCCTCTATCTTCTCCGACGAAACAATACTCCATGGATTCCGAACTGCACAAAATGAGGTCAGGAATCATGGATTGAAGAAAATGATGAGTTGAAGGATCAATTTAATTACTTGTATGTGAATGTAAGCCACGTCAGATTCGAGCATTCCGTAAAGTCTCATATTTTTTATTTCTGGCCTTTAGAATAGCTTCAAGCTCTTCCAGCGTGCGCAGACATTGTGGCGCTGCCCTCCACTCGTCGGTGACACAGCTTCCCTCTCTCGACTGTTAAACTTATAGTATCTATTTAACTTGTTGCTGCAGTGATTATAGTAGTAGTAGTAGTAGTTTAGTTAGGAGTTGGTGGAGATGACTGTAATTTAGTTTGGTATTTTCACCTCAAATTTGTATTTTGATTGTTGGTTGGTTTAATGGGAGCAGATGGAAGGCGGCTGGACCTTCCCTTTTTTTTGTGCACTCACAAATTTTGCCAATTTTTTGTGTGACGTCTCAAAATTTTTTACTTTTTTTTGTGACTTCACAAAATTTTTCAATTTTTTTTGTGACTTCACAAAATTTTCAATTTTATTTTATGACTTCACAAAAAGCGTGTAAAATAAATTGTGGCCGCCGGCGATAGTGGCGCAGCACAACGCCGGCGGTGGTGGCACGGCGGCGGCGATGGAAAAGTGGTGGTTGGAGTTTTTTTTTGTTGTTCAGTCACAAATTTTTTTTGTGATCACCGGCGACAGTGGCGGCGGCGGAAAAATAGTGGTGGAATATTTTTTTTTGTTCAATCACAATTTTTTCCATTTTTTTTGTGACTTTACAAATTTTTTCATTTTTTTTTCTGACTTCACAAAAAATTTGTGGCCGTCGGCGGTGGCGGGGTTGTGGTGGTGGAATGTTTTTCTTTTGTTCAGTCACGATTTTTTTTTTGTTACTAGATAAGTGATGGAAGGGCAAACATGTCAAAAAGTGCTAAAATTTAAAGAATTTATAAGGAGTGCTAAAATTTGAAAAAATATCTAAGAAGTGCTACTTTGAAAATCCTCTCTAATATATATACACATGAATAGATACATAAAATATATTAAATTAGTTAATCTACATTGATATAATAAAATATGTTAAATTAGGTAATCTAAATCAACATAAGGAAAATTTAAATCCTAATAAATTGTTCTAATTCCTTATATATTATATTACATTATTATTCTCAAATTAAATAAATATATAGTAGGGACATTGAATCAACTGAAATTGTACTTTCTAGTTGCTCGCAAGAGAACGAGGTCCTAATGTAGTACAACTAGCTAACTCGAGTCGAATCTTAAGGAAAGCTTAACAGGGCAATCGATTCATGCTTTGCACCAGACAATAAAAACATTCTACACATTCTAATCTGATGAGTTTTGATGGTCGATACAAAGAGCTAAACGGAAATAAAAATAATATAGATATATCAATCGAATTAAAGCTATCTAGGACAAGGGTTTCGTCTCATCGAGATAATACAACCAACTATCTTATGTCATGCAAAAGATTAACTCGTATAATCAACTTCTACATAGAATTGAAATACTAACTCTCGTATTCATAGATCAACTCTTAGCTAAGAAAATTATACAAAATAATCTTCAGTTAGATTATGCATTTCCGATTAAATCTAACGTTGATTGAACCTAGATCAAATGACAAACTCTTCTCTCGATCTCATTTATCATTTAACACAATCTAACTTTGGCCAAAACCTCGATCACATACAAAACAATTCAATCAACGAGCATGTACACATGAAAACTGACAATTATTCCGATTCAACCATCCCAAATCCTAGACTAAGAAGTTTAACTCATATTGCAGAAAATGAAAACGAAATAGAATGAAATAAACATTGCATAAACGAAAGAGAATCCTTACAGAGTACTTAAAAGTCTTCAACGATCAACAATACTGAAAAGCTAAAGTAAAATCTAAAAGTATTTGAACAATAACATAAAATGAACAATTCTACAAAGTTTTTTTGCTGTCTTCCCTAAGCTAAAAATGAAAGTAAAATGGAAGATATCCGTCCAAAAACTGACAAATCCCATTTATACTACTGGAGATAACTGTCTGCCAGTGCCGGTGGGAACCCAGCGCCGGCGGGAATCCTTCAGCGCAAATGTTTCCAGCGCCGGTGGGAAACTTTTGCCGCAAATATTTTCCGCTCCGGTGGGAAATTCTGTTTTTCTCCTCCTTCATCGAATGCACTTTTTTTTCCATCCTTTTCGAGCCGATATCGCATCATCATCCACCTACGTACCTACACACACCAAAACACCAAAAACCACATATACGACCACAACTCATGGCAAAAAACGAACAATAACATGTAAAATACGCACAAATAATAACACACGAAACACACAAAAACGAACTAAACAACTCCCCCACACTTAGCATTTTGCTTGTCCTTAAGCAAACCAAAGAAATGAAATATGAATCAATACATATTTTCATCAAATCAACCACACAAGACTTCCTTCCCAACGCAAAATACCAAAATCAACCAATGTCAACTCTAATGCAATGAAATCTAACCACATATGTTGTCTGTCAAATAGAATTATCAATTCGATCAAAATGTGACCCACCCTTTCAACTTCCTACTTCGTCAGTCGCCTTTACCAGAAAGTCCTCATAATAACAAACATTTAATAATAAACGAGGAATATAAGGACGAATCAACGAGACACAATCACTAGGTTCAAACCATCGAAATTTCAATCCGAGTCTCCTAAAGTGGTTTCTCATACTCATCATTTGAATTTCTCTAAATGAGAGGAGTAGAATCTCAGATTCACCTTATTTATAACTCCGTTCTCATTTTTTTTACTAATAGATTAGGATATTTTCACGAGATTTAATCTTCGAATATTCTTCAAAGCTTCCTCGTGTGGTTTCCCATGCTCATTAATCATTTCATAAAAAGACGACGACTAAGAGGAGCAGAATCCACACTACTCTCATTTTATTCTTTTTTTTTATATATTTTTTATTTATTTACAACAAAGACAACCATCTAGGCAACCAACAAAGCATATTTATCAACGGGGTCACAATTATCACGTCAATCAAATTCATCAATGACATGCTCCACAACAATGGTATCAAACAATCGCACTTAAATCAATACCAATCAACTAAGTTCTCACGATTCAAGGAAGATTATGCATTCTCGAGTGATTCACACAAACATATCCTCAATCATACTTGAGATCATCAAAATGCTAGACTCACACACTTAAAATGAAGGTTGACTCACATAGTTTGTACCAAAAACATAACACAACTCATACCATTGCTAACACCTCCCCCCCCCCCCCCCCACACTTAAAATGAGCAATGTCCTCATAGCTTAATTAAAGGAAAGAAGAGAGATAAAGAACTTCCCTAGAAAAACATCCGGCAACAACATGAATTGCCAACTAAGAAAGAACACTTAAACCTGAAAGAACAAAAACAGACGAAAACAGAAGACAAAATACCATAACAACAAAGAAAGAACAACACAAGCTCAATTAAAGGAAAGAAGAGGGATAAAGAACTTCCCTGGAAAAACATCCGGCAACAGCATGAATTGCCAACTAAGGAAGAGCACTTAAACCTGAAAGAACAAAAACAGACGAAAACAGAAGACAAAATACCATAACAACAAAGAAAGAACAACACAAGCTCAATTAAAGGAAAGAAGAGGGATAAAGAACTTCCCTGGAAAAACATCCGGCAACGACATAAATTGCCAACTAAGAAAGAGCACTTAAACCTGAAAGAACAAAAACAGACGAAAACAGAAGACAAAATACCATAACAACAAAGAAAGAACAACGCACACAAATAAGACAAAAAAAAAAGAGAGAAAAAAAATACACTACAGTAGTGTGAAGTCACTACTGATCAGCTGCAGGTGGTGATGGTGGTGGGTAATGTGCAGTCCATGCGTTCCATTGTGCTTGCATGGAGGCTAACCGCTGATCTTGAGCATCAAGCCTGTGGCCAACCTCTCACCGAAAATTCCCCCAAAGATGCATCATATGCATCATAGCGCGCATGCATCTCTTGGCAGAACTCTCCAAAAGCGGTATCAAAATGATCACGGAATGACTGAAAATCATTTCGGAACTGCTGATAAGCAAAGGCCGAGGAAAAAGGAGGAGCGTGCTGTGCGGTTTGATTTTCTTCGTCATTTTCCTCAGCACCTACACCGGAAGGTCCTGCTTCAGTAGCAGGAAGAGGAAGCCGATGCCCTTTGGCAATCTCCCTGTTAATATAGTCTTGGACACAATGTCGCTCAGCTTGAGGAACAAGGGTGTAGTGACCGGATATAAACAGGGCACCCTGAAGCTTACTATAATCAATATAGTAAGTAGGAATTTCAGTTTGGCCGGCAACTAAATCTCCATTGGCACTCACCAACCCAAAGTGTGTAGCTAACCCGTTAATGATGGGGCAAAACGAAGCATGAGCTTTAGGTCGAGTTTGAACTTGAAGCATAGCATTCCAAATGAAACTAGTAATGCAAACTGAGACATTATTCACTGCACATAACAACAAGAAAACCTCATTTGAATTCATCTTATTAGCTTGTTCCTTGCCCGACACATCGAATGCTAAGAATTTGTGCACAATAGCGAGAGCTGGATCCCGAATAAATCCATTTGGCATACCAGAGTTATTATCCCAATTGTTAAACCGAGTCAGCTCTTTTCAGTTCTCATTCACATTAAACCCAGTGGTCCTCTTCTTTTCCCCAGTAGTAGGAAAACCAAATACTTGCTTCATTTTAGCCAAAGTAACTGGATACTCTCTACCCATCATTCTAGCCCTAATTTTCTTCTTATCCGAGCTTAAACTCATAGATGTGAGAAATCCATACGTTAATGGCTCATAACCCACATACTCAGACTTAGCTAAAGTCTCTAACCCCAAAATTTTCTAGTTAAGAACTCTATCTTTCACTTTAAGAGTCACCATTAAATCCCAATCAATAGAACGAGGGCGAGTAATTTCAGACTTACGGAGCTTTTGTGCGAGCTGCCCTTCAAAGTCAGATTTCACCGGAAAGCGGATACCATAGAAACGTGTATAATCTTTCTCCACATGCTCCTCTTGCTCAGAATCAGAACCTCGCATAGACGCATCCTCAAAATCTTTTTCGGGTTGTGAATTCTTTGAGCGACCCCATAGTAATAGAAATTGAAAGACGAACTTTATTCCCGCGTGGTTGGAGCGGCACGGCTGCAGTAACTACAGGACGGAAGCAGAGGTCAGCGGCGGTGAACAACCGACTGAGACGGAACTACGGTGGAAAATAACAAAAGTATCGCTGTTGAAGGGTGATGCCGGCGGTGGTGAGCGGCGTGGCAATGAACAACGCAACGATGAGAGCGTGGTGACTTGGGTCCCGCTTCGGTGGGAACAGCACGCCGGTGGGAGATAAATTTTGTGTAGAGAGGCGGTGAAGATGGTGGTAAATTGAAGAAGATGGTGAATTGTGAGGGTAGGAATAAATGAGAGGAGTGAAATTGAAAAAAGGAGGGCGGAGAAATTAGAGTTTGCCGCAGATCCCATTTTATAGGAAACGAAACCAGCGCCGACGGCTTTCCAGCGTCGGTGGGAACGGCTGCCACGTGAAAATTTCCAGCACCGGCGGCTTTCTAGTGTCGGTGGAAACGTCTGCCGCGTGAAATTTTCCAGCGCCGGCGGCTTTCCCGCGCCGATGGATCTCTCCTTAGCGAATTTTTCTCCAACTCTGGCGGCTTTTCCGCGCCGATGGATTCTTCCTTAGAAATTTTTTCTCCAACTCCGACGTAAACCAGACCAAATTCCTCTTGCCCATACAAACTCTGTATGCAGCGCTCGTTTTAAGTCTCGAGCTCGACTACGTTCTCCATCTTTAATATGTTACCTCGTCGAGTCTAAGAGACTTGACTCCAACCAATGTTGACATTCCTTCAATATATGGCTTCACCCGATGCCCATTAACCTGAAAAGACTCATTTTTCAACGGATTGAATAACTTGACAGCTCCATAAGGATACACCTCTTCCACTTCAAATGGTCCACTCCATCTTGACCTCAATTTTCCCAGAAATAACCTCAAACGAGAGTTGAAGAGAAGCACCTTCATACCCGGCTTAAGATCTTTGTTAACAATCCGCTTGTCATGAAACTTCTTCACCTTATCTTTATAAATCCTTGCACTTTCATAAGCTTCATTTTGAAGTTCATCAAGTTCCGAAATTTGCAAAGCTCTCTCTTGACCAGCTTGAACCAAATCATAGTTCATAGACTTGATTGCCCAATATGCCTTATGCTCAATCTCTACTGGTAAATGACACATTTTTCCATACACCATTCGAAACAAAGTCATCCCCAAAACGCTCTTATAAGCAGTGCGATAAGCCCACAAAGCATCATTCAACTTGGAAGACCAATCCTTCCTAGACAGCTTCACGGTCTTCTCCAAAATGCCTTTGATTTGCCTATTAATTGTTTCAACTTGCCCAGACGTCTGCGGATGGTACGGAGTTGCCACCTTGTGCACTATGCCATTTTTAGTCATCAGCTTCTCAAAAAGCTTATTGCAAAAATGTGTTCCCCCATCACTAATAATAGCTCTAGGAAAACCAAACATGCAAAGAATATTCTCCTGCACAAACTTGATAACAACATGAGCATCATTTGTCCTCGTGGGGATAGCCTCGACCCACTTGGACACATAATCAACGGCAACTAGAATATACTCAAAACCAGCAGACTTAGGGAAGGGTCCCATGAAATTAATGTCCCATACGTCAAAAATTTCCACAACAAGATTATTAATTAAAGGCATTTCATTTCTCTTACTTATATTCCCTACCCTTTGGCATTTTTCACATGCAAGACAAAAATTATGAGCATCCTTAAAGATAGAGTGCCAATAAAAACCAGATTGGAGTACCTTAAAGGCGGTCTTTCGACCTCCAAAATGTCCTCCACAATGAAATTTGTGGCACCATTCCATCACATCTCGCTGCTCCTCTTCCAGAATGCATCTCCTAATTACCTCGTCCTTTCCCAATCTAAAAAGATATGGGTCATCCCAATAGTAATTCCTGCAAGACGAGAAAAATCTCTTCTTTTCTTGGGAAGAAAGGTCAGGACGCAAGTATCCACTAGCAAGATAATTCACAATATCCGCGTACCAAGGCACAACAGCAACTTGCAAAACATGCTCATAAGGAAATGAATCGGGTATAATATCATGCTCGTGCACTATCATACTATCATCAATAATAGGCAAACGAGACAAATGATCCGCAATCACATTTTCACAACCCTTCTTATCTTTGATTTCAACATCAAACCCTTGCAATAACAGAATCCAGCTAATCAATCTAGGCTTTGCTTGAGACTTAGTTAACAAGTGCCTAAGAGCTACATGATCACCGTGCACAATAATTTTAGACCCTATTATGTATGATCTAAACTTATCTAATGAAAACACGACAACAAGCAACTCTTTTTCGATGGTTGTGTAATTTACTTGAGCAACATTCAAGGTTAAGCTAGCATAGTAAATCACACGCAACATCTTATCAACACGCTGCCCTAAGACAGCTCCTACAGCAGAATTCGATGCATCACACATAATTTCGAAAGGTAATGACCAATTAGGAGCAACAGCAACTGGAGCATATATCAACTTTACTATCAAGGTATTAAAAGCATTCAAGAAATCATCATCAAACACAAAAGGAACATCATGAGCAAGCAAATGACACAAAGGTTGACTTATCTTGGAAAAATCCTTGATAAATCTACGATAAAAACCAGCATGCCCAAGAAAACTCCTAATTCCCTTAACATTCACAGGCAAAGGTAATCGTTCAATAACATCAACCTTAGCCTTATCTACTCCAATTCCTTTACTAGAAACAACATGCCCTAGAACAATTCCACTCGTTACCATAAAATGACTTTTCTCCCAACTTAAAGTAAGATTGCTTTCAATGCATCTTTCAAGAACAAGATCTAATTTATGCAAGAAATCATCAAATGATGAACCAAAAACAGAAAAGTCATCCATAAAAACTTCAATGAACTTACCATTCATATCGGAGAAGATGGAAAACATACACCGCTGAAACGTCCCATGTGCATTGCACAACCCGAACGGCATCTTTCTACACGCATATGTTCCAAAAGGGCAAGTGAATGTTGTCTTAATCTGATCTTCCGAATCAATGGCAATTTAATACTACCCAGACAACCCATCCAAAAAGCAATAAAACTTGTGCCCCGCTAACTTATCCAACATTTGATCAATGAATGGTAGTGGGAAATGATCTTTCCTAGTTGCAGCATTCAACTTTCTGTAATCTATACACATCCTCCACCCGGTTGTCACTCGAGTTGGTACCATCTCCCCTTTGTCATTTGTAACAACGGTGATGCCACCTTTCTTCAATACCACATGAACCGAGCTCACCCATTCACTCTTATCCACTGGGTAGATAATTCCTTCCTTAAGAAGCTTCAAGATCTCATTTTTAACCACTTCCATCAAAATTGGGTTCAACCTCCTTTGTCCTTCTCGAACCGGCTTTGCATTATCTTCGAGAATGATCCGATGCATACAAGTGGAAAGGCTAATTCCTTTAATATCCGAAAGACTCCACCCAATAGCCTTCTGATTCTTTCTTAGCACAGTTACCAAAGCTTCATCCTCTTCTTTTGACAACTCGGCATAGATTATCACCGGTTTTTGCTCACCTTCTTCCAAGAAAACATACTTAAGATGCTTTGGTAAATCCTTAATTTCCAACTTGAGAATTGGCTTCTCTTCTTCCTCTTCAATTCGGAGTAGTTCCATCACTCCAACGCTATCCAAAATATCAACCTCGTTAATACACAGATCGTTCTCATCAGCAACTTCCTCCATATCTTCAAACAATTCATCCAACCTGTTTTCCTGCAAAATAACCTTCTCGGCCAAGACATCAATAGTATCTATATAGGAACAATTTTCAAGAAGTTCAAATGATGGAATTATACCACTATCACGAACAGAGAAAGAAATTGTCTCTCCTAACACATATATTTTCAGACTTCCATTTTTCACACCAATCAAAGTGTTATTAGTTGCCATAAAAGGTCTTCCTAACAATAGAGTATGCTCTTTTCCAGTTTCTTTCACATCCCCAACAAATTTTAATATTAAAGCTACCCGGATCACAAAGCTTTGGCGGTAATTGGTGTTGCAGAATTGCACTTGCCACTTCGGAGACTACGATCTTCTCATCCTCCACAAACTTCCTCTTCTTTGATGCCAACTCCTTGAAAAACTTTACATATGCTAGTACATTCTGGATGATAACAAGCAAAGGAAGATTCACATTCACCTTCGACAAAAGCTTGTAAAACTCTTGGAACTGGTGGTCTTGTTTCTCATTCCTCATCCTACTTAGAAATGGAATAGGAGGGTTATAAGGATTCTCAGCTTTATGAAGTGCTAATTCTTTCCCGAAAACAACTCCCTTAGCTTTCTCATTTGCTGAACTTCCAACTTCGACCTTCTCACTTGGATCTTCTTCTATTTCAATTGGCATTTCCACCTTGTTGTCAACCATCTTGCCACTTCGGAGAATAGTGACAACATGAGCTTGTTTGGGTTGGCTAGGCAACTTGTCCCTGTAATTCTGTTGCACCAACTCTCCAGTAATACCCCGGATATTTTCTTCTGACGAGAAATAAAATTATAATTATTAATTAAGGCTTTGCACGCCTAAGTTAAGGAAATTCGATTTTAAGACTGACGGTAAAATCCGTTTCTGAAAATAAATTCCAGAAGTCGGTCGAACGACTACTGTATTAGGGTTTTCGCATCCGATAGAAGTTTCATCCGAAAACTCAGATCGAAAAACCGTCGGACTTTACATTCACTTTTTCTTCGATACGAGTTCACCGGAGAAAGTCAGTTTTTATGATTTTTTCGGGCGAAATTTGGACTGTGATGTCCCGACTTTTTATCGGATTTTGAAAAATAAATTAGGTTTTCCGAGTATGTGATTTATATCTAATCTAACGGTCGAATTAGATTTCATCGAATACGTAACCAACTAAGAAATTATTTCTCGACTTTTATAATGTCGTTCTAGACCCGGAAATGAGATATTTCCGTCAAATAAAACACACCCAAACCGCCACCTACCTAGGTGAGTCATCACCTTTTGATATTTATCACCTTTATGCAATAGTATAAGCCTTGTCATCCTCCCTCTCTCTCAACACATATTACCGCCCCCTCCCCCCCCATTCTTCTCTCTCATTTCTCTCTCAAATCCTCCATTGAAGTCATCTCCTTCAAGCTTTCCAAGATCAACAAGTCATCCGTCTACCGATCGATTTCATTTCTGAGTTTATATTTCGCAAGGTAAGAACATCTTCTACGATATGAACCGAACAAAAACTCTATTCTATCTACTTGTTTTTTTTTCGAAAAAAATGGAATTGAAGTAGGATGATGCACCTTTGTTTAATACATGATATAGTATGCTTAGGAATAGATTTTATGGATCGAATCATGAAGAAAATTATCCCTCCCCTTGATTATGTAATTACCAAAATTTTTGTAAGATTTAGGGGTTTTTGCTAGTTTGATTTTCTTGTTGTTTGATTGATGAATTAGTGTTCTACATGTTGTTAGTTGACTACATGAATTAAATTAGAATTTTCTAAAAATAAAAATGGAAGTGTAAGAGAAGAACAAGTGAGGTTTTGATGAAGAAGATGATATGATATGCATGAATTGTTGATAGAAATGGTATGTAGGATGATTGAGGATGATTATATAATTTATTGAGATTTTTCTAAAAATAAAATGAAAACAGTAAGAGACGGAAATCCATCGATAAGTTGAGACTCGTTAATATTTTGAGAATATGGTTTGCATATTAGTGATGCTTGATAGATAATGATCGTTGTTGTAAAATTTAAACGAAATCGGAGAACGTCGGATTTTTGTTAAGAGACGAGCAATCGATGATAAGTCAAAGGTTTGTGATTCGAACCTATGATAATATTGTTAGTTAATGATCGTAACCGTAAAATTTAAACGAATTCTAAGAAGGTTCGGATTTTAATAAGAGGCGGAGAATCGAGATTAAAAGCCGATAGAAAAGTCGAATAAGGAAATCCATTTTGATAATTATGATTGTTATTGATAAACGAACAATAGTGTAGTTGATGACATTTCCATCTGAGATACGAGATGTTATGAGTTATAGTTAAGAAACGAGAAGTTGATAAATGAAAATGAAATAGGAATTGAATTTGAAATTTGATTTGGTATAGTAATTGGTTAGTTGAAAATGACGAGGAAATGCTCATCGTTTGTTTAATCAAAAGAAGTGAATGTGAACCCGATTAAGGGATATTGCATGTAGACTGTATTGAGATGAATTTTTCGTAAAAATAAAAGTGCAATAGCATTGATCGAACCTAGGGAATCGTACGTCGAGTTTTGTCGAGCATTAGGGTTTCGAGCGGACTGTTTTGCGACGTTGCACGGAAACTGTCATAACTTTTAGCTCGCTTAACAAAATCGAGATCCGTAAATTGGAGAGTAAACTAGACACCCATGGCTTTCTTTTGGTATAAATTTCATCCCCTATTCTGAAGTTATCTGTTCTGTGCGAACTCCAGAACTACTGTATTGTGCAGAAAGTTTCTAAAACATAATTTCTTAAGTTGAATCCTTTTCAACTTCGTTCCATATGAACTTTTAAGTCATTATAAGTTATCGACATCCATTATCTACTGACCTAAGTGCTGAGTAATGAGCCGAGTCAGTTTGTAGACGAGAATTGATCGAAGTCTCGTTTATTCGTTAATCAAAAGAAAGTAGTAAAGTGCAAAGGCCTAAAAGTCTAAAACGAATTCAATTTCTTTTCTTTAATCGTCTTGATCGATTACTAAAGTTTGAATATTTGCGATAAAAGAAGGAAGTCAGAGTTGAAGACAGGACAGAAGACCGAAGGTTAAAGTTTGTTCTGTAAACGATTGAGGTGGGTTTTTCTATATACAAACTAAAATGAGCGATGCTCGAAAATCTTTATTTACAGCTTTGAAAACTGTGTTTTCAAAGTGATTATCAGGGCATAAATGATTTTGACTTATGTGAATTCTATTATGCCTATCCGATGTTGGTTCGCCAACCAGTTAACGATCAGATTCTGAGTTAACCCATAGTGTGTTATCCAGAATTAGTGTACACGGTAGCCGGTGTGCGCGGTACTCTGTTGAGGGATAGCCATCCACGGTGAGGAGCGTGCGCAGAAGAAGGCCTTCTTCCCCGACGTTTTAAAACAGATTATGTGCTAATATGAAAGTGATAACAATCAGAAAATCTTGATCAAGAAAAGTGATTTATGTTTATAAAAGAAAATGTTTAGTAGGCACGGGTATTTGATGAAAAACCCCAATGTGCTACCTTTTAAGATGCCTGATTAATCTATACTTATGATATGTTTTCGGCAACGTGCCCACTAAGTATGTTTATACTTAGCCCTGCATATGTTTTATAAAATGTGCAGGTTGAGTGACGGGAGCGGTGAAGGTTGAGTAAGGATTGAGTATAGAGTTGAAATAGTATGAAGAACTGTATGTCAAGCTTTACGCTTTCCGCTGCCAATCTTTTTGAAGTTAATGTATCTATCTTTCGGGTCTAAGCCCGTACAATGAACTTCGTTCCTTTTTGATCAACTTGTCGAGTGATCCTTCGAGATCAACTCTTCCTTTTAAATAAAGTCTTGTTCATAGAAGTTATTCTGTTTTTAATGTCTGTTTATTTGTTCATTCTTATTCATCCCCCTCTTCCCCGCTTCTTTAATCCAACCCCTAGTCGCACCCCGGCTTTTGCCGTCCCTCGGAATTTGGGGCTGTGACACCAACCGTATTAGATAGTTGACCAACTTGAGTTTCAATACGCTTCACTGAAGCTTCCACAGACTCATGATGTTGGTTGCTTGATTGGATAAAAGCGCTTAGTGTCTCCTCTAAAGATGGTCTCCTAGGTTGAGTCGGTTGACTCGGATATTGTTGTGGCCTAGGTTGAACTTGCATCCGCTGCTGTGGTGGTTGATATGCATGTACTTGGCTCGGTCCTTGTGGATTATTCTGCCTCCAAGAAAAATTTGGATGATCTCTCCATCCCGGATTGTACGTCTAAGAGAAAGGATCATACTTTAGCCTTGGTTGAAATCCTTGCAGAGCGTTCACTTGTACGTCTTCTTCCACAATAGGCTCGTTAAGTCTTTGACAAACATTGGCTCCATGCCCATATTCACCACAAATCCCACAAGTCTCGACGGTCATAACTTGATGAGATGGTCCATCAGAAGTTCTCAACAACTGTACTTGTCTTGACAACTCCGCTAACTGTTTAGTCACATCATAATTCGGAGTTGCCTCACTTGCTGAAACTTTCTTCCCCTTGCACTTTTCTGTTGAGAATTTGTGGCCAAACTCTCAAAAATCTCTGTGATCCTCTCAGCCGTTTGATTCCCAACACCTCCTCCAGCAGCATTATCTACCATATATTGGAAATTCTGCGACAAGCCATCGTAGAAAAATTGATTCAACAATGCCAAAGGAAGATGATGGTGTGGGCATTGTTGCTGAAAACTCTTAAACCGATCCCAAGCCTCGTGAAACGGTTCTCCCTATCGTTGAGTGAATGTAACGATTTGAGCTTTCAAGTCTTGAGTTTTCTGATTCGAATAGTACTTGCCCATGAACTTCTCATACACTTCATTCCAATTCTGAAGAGAATTCGGTTGAAGAGACATTAGCCACGCCTTGGCTTTATCTTTCAAGGTGTAAGGAAAACACCTCATCTTCAGCTGATCTTCATTCAAACCTTGTAGTGGAAAGGTATGAACAACCGAATAGAACTCTCTAATGAAGTTCAATGCATCTCAGTCGGCATCGGCAACTGGTTGAAATGAATATTCTTCAATTCATAATTCTGAGCTGCTTCTCCAAGGACTATACACGAAGTTATTTCCCTAATGACTGGTCGGGCATAATCTTGCATATTCAACTGAGGCGGAGGTGTTGCTCGCTGAGCCTGTTGAGCATGCGGGAACCGGTCTTGGTGCTGCCATTTCTTCTTGTAGACACTCCTCACTAAAACTAAACTCGTCCCCTTCTTCTTAAGAAGTTGTTGACTCACTACTAGAACTAGATTCCCTATTCTCCTCCAGATTTGGCAAAACAATCGCCTTCGGTTGATGAATGTTATCGTATACTTGGGCCAATTCCCTTTTAAGACTTCGTCGGCCTAGCATACACAAACACACAGACAAGAAAACGATCAAACGCACCTCTGGGAGAAATAAACAAAACCAAAAACAATAAGCACACAAACAATAAGATATTTACAAAACGAAATCACAAAAACACAAGCACGAAAACAAATGCCTAAAGCCTTCCTCGGCAACGGCGCCAAAATTTTGAATCAACTAAAATTGTACTTCCTAGTAGCTCGCAAGAGAACGAGGTTCTAATGTAGTACAACTAGCTAATTCGAGTCGAATCTCAAGAAAAGCTTAACAGGGCAATCGATTCATGCTTTGCACAAGACAATAAAAACATCCTACACATTCTAATCCGATGAGTTTTGATGGTCGATACAAAGAGCTAAACGGAAATAAAAATAATATAGATATATCAGTCGAATTAAAGTTATCTAGGACAAGGGTTTCGTCTCCTCGAGATAATACAACCAACTATCTTATATCATGCAAAAGATTAACTCGTATAATCAACTTTTACATAGAATTGAAATACTAACTCTCGTATTCATAGATCAACTCTTAGCTAAGAAAATTATACAAAATAATCTTCAGTTAGATTATGCATTTCCGATTAAATCTAACATTGATTGAACCTAGATCAAATGACAAACTCTTCTCTCGATCTCATTCATCATTTAACACAATCTAACTTTGGCCAAAAGCTCGATCACATACAAAACAATTCAATCAACGAGCATGTACACATGAAAACTGACAATTATCCCGATTCAACCATCCCAAATCCTAGACTAAGAAGTTTAACTCATATTGCAGGAAATGAAAACGAAATGGAATGAAATAAACATTGCATAAACGAAAGAGAATCCTTACAGAGTACTTAAAAGTCATCAACGATCAACGATACTGAAAAGCTAAAGTAAAATCTAAAAGTATTTGAACAATAACATGAAATGAACAATTCTACAGAGTTTTTGCTGTCTTCCCTAAGCTAAAAATGGAAGGAAAATAGAAGATATCCGTCCAGATTCTCTGACATATCCCATTTATACTACTGGAGATAACCGTCCGCCAATGCCGGTGGAAACCCAGCGCCGGCGGGAATCCTTCAACGCAAATGTTTCCAGCGCCGATGGGAAACTTTTGCCGCAAATATTTTCCGCTCCGGTGGGAAATTCTATTTTTCTCCTCCTTCATCGAATGCACTTCTTTTTCCATCCTTTTTGAGCCGATATCGCATCATCATCCACCTACGTACCTACACACACCAAAACACTAAAAATTACATATACGACCACAACTCATGGCAAAAAACGAACAATAACATGTAAAATATGCACAAATAATAACACACTAAACACGCAAAAACGAACTAAACAGACATTATAGGCAAAACATATTTTGTAAAACAAGGCTCTTTTTATATTAGTCTAGATGAGTATACATATATAAATATACATATTTGAAAAATTAACGGGTATATATTTCTATACGGATTTTAGAACAACTTGAATATACAACTAATATTTTTATAAATATTATACAAAATATGAGAAACCCCGTTGATGTTCGACGGGCAACACACTAGATATTTCAAAATATTAAATGGGTTCGTGAGTGTAATTTATAAAAAAAATTATACGAGTTTGAGACGAAAATAAATAGTGAAATTATTATTTTAGTTGGTTTTCATAGACGGGTACGAATAATATGAATTCTAAACGAGGTTTGTAGACTGCATAATTTCCAAAATTATATTGATCAATAGTACAATTGTTAAATAACAATTCCTATGGTGGGTTACAGAAAAAAAAAAAAAGTGTGAAAATTTGACAATGATTGTACAATGAGTTTTTCCAACATTACATTTGATATTCACAAGACAAGAACTAGACAAAGCGAGCAAGAGACTTTTCCATATAACGCATATTCCACGTACTTTTATTTGTTGTAAATGTATCATCTTAGAATACTATTGAGTAATAGGTGCAAAGTGTTTCGAGGAAACGTACTATGCCAAAGAGTATAACGAACACATCGAATTAGATTTTTATTTAATCAAATGGTGAAATTTTATTGAAAGTGATGTTGGGTAAATGATTTGAGAAATATAGAAATTGACTAATTGAGATTCTACAAAAGATGCTGTTTAGGAAAGGGTGTGCTTCAAACCAATAATAATAAGAATATATTTTTAATTATTTTTTTTAGTTCTCTATCTTTAATGTCCATCCCTAACGTGACACATTTGATGAATAAAATATGATACAAAATAAATAAACTCATAAATCTATAATGATATCGACGGGCCACACACTACTAATTAGCTATTAATCTCCATTAAAAGTTTAAAACCTACTCATTCAATATATCCAGATTCGTGGATCTGACCTTAAACAATTCAGTTAAAAAAAAAAAGAACACTTTAATCAATTCGACTGCAATAAAAAAAATGTATTTTGTTCAACTCTCAAATTTTTGTATGTATATTATTAAATGTCTTACTTTTAGCTAGTCAAATTATTGAATTACGTGGGCAATAATTCTCCCAAACTCAAACTGAATGTACCTGCACAAATATATAGTAATGGATTACGAGAGGGAGAGGGAGGGGGAGAGGGATTTTATTCAAGCAAGAAAAAATTAAACTAGGATGGCGTGGACGGATAGCATATTCTTAGCCATAACAGACAATGCCCCAATAGCAAAAGAATCCAAACAATGAATCCTTTGAAAAAAATAAAACTAAAAAAATTCCAAACAATCGAACCATGCAACTACCAAACCTACAGCGTCATCACCATTAATTTGATTTAATTTTTACATTAAGTAGTTCCCAAAATCCTACTCATCTTGGCTCCAAAGATGCCACATCTCAGCACAGTAAAACTCTGCTGCTCTGGAATATAGTTAGCTCTGTTTCTTGAAATAAATTCCTTTTTCCATTTTCAAATAAAAACACCACAGTTGATTTCAGCGAGATTCTTCAGCTTCAATTCTTAGTTGGCCAAAGATAGCATCTTTTTTTTAATTTGGGTCTTCAATTTCTGTGTTTCTGGGCAAAGCAAAACTCCATCGTTTCACTTGACTTTGGTTCTTCAAGCTGCCCCTTTTCGATTTCAACCAAATTAGAGGTAAAATTAATAATTTTTAAGCCTGTCCTTTCATTATTTTGCTAAATTGTGTTTTTTTCTTGAGTTCTTTACTATCTGGTGTTGTTCGTGATGAAACTTTAGAATTCTGTGTAGTGATACAAGTTTTTAAGGGATTTTTATTTATGAATTATAGGATGTGAACTTGTGAATTATAGCTTGTTTAGATTGATTGCAGCGTCCTGTTTTATGCCGTTTATACATCTTTTCATTTTTTTTAATTTGCTTGAATTTTGTTGCTGCTTAAGAATTTTTTCATGATATGGGATGAATTTTAGTGGAATTTTGATACTGGTATTGTTTAGGAAGTCTTTTTTTTTTTTTTTTTTTCATGTTTTCGTATGTCGGAATTTGGAGTGTGAGTATTGATGTCTGGGCTTTCTTGATATGGATAATGAATGCTTGCTTGATAACTGAGGAATGCCTATCGTTGTGACAAATTGCAGAGAATCTTCAAATTGAAAGATGTCTCAATTTGGACATGTTTCTGCGGTCAACTTGAGCAGACAGTGTAACATAAGCGCTGTCTCGACTCACGGGTGCTCCGTTGGCAATGGCCTATCTTTTGCAGTTAGTGATGCCATGGGTCACAGGTTGAGGATTCCAACTACACATGCTTTGACAACGAGACCTAACAGGAATACACTTCCTTTGAAAGTATGCTGAATGATTGGCAAACTTTTAAATCTTCGATTGGATTAGGAACTTCACTGATGCTATGGTTGTTAACTAGGTTGTGTGCATTGATTATCCGAGACCGGAGCTTGACAATACAGTTAATTATTTGGAAGCTGCTTACTTATCATCAACATTTCGTACTTCCCCCCGTCCTAACAAGCCATTGGAAGTTGTGATTGCCGGTTCAGGTAGGAAGACTTTGTCTTTAAAATTGCTTTATGTTCTTATTTCGCTGTCGACTGATTTCACAATTTCTAAGTAAGAAGACTGATCGTTTCATGCTGCTTGTAGTCCGTGTTTCAGCTTGAATCTTGAGCCTCTGCCTTAGATTTCGGATATCAGAACTAGTTCTCATTCTCATTTCGACAGCGCCTTAAATATGCAGATAATCATGTTTAACAATATTATCTTGTAAAGCTATTGTTTTCTGAACTGTTGGATTCATGATTTCATATAGGTTTGGCTGGTTTGTCGACTGCAAAGTATTTGGCAGATGCAGGTCACAAACCAATATTGTTGGAAGCGAGGGATGTTCTTGGTGGAAAGGTTGACATTCGATTTTTGCTCAAGTTTTTGCTTTTTTTGATTATCATCTAATGATTTGCTGATCTTTGCCCAGGTGGCTGCATGGAAAGACGAGGATGGAGATTGGTACGAGACTGGTTTGCACATATTCTGTAAGTTCGATTCTCTATCTTGGATTCTGAAATTGAGTGATGGTAACTATAATTGTATGAAGCTGTTGTGGAGTTCCTTCATCCATGCTTTTGTTCCAAATATCATGCAAGATTTTCTTCTTCGTCTGCCAATTGAACTCTCAGTTATACTGTTTTGTAATCTTCTCACTTGCCCTTGTTAGTTCCTAAAGTATCCATCATGCACTATATGACTTATCTATTGATGTTCGATTTGCCTTAAGTTGGGGCTTACCCAAATATACAGAACCTGTTTGGTGAGCTTGGAATTAACGATCGGTTGCAATGGAAAGAGCATTCTATGATATTTGCCATGCCAAGCAAGCCAGGGGAGTTCAGCAGATTCGATTTTCCTGAAATTTTACCCGCACCATTCAACGGTGAGCTACTTTTCATTATCTCCGGCGAAGGCCATTTCATAGACGACTAAAAGACCCGTTTTTACAGATTTAATGTCCCTTTTTAGACAACAAGGTTTATTGTGCTTGTTAGTTATTGTCTGAAATTACTGTGGACATCGATGTGGATAATATTCACTAATTTGAGTTGAGTATTTCAGCAATAAAGTCATTACGCTGCGTTATTGGTAGGTATTTTGGCAATCTTGAAGAACAATGAAATGCTTACGTGGCCAGAGAAAGTGAAGTTTGCCATCGGGCTCTTACCAGCCATAGTCGGGGGTCAGTCTTATGTCGAGGCACAAGATGGAATAACTGTTAAAGACTGGATGAAAAAGCAGGTATGTGCTTCTTTTCTTCGCATTCTGTACCTTACTTCTGCTATCTATGTCGAGGGAAACAGATTTTTTATTATTAGAGCGATTAGTTACCTCAGAAATATAAGCAGCCTAATTATTTAATGATTCGTTACCCTTCTTTTCAGGGCGTACCAGAGAGGATAACTGACGAAGTGTTCATTGCCATGTCAAAGGCACTGAACTTCATTAACCCGGATGAGCTTTCGATGCAGTGTATTTTGATTGCATTGAACAGATTTCTACAGGTAAATTCTGTGTGTGTGTGTGTGTGTGTGTGTGTGTGTGAAAAGTAATTGTGCTTGCTAAAATCGGTCACTATCCCATGAGCATATTGCTTATTATTGTGAATTTTGTGGTTAAGCATAAATGATTTAAGATCGAAGTTTATCATCATAGGACGCCGTGCAAAATTAGACCGCTTTCTAGAATGAAAAATTTAACCTAGAGTATGAAATAACAGCCTTTTTTTTTCCTTGATGAAAACAACAGGAGAAGCACGGCTCAAAGATGGCTTTTCTGGATGGTAATCCACCAGAAAGACTTTGCATGCCGATTGTCGAACATATTCAATCGCGAGGAGGCGAAGTCCGCCTGAACTCACGAATACAAAAGATTGAGTTAAATGAAGATGGAAGTGTCAAAAGCTTCATACTAAACAATGGAAATGTGATTAAAGGAGATGCATATGTTTTTGCAACCCCAGGTAGAAGCCTCGAATCGTGTATATTTTTGTCATTTAGTCAGTTCTCTTTCCAATATGTTTTGATGTATCGTTGTCTTCTCAGTTGATATCCTAAAGCTTCTTCTGCCCGAAGACTGGAAAGATATTCCATACTTCAAGAAGCTGGATAAATTAGTCGGAGTTCCAGTTATAAACGTTCACATATGGTGAGTTTTCGACATCTATTTTCACAGACTATGTGGCTATAATTTTCTCCAAACGTGATCATACATACTTTGAATAGTCATTCATCACATATATGACTTGCATTTTTATTTTATGGCGTTATTATGTGAACTCTTATGATATTTACATAAGTTGATTCGATGCAGGTTTGACAGAAAACTGAAAAACACGTATGATCATCTACTTTTCAGCAGGTTTGGTCACATCCTTCTGTTTAATATCGTATTTTGTAAATTCTTCGCAGTATAAAAGTGACAAAGAAATCACATCATGACACAGTAAATCTATGATAAAATCTGTTTATATTTCCTCACAAAAATCTCCATTGAGCTTATGTGATCACATTTCCATGCAGGAGTCCGCTCCTCAGTGTCTATGCTGACATGTCCGTTACGTGTAAGGTACGTCATATCATACAACTTTTCTGTCGAAACCAATATCTATACTGTCATACTGAATTCATTTATGATTTGACTGTCAAACGAGGGAAGCCTCGTAGTTGTTGAAGACTTAAATTAGTTGGAGTTTTGCCTATGATAATTATTTTATGTATCTAACTTTCCTGTTCAGGAATATTATGACCCGAATAAATCCATGTTGGAACTGGTTTTTGCGCCCGCAGAAGAGTGGATCTCGCGTAGTGACGAGGAAATCATTGAGGCCACAATGAAGGAACTCGCAAAACTATTCCCCGATGAGATCTCCGCTGATCAGAGCAAAGCGAAAATCTTGAAGTATCGTGTTGTCAAAACTCCACGGTAAGAAATGAACGTTTAACAAATACAAGCAGCTGTTTGATCGCGTACAAAAATCCCATCCTGGGTTCTATTTTCTTAGGTCCGTATATAAAACCGTACCTGGCACGGAGCCTGCTCGTCCCCTGCAGAAATCTCCCATCGAAGGATTCTACTTAGCCGGCGACTACACGAAGCAGAAATACTTGGCTTCAATGGAAGGTGCTGTGTTATCAGGAAAGCTTTGTGCTCAGTCAATTGTACAGGTGATTTCCCCTGTTGCAGTTCATGTTTTTGAGCAATAATTCTCACATAATTACAGTTGAGAATTTCAAAATATTAATTTCTTGCATCATTTTTTTGCTTTACCATTTTCAGGACTTTGAATTGCTGTCAGAGAGAGGGCAAAAAAAGGTGACAGAGGCAAGCCTTGTTGTATAGCTAATTGCTTGAAAAAAGAAAATATTGGATGAAATATTAAAAGTTAATACATATATAGCTAAAAGGATAGTGTACATTGCTCCGGCTTCTAAAGTTGGTTTTTAATGATTGATTAAGGTTGAAATTAGCATCTAATATCTGGTTATTTCTAGCTCTCACTCTCACTCTCACATAGAGAAATATGAAATTTTTCATTTGAAAAATTTTAAGGTAATTTTAAACATAGCCCCGTTTTACTCATCATAAGCCCTAAATTAAAATAATATTAAATTAAATAATAAAGGTACTATTATACCCTCAAAGCCTTAACTTAAAATGTCAATAAATTCTATACCCTCATCCATAGCCACGGCCATGGGAGAATTTCATCTTCTTCATTCATCTCTGGTTTGAAAATTTTACTTTTTTTTTTAAACTGCATAGCCAGATTCCCAATTAAAATTTTAAATCATTTTTTTTTCTGCTCAACAGCTACATGTTGAACCTCTTCTTCTTCATCAATCGCTTCATTTTCTATTCCATAGCCACCATTGAGCAAATCCATATTAATTCTCGTAGTTACCGGAAATTTTTGAGAAATTAAGAATAAGAACTACAAATATGACGAAACATTATTCTCATCAACAATAAGTCAATAAAAAGAGCAAATTAAATGTAGAAGATTGCAGTAGACATGCCAGCCTTTTTGATCCATTTTCTTCTCGCAAATCACAATTCTCCCCGTCGAAATGCTTCACTAATCACTATGCACAATCAAAATTCCAATTAAATAAATAAATCCAACAACCACTTATTCAATTTTCGATAATTAAATAAAGTAATTTCGCAATTCTTGTTGATTTATCCAAGTAGGGCGTTTGTATATTCCCTCAACCTAATTGCACTTGTTCTTGTATTCACTATTCACTCATTAACAGTCTCCCAGTCACCTGTCTCCATTCAAATTATAAATCGCCGCGGAAATAAAAAAGAAAAGAAGAACAATCAAAATATACAACGGAATGAGATTGAATTAGAAGAATTGTCTTGTAGCAAGAATGTATGTTCATAGTATCACCAAGAAAAAAAAAAACCTAAAATTTTGAAATAAGTAACGTTTTTTTTTTCCCTCTAAATCTATGGAGGCTATAGTAATAAATTAGGAATTTACTTTGAGGGTTTGAAGGGTAAAATAGTTGTTGGGAAATTTATTAGTAAGAGTTTTGATGAATTCCAAAACCGACTGACCCCAACCGAGTAGATGTTGCCAGAACCTAATGTTAGAATTTAGGCTCGCTGTTTGAGCAAAGTTAAGATTTTATCTTTACAGGTCTCCAGCTGAAGATGGCAACAAGGCATCACTCAGACAGAACATCAGTTATGATGAAAGACAACTGAGAGTTCATTTGTTCAGATGGAATGAGGGGGAAGTCTTCAGAACATCAGTTGTGAAGGAAACCAACTGAGGGTTCATCAGATGAGAAGCAGTAGAGAGGAAGAGAATATCAGATGAAAAGGAAGTCATCTGAAGGTTCAAACTCAACTGACTAAATACAAGGAAGACAACTGAGGGTTCAGTTTCAGAACCTCAGTTGTAGAACTCAAACAAGAAGATTAACAGCATGAAATTCAAAATCAGCTGAGAGTTCAACGGTTCAGTCAGAACATCAGCTGAAGACCACTCAGATAAAGATCAAGATTTTCAACCGACTAACCGAGGTTGACTGTCAGAAAGGTTAAGATTTGAATTTCAAAAGGAATCACATGAGGGTTTGACCGTTCAGTCATTACCCCATCTGGCCTAACACAAGGTTGTCTCAGATGGAAAGCAGAAGAGCACAGATGCCATATCGGGAAAGTCTGCAGAGATGAGAGACAAGCCATCGCTTTCAACGATCAGAGATCAACAGCTCCTCCAACGGCTAGTTGATACTCTCCGCCTATAAATAGAGGCATTCTCTCATTCGAGAGGTTTACGATATACGAGACAAGAGATAGAGAAGTGCAATCACAAGAAAAACAAGCGCAAGAAAAATCTGCAAAAATCATATTCTAAGAGCATCAGCAGCTGAGAGTTTAAGAGTGATAGAACATTAGTAGCTGAGGGTTCATAGAGTTATAATCTGTCTTAGATCTTAGTTTGAGTGTTTATTCGTTCAAGCCATAGATCCAGCTCTCATTCGTGATCGAGCTGTAGTTAGAAAATTCACCCACATACACATCTTAAAAAGTGTCTGTTAGGATCATACTCTTCCTGTAATTGAGTAGCTAGGTCGTCAAGTACCCGCAAACTTGACATAGGTTGTTAAGTACCCGCAAACTTAACTGTAAAGGTTGATAAGTACCCGTAAACTTATTGCAAAGGTTGCACAGCCCGGGTAAGCTGTGTGGAACTGTCCAGAAGAACTTGGACTGAGGTGTGAGGATTCACATCTCCCCGTGGACGTAGGAGGGTTATCTCCGAACCACGTTAAATCCTGTGTGTCTGTGTTTTTTTTATTCAGTTGCTTATTGCATTCTTATCTGATCAAACTAACCAGCATACAAACTGCATTTTTGCATATTCAACTGTTTTGGTTTTTGACCAACCTTGCACTAAAAAGCGTGAGTTGCTTTAACGAGTTTTAATTTCCACCACATTCCGCACAGCCTCACTCTTCCAGCTGAGGTTGCTTACTCAGCTGTGAGATTCCAACTGAGTCCGTTTTACTCGGTTGAAGTAATTTTTAAGGGTTAAGTTTTAAAATCCTAACTGGTGTATTCCCCCCCCCCCCCATACACCAGTAACTCGTTTCGGGACCATCAAGTGGTATCAGAGCAGTGGTTCAAAAGACTGCTGACTCTGTTTCACAAGGTGTGAATTCGAGAAATTTTCTTCAGTGGTCAACTGAACAGATCTTTTCACGCTAATGCATACTTGCTCGCATATTTGTCCTGTTTTTTTTGTGTGCAGATGGACGTCAAGGATAAGATCGTCGTCATGTTCTCAGTAGTCAATTATACATCATGGAGAACTCGAATGAAGAAGATCCTTCTGTCAAAGCATCACAGAAAGCAACAAGTTCTCTCTTCCGGACCAATCGTCATTAAAGAAAGAATAGCTCGCACTCCCACAAATCCTAACGATGGAGATACAGTGGTGGAGTATGTGGAGAAACAGCCAGAAGACTACTCTCCAGAGGAGGCCAAGGTGAGCCAGTTGGATATCTGGGCTCAGAGCACAATAATGTCCACAGTTGGACAAAATTATCTGCCTTGGATAGAGGAGTGTGAGACTGCAAAAGAGATGTGGGACATCCTGGCATCGTTAAGTGAAGGAAGCGATGAGACAAAGGAAAACAAGTTCTCACATGCATGTCAAGATTTCGACAACTTTAGTCTGCGACCTGATGAGACTATTGATCAGCTAGAGCTCCGGTTTATGGACATCATCAGAAGAATCCAGTCCATCCGAAGAGAAAAATACACACTAAGAGAAATTAATCTCAAAGTGTTGCAAGCTCTACCGGCTGAATGGGATACTTTCACCAATATCCACGAGAGCCGAGCTGACCTTGGTGAAATGGGAACTGAAAGATTGTTCTCAATCTTAAAAGGAAATGAGTATAAGGTCAACAGGAGGAGATCGCAGTCCTCAGGTCAGACAAGTAGAATTTAGGATGTTGGCTCAGCCTCAAAGTCAGTTGCTCTCCGAGCTGACTACTCGAAATCAAGATCATCGAGGCCAACCAGATCGGCTGACACGACTGCAAAGGAGACAAGCAGAGAGGAACTGCAACAGAACATCGCAGCTCTGTCAAAGAAGCTAGCCGACATGGACACTCGGTTCGGGAAATACAAACAATTCTACAAATCAAACCGAAATCGAGACAGCTCGAAGCCAGTCACTAATGGTTGCTTTGAATGCGGTAAGGAAGGACACTTCAAAGCTGACTGCCCAAATCTATCGAAGAAAGAGAGAGATGCATTGAGGGCCAAGCAAACTGCAAAGAACAAGGCCATGGTAGCAGAAGAAGCAGGTGACGACATGGACATCTTCACAGACACTGAAGATGAGAATGAACTGACCTCTACCAATAACGTCATCAGTCAGGATCAATGCCTCATGGCACTTGGAACCGACCAAGATGATATTGAGGTACAATCTAATCCTGCTCAGTTAAACTCTTCCAATACTTCTAACATGCAGGAATCTCTGAACGATGAGTTGGAACCCTCCTGGAGTGATTTTCAAGAACTCAGTGAGGAGCTGCATCATCAATCGGTTGAGTTTAAGAGTCTTCAAGCTCAGTTCGCCAAACTTGAAGATTTCTTAACCAAAAAGGACGATCTGATCAAGAGTCAAACCGAGGAGATTGAGAATCTCAAGAGTCAACTGAACAAGGCTAAGGCTCCAGCTGATAAGGAGTTGACAAAGCAGAACAATGAACAGCAAGATCAGTTGAAAAATCAAGAGGCTCAGATCGAACAGCTGATAAAGAAGTCAGATGGACAAACCGAGCAGATAACTGTACTCGTCAAGGAGTTGCAAACTGAGAAGGACAATCTAATTAAGCTGTATCAGTCATCCAAGATCATAAAGAATCTTATCAGTTATAGTAGACAAATGGATGACGTGTCAGGACTCGGCTATGATGTTGTCAAGGATACTGGGATTCCACCAGCAACCTTCATCAAAGCTGTAGAAGTCACAGCTGTCGAGCCAGACACAGCTGAGTCTCCAGAAGCTAATTCAACCTCCACCTCTCAGCAAGTTCAACCGACCAATAGAATCACAACTGAGAAGGGAAAATGAGTAGCGGATGTAGGACAGAATGTTCCATCGGTTGGGACATCAACCGAGAGGGAATGTTCCAAAAGTCAGAAGAGGAATCAGAGGTGTCGAAGGCACAACCGCAACCGATCTCAGAATCAGAACCGACCTCTGCATCAACCTCAAAGTCAACGTCAGAAGGAATGGAACCGACCTCAGAACAGACATGGGTTCAATCGTCTGAATCTACAGCGATTCCAACATCAGTCCGACCAAAGGTTCCAACCGAGTCAACCAATGAGGAACTGGTCAAACAACTGGAGATATTCATGCCATAATATGAATCATCATCAGGGCATGAATAGGTACAGACAACCCTCAGGAAGTTGGAATCATAATCAGCCACAAAGATTCCAACATGGCGTCCGACCTCACAGACAAACTCAACAGGATAAGAATCGCCATCAAAACAGGGGGAAAGCCTCACCTCCTAAAGCTCAACATGGGAGAAATCCAACTCCTTCCAAGAAACAGAACATCACTACTAACAACAAGCCTAAGGATAACCGAGGTGTTGTTATAGTTGATGATGAAGGAAAAGTAATCTGGAATGATAAATCCATCTGAGTTTACAGGGAAAAGCGACGCACAGTTTCAGCGGGAACTGGTTCTAACCCTCCAGGACCCAACTGAAATTGGGGACCTAAGCGAGTTTCTCTTTGCAGGTGCAGGAGAAACAGCTGAGGAAGAAGAAGGTGTCTGCTACAATGTGGGTGATGGATAGTGGATGCTCGAAACACATGACGAATCTGAAGGATTTGCTTGGAAGTTTCGTGGAGAAAGAAGGTCCATCAGTTACTTTTGGTGATAACTCAAAAGGTTATACCAGAGGTTACGGTACCCTTGAAACCAATCATGTTTCAATTTCTAATGTCTCTTATGTTGATGGATTGAAGCATAACCTGCTCTCCATCAGCCAATTCTGTGATAATGGTTTCTCTGTCAAGTTTGATGCACAGGGTTGCAGGGTTAAAGATGTCGGATCAAAACAGGTGATATTGTTGGGAAATCGATCACCAACAGGGAATGTCTATTACGCTGACTGGAACAGCAGCCTCCCTGACACCTGCCTGTTATCAAAGAGCAGTTCCGATGTGAGCTGGCTGTGGCACAAAAGGCTCAACCATCTGAACTTCAAGACGATGAACCGACTCGCCAGACAAGAACATGCAAGAGGCATACCTAACCGAGTGTTTTCAACAACACACATCTACAGTGCATGCCAGCTGGGAAAGCTCGCTAGATCCTCCTTCCGGTTGAAGTCAACTCCCTCAACCGACCGAGTGTTACAGCTGATCCATATGGATCTCTTCGGGCCAGTTACACCAAAAAGCATAAATGGCAACGAATATACATTGGTTGTAACTGATGATTACTCGAGGTACACGTGGACCATTTTCATGCGTCACAAGAGTGAAACCCGAGATGAACTGCCCAAGCTGATGGATCAGATATCGAACTAACAAGAGATGAAGATCATTTCTATCCGATCAGATCGTGGAACCGAGTTTCTAAATGAAACCATCATCAAGTATTGCGAGAAGAATGGAATAACTCATCAGACATCAGCCGCGCGTACTCCGCAACAGAATGGCGTAGCTGAGCGAAGAAACAGAACGCTGAAGGATGCAGCCACATCCATGTTAGCGAGCTCAGCTCTACCAAAGAGATTTTGGGCTGAAGCGATCAACACAGCATGCTACACTCAGAATCGATCTCTTCTCACCAAGCGGTTGGGAAAGACACCCTACGAGCTGTGGAGACGCAGAAAGCCAGATATTTCTTATTTTCGCGTTTTTGGGTCTAAGTGTTATATTCACAACAATGGGAAGATTCAGTTGAAAACTTTTGATGCCAAAGCTTCGAAGGGCATATTTCTTGGATATGCAGCTCGGATCAAGGCATATAGAGTTTTCATCAACAGCTCTCGTGTTGTGGAAATAACACCTCATGTTAGTTTTGATGAATCTACCTTTGAGTGCAGGGAACAGGTTAAAGGACAACAAGCAGATCCAACTGTTCCACCAGTTCTCACCAGATCGCAAGCTCTAAGGGAAAAGAACCTAGCTGAACCACTGGTTTGGGCAACTGAGGATGAGGATCCATACTACTCTGAAGATGAATGCGAAGACCCCAGCACATCCCAGGGGGGAACTTCAACTGATGTTCCTCCAACTGCTTCAGCATCCGAAGCCCAACCGAGTCCGGTTCAACCTAATACCAATGTTGAGGATCCAGACTCAACAGCTGGTCAATCACCAGCTCTAAAGACTCCAACTCAGATTTCAGAACAGCCACAGTTGGAAGAAGAAGGAAGACGCAACCGAAGATGGTATGAAGTTCATTCCACTGACAACATCATCGGTGATCCAACCGAGGGTGTGCGTACAAGGAGCCGAGTTGCAAATCAGAATCAACTGAAGGAAACTCCAACACTTACGCCCAGTATGCTGAGGAGTTGGCAGTTCTAGAGGAGTTCGAGCAAGCTGGAGATGTTGCCATGATTTCTTGCTTTGTAGCTGATGTACCAGAACCGAAGAATGTTGGGGAAGCTCTTAACTGTGTTCACTGGACAACAGCCATGCAAGAAGAACTGAATGAGTTTCTACGCAACTGTGTATGGGAGTTGGTAGAAAGATCAAATGGTGTCTAGGTGATTGGATTGAAGTGGATTTTCAAAAATAAGAGAGACGCCATTGGATTCATAGTGAGGAATAAGGCAAGGTTGGTAGCTCAAGGATACTGCCAACAAGAAGGAATCGACTTTGAAGATTCCTTCGCACCAGTTGCAAGGCTGGAAGCCATCCGAATCTTTCTAGCTTATGCCGCACATCACAAGTTCAAAGTGTATCAGATGGATGTGAAGTGTGCATTCCTCAATGGAGATATCAAAGAAGATGTATATGTTGAATAGCCTCCTAGTTTTGAGACTGGAGATGGTAGAGTGTACAAGCTGAAGAAAGCTATCTATGGTCTAAAGCAAGCGCCAAGGGCCTGGTATGACACTCTTTGTGGATTCCTTCTGAACTCGGGGTTCAAACGAGGTTCAGTTGATAAAACTCTATTCACCATCAAAGTTGGAGAAGATATACTTGTTGTGCAAATTTACGTCGATGACATCATTTTCGGCTTCAAGTCGAAGGAGCTGTGCTACAAATTCTCAGATCTCATGAAGGAGAAGTTCGAGATGTCAATGATGGGTGAGATGAATTATTTCCTTGGATTACAAGTGAAGCAGTCACCTGAAGGGATTTTCATCAATCAGTCCAAGTATACAAAGGAGCTCATCACCAAGTTCGGATTGCAAACAAGTAAGACCACGAGGATCCCAATGAATACTAACTGGAAGATTGAACCCGGAGCTGAAGGAAAGCTCGTAGATGCCAGCCAGTTTAGAGGGATCATCGGTTCGCTGCTATATCTAACTGCCAGCCGACCAGACATATCATACGCATTTGGAGTGTGTGCTCGATTCCAAGTTCAGCCAAGAGAAGCACACATGTTGGCAGCAAAGAACATCATCAAGTATCTGAAGGGAACTATTAATGTTGGATTGTGGTATCCAACTGACGACAATATCCAGCTGACTGGATACTCAGATGCGGACCTAGCAGGAGATCGGTTGGACAGGAAGTCTACCTCTAGACACTGTCAATTCATGGGAAGCAAGCTGGTTTCATGGTTCTCCAAGAAACAAGCATGTGTTGCAACCTCTAAAACCGAGTCAGAGTATATGGCTGCCGGAAGCTGTTGCATGCAAGTGTTGTCGCTGAAGCAACAGCTGAGAGATTATGAAGTTGCAACTGGACAGGTTCCTATTCATTGTGATAGCTCGAGTGCCATAGCTATTTCTCTGAATCCTGTTCACCACTCTCGAACAAAGTATATCGACATTCGTCATCATTTCATCCGAGATCATATTGAGAAGAAGGATGTGTCCATGGAGAAGATCCCAACTGAGATTCAGAGAGCTGACATCTTCACCAAACCTCTTCCTGAAGCTCGGTTCAAGATGTTGTGTGATCTTCTTGGACTATTGGATCCATTGGATGAAGAGTCATCCGAGCTGGAGAAAATCCATCCGAGCTAAAGAATCATCCGAGCTGCAGAGGATCCATCCGAGATGAAGAGTCAGATATCCATCTGAGGGGGAAGCTCAGATGAAGGGGAAATCTCAGATACGAATTGCCAACTGAAGACATCAAACATCAGCTGAACAGACGAACTCGAGTCAGCTGATGGTATGCGGCAACTGAGGAACTCAACTGAGGTATACAGCTGATCTCGACATCGGCTGGCATGTATCATTTATGACTGAAGGTGTTATAATATTCAATGAGAATGTTTGAAATAAATTCAAACATTCCTGAACATGTCAGCTAGACTAAACAAGCCATCATGTCACATTTAATGTAAAGTCTGGCTGAACTCCTATAGCCTTACTTTATAGTGCGACTGGGCTGACACCTTAAACTATTCACCTTCTCACTCGCGCGCGTGGAGCATCAGTCAAAATTACTCAACAGTCGCGCAATCCTAGCCGTTGAAAAATACGCGCCATTTAACCCCAGCCGTTGATATTATTCGAGTCAAAGATTATATAATACGGCAAATCAGGAAGTGATCCTTACCTTCTCTTTTCGTGCATATCTTTACTAACTATTCATCATCCTCTCCACATTTGTTTCACCATTTTCAGTAAAGATTTTCCTTCTTCTTTGCATATATATCTCTTTGAGATGGCGCCTAAATCTAAAGCTTCCAAGAAGATGGTTTCCGCAGAGCCTGCTACATTCCAAGAATCTTTCGACATGGTGATGTCGAAGATTCATTTCGAACAGATTCTTTCCAGGGATGCCCTGACCTCGCCGGAACTCGCACCAGTCGCCGCCATTCTTTCCGACCACAGTCTGTTCGACTGGACAACCCTCTCTCCATCCAAGTTGCTCAGGAAGCAGGTTGTACATTTCTACAGGAATCTGCAGCGAGTTGCAGAAGACGGGCTTGTCACTATCATCCCGTGCAAGCAAAGAAACACAACTTCCCGGATGATAGAAGACACCGCCGTGGAAATAAAAGTATCCAAGGAACTGGAGAAGATCATCCTCAGAAATCGCGAAGCCACAGATGTGCTGGGGAACTTCACCGATAAAGAAGCTGATGCCTTCCTTCAAACAATCCTTCTTGTTCCCGAACCATTGAAGGGGAGCATGCAAAGGACGAAACTGAAGCCGGCGCACTGACTTCTTTTCGACGTGATCTCTAAATGCGCCTTCGCGTATGGAGGAGCGTTCGGTGACATTAGCCGACCGAAGCTCAAGCAACAGAAGGCCCTGGAGGAACAGCACCAGGTTGATTGGCTGGGCTATCTTGAAAGCCAGCTGTTGATGGAGAAGCAGAAAATCTCTGAGACGTCAGCTGAGTCCGGAGAGCAGCTGTTGAGTGTCAAGGGGACACTCAACTTCGGCACAAAAATCTATGCCCTTATCCTCCAAGCCACAAAGGGACAACAGCTGACCTGGGAAGGGAGTGAGGACCCGCCGCTCAACAAGCTGATGCTGTTCCCCACAGCCAAAAAGGCCAGGGACGTTGTGGAGGCCGTTTACACTCCCAAGGGTACCCCCAAGCCAACTGTGGAGTCAGTTTCAGCAGCTCGACGCCCTTCTCGGTCCAAGCCTGCGAAGCGCCAGCTGGAGGAGATGGCTGAGGAAGAGGAAGATGATGAAGAAGAAGAAGAAGAGGAGGAACCCCTCCAGAAGAGGCCCAGGATTCGCATCATCCAGCCAGTGGCTCAACCATCTACAACAAGTCCAGTGGTGGTAAAGCCAGCTGAGGAGAAGGAGTCAACCGAATCAAGCCAGTCGGTTGACCCAGCTGGGTTCGTTCTTCAACCTCATCAGGAGAAAGTGGCTGAAGGAGTGGAGATACACGTGGAGGAATCCAGCTCCTCCTCAGATGAGTCTTCTTCATCTCAGGAGTCCCACGACAGTCCGACTGGAGCTTATGCCAGCCAGGTAATCCCACCTGTGTCTGAGGAAACACATGAGCCAGCCGACTCACCACCCAAAGAGGATCCAGTTCTCTCAACCGGTCCTCAGTCAGATATTCCAAGCCTCTCGCTCGATGCCAACGTTGTGACCATTCCTTTGGCCAACGTTGATGAAACCATCGAACCCGTTAACTTCGATATTGACCCCCCTCCAATTGATGAAGAAGCCAACCGCCAGGCGATCTTGGCTGAATATGAAGGAAGGCTAAGCTACTGCTTCAGCAAGCTGATTGGTATGTTCTCCGAGGCAGCCTCGATGCCCATATTGCCGTACTCGGGACGGAACTGCTCTATCAGTTCAGCGTCATATTCAGCTATTGGTACGTCAAGGAGGAAACCCTCAGGATCCATGGTTGGGACAGGTTGAAGGTCGAAGAATCCAACCTGAGGGTATACTTCGACTACCAGAACCTGGAGGTGGCCTACAACCAGAAGGTGGTTGTGCTACGTCATCGTCTGGACAAGAGCATCCAAGAAGGCACAGACACCAGGGAGCTGTGCAACAATCCTGGAGCTGTTCAGTTTCTTGACGATATGCTGGCCAAGAATGCCAACTGCATGGAGGATGTCGACGCAGCTGAAGAGGCGGCCGAGAGGGAAGAAGAAAAGCTCAAGGCCTACCTCGCCAGCCGATCTGCCCTGGTTGTCATGGAGCCAACTGCCCAGCCACAACCACAACACCTGCCTGAACCCTCAGATCAGCCAGCACTCTCAACCGATGCCATCTCTGAGCTGATCTCCGAGAGGGTCAACCAGCTGAGGCAGGAAATGTTGTCCAAGATCCAGCTCAGCAAGGAGGAGGATGCTGATAGGATGACTCAGCTGATGGCAGAGAATACCAGCTTGAAGAATCAGCTGGAACACCTTTCCTCTTCCCTACAGCAGAAGATCGAAGAACTCTCCACTTCTTCCAGCTCGGAGGTCACGGCTCTAAGGAAGGCAGTTCAGAGCCTCAGCTCGGACTTCAACGTATTCAAGACCGTTGCTGAATCTGATCTGGTAAAGTCCCAGCAGACTCAAGACCAGGAGTGGATGTCTCAGTTGGCAAATTTCCGAGCTGAGTTCGTCACCCTCCACAAAGAGGTCTCTGCGACCTTTGCAGCCTTGCAGCGAGCTGAGCAGGAGCGCAAGGACCTGGAGTTAGCCAAGAAGGTGGAAGAGAAGGATGTTGTCGACGAACTCTTTTCCCGCGTTCAACAAGTTGAGGCCAAGCTGACCTCCCTGGATGCACTGTTGCCACCCTTTTGGATGATGCCAAAAAGGGGGAAGACAAGGAGCCAGTAGCTGTTGCTGGACAAGGGAAAGTTGTTCTTCAGCAGGGGAAAGGAGTTCAACAAGAAGGAGTGCCAGCTGAAGCTGAAGGATCGCAGCAGGAACTGGAAATCTCCCACGACCTCGTAGCCGAGCTTACGGCCGAGCTCGATGCCGAACTTGACGGGATATCTGTTGAAGACTGCATCGAAGCTGCCAAAGCTATGGGGGAATCCAAGGAGAAGTACTTGAATCCCTCTTGGATCAAGAAGTTCGCTGCTGATCAGGCCAAGAAGGTGGCCAAGTTCGAGAAGGAGCTGACCAAGGTAGAGAAAAACGTCGACAGAAATAAAGCCAGCCGGAGCGTGCGAAGAATCAACAAGCACCAGATGAAGGCTGAGGCTAGGAAGTCGACTCAACAGCTGCAGAAGAACGTCCTGCTCCCGTCTCGGTTCCCACATGTTGACAAGTGGATGAATGCTGAGTGGAACGATGACTGGGAGCAGTTCAAGCATGAATTCATCAATGACTTCTATTACAGGAAGGTCTACTCGACTGAAGACCCAAGGCAAGCCTTCAAGAAAGCCCTGTGGGAACTCAGATCTGGAGACCCTGGAATGTTTAGTCAGTTCAAGCGAGCCATGCTGAAGGCTCAGCTCGATCCCAACACCGTTCCAGTTCCGTAGATGTGCAGGTACCGCCCTCAGATGATCAAAGGCACGAGCACGTCAAACAAAAATGTGATCAAGGCTGAGGCGAGACAAGTCTGCAAGGAACATGGTGTCAATACTGGGATTGAGTCGGATGCGAAGAAGGAGATCTTTGACCGTATCTTCAGCAAGTACGGTCAACAGTATTTTTGAGCTGATCTAATTTTTGTCTTTTGAGCTGATGTAGTTTTTGGAGCAACTGTTGTATCTTTATCTGTTCTGTGCTTAATCCTGTAACCTTCAGTTGTAACAAAAACTTCAAAGCATATATACGATTCAACTTGACGAACAATATCTCATTGTCCAAGCTATGAATCGCAGTCTTTTAAATACCATGTTATAACTGTGCTAACCCTTTGATGTTTTATCTTATAGACTGTCTAGAATTTAAGCTGAGATTTTAGGTCAGTTAGTGAGGTTTAGATCAATAGTGGTTTAAAGTTGTAAGTGGTTTTGGCATCATCAAAAAGGGGAAAATTGTTGGAAAATTTATTAGTAAGAGTTTTGATGAATTCCAAAACCGACTGACCCCAACCGAGTAGATGTTGCCAGAACCTAATGTTAGAATTTAGGCTCGCTGTTTGAGCAAAGTTAAGATTTTATCTTTGCAGGTCTCCAGCTGAAGATGACAACAAGGCATCACTCAGACAGAACATCAGTTATGATGAAAAACAACTGAGAGTTCATTTGTTCAGATGGAATGAGGGGGAAGTCTTCAGAACATCAGTTGTGAAGGAAACCAACTGAGGGTTCATCAGATGAGAAGCAGTAGAGAGGAAGAGAACATCAGATGAAAAGGAAGTCATCTGAAGGTTCAAACTCAACTGACTAAATACAAGGAAGACAACTGAGGGTTCAGTTTCAGAACCTCAGTTGTAGAACTCAAACAAGAAGATTAACAGCATGAAGTTCAAAATCAGCTGAGAGTTCAACGGTTCAGTCAGAACATCAGCTGAAGACCACTCAGATAAAGATCAAGATTTTCAACCGACTAACCGAGGTTGACTGTCAGAAAGGTTAAGATTTGAATTTCAAAAGGAAGTCACATGAGGGTTTGACCGTTCAGTCATTACCCCATCTGGCCCAACACAAGGCTGTCTCAGATGGAAAGCAGAAGAGCACAGATGTCATATCGGGAAAGTCTGCAGAGATGAGAGACAAGCCATCGCTTTCAACGATCAGAGATCAACAGCTCCTCCAACGGCTAGTTGATACTCTTCGCCTATAAATAGAGGCATTCTCTCATTCGAGAGGTTTACGATATACGAGACAAGAGATAGAGAAGTGCAATCACAAGAAAAAGAAGCGCAAGAAAAATCTGCAAAAATCATATTCTAAGAGCATCAGCAGCTGAGAGTTCAAGAGTGATAGAACATTAGTAGCTGAGGGTTCATAGAGTTATAATCTGTCTTAGATCTTAGTTTGAGTGTTTATTCGTTCAAGCCATAGATCCAGCTCTCATTCGTGATCGAGCTGTAGTTGGAAAATTCACCCACATACACACCTTAAAAAGTGTCTGTTAGGATCATACTCTTCCTGTAATTGAGTAGCTAGGTCGTCAAGTACCCGCAAACTTGACATAGGTTGTTAAGTACCCGCAAACTTAACTGTAAAGGTTGATAAGTACCCGTAAACTTATTGCAACGGTTGCACAGCCCGGGTAAGCTGTGTGGAACTGTCCAGAAGAACTTGGACTGAGGTGTGAGGATTCACATCTCCCCGTAGACGTAGGAGGGTTATCTCTGAACCACGTTAAATCCTGTGTGTCTGTGTTTTTTTTATTCAGTTGCTTATTGCATTCTTATCTGATCAAACTAACCAGCATACAAATTGCATTTTTGCATATTCAACTGTTTTGGTTTTTGACCAACCCTGCACTAAAAAGCGTGAGTTGCTTTAACGAGTTTTAATTTCAACCACATTCCGCACAGCCTCACTCTTCCAGCTGAGGTTGCTTACTCAGCTGTGAGATTCCAACTGAGTCCGTTTTACTCGGTTGAAGTAATTTTTAAGGGTTAAGTTTTAAAATCCTAACTGGTGTATTCCCCCCCCCCCCCATACACCAGTAACTCGTTTCGGGACCATCAATAGTATATGTATTAATAATTTTAATATTATTTTTAATTTAAAGGCTATGGTGAGTAAAATGGGAGCTATGCTTAAAATTACCCTTTATTATTGTCTTGAGAAAATTCATTCGGCCCAGTTCCATGGCCCAATTGGATCCATTTTGCATGATGCGTTCGGGTCAGCCTGGTCCGTCTATTTAATAGTATTTTTTTCAATAATAATATATATAGGTATGTAAAGTCAACCCATGGGAAAAAGGACACTAAAAAAATTTATTTGGGGAAAAGATTAAGGTGGTTTGGGATGTTAATGGGTCGGGTACCTACCTATTAAGCATCTCTTAAATTTAAATTTGTGAAATTTTTTTACACCTAAACCCGTTTTAAACTCGATTAAAAATTAATTTTAAAACCCGTAACCGACCCAAATTCATTGGGTAATACCCGTTTATTACCCGCTAAAACCCCGAATATTAAAAATTAAATATCAAATAGAAAATTTCACTAAAATTAATTTCAAAGCAAAGTATTACGTACTAACAAAATTTTAGAACATAAATATAAATAGAAAATTTAAAAATAAATATCAAAACAAAGTACTACCTAGTAACAAAGTCTACAATGAATCAATCAACATATTCCTCCATTGTATGTAAAGTACGTACTAAAATTTCAAGTTGAAAGAGATCCTAAAATAAATAAAAAATGATTAAATAGTCAATATCTCATACAATGTTTGAATAAATTATTAGAAAATTAATATTTATACTAATATTTATAATTCTACTATAAATTATACATATAATGTTAATTATCATATATATATATATATATATATATATATATATAAATGGGTTTTGGTAGCGGGTATCCGAAGGTAATTGCCTAGACCCAATCCAAATCCGTCGCGGATTTACATGTTTCTACCCAAACCCGTTCTAAAATCATTTAATATTTCTCAAACCTGCTCCATCAGAATTTGGGAGGTACGAGTACCCGCGAAAACCCGACCAATTAACATCCCTAAAGGTGGTTGCTTTGTTCCAACACTAACTTCTCAACTCTCAAGAGGGGTACATTGCAGTAGAAGCAAATGTAAAGAGATCTTGAAACATTTTTACAGTACAAGGAATGTTCCTAGAAATTAATGAGTATACGACTCCAAGCCCTAAATTATTTGTTACATTGGAGGCTAGTTTTGTTAAACAGAATATTTCAATTTTCAAGTAACCCATTCGAAATTGAAATTACTCGAGTATGTTATTGAAATGTGGAGTAAGACATTGGAATTAGAAATTAATTTTGTTTAACTATAAGTAGACTTTTTGTGTGAATAGTACTTCAATTGCCACCAAACTTTGTTGATACTAGCTACCATTTAAGCAACGGCTAGGTACAACCACCTACTTTCCTCCTAGGATTATGTAGCTTTGAGTTATTTCATGCTACGCTTTTCATTTCCTTAAATAATGTAATTTCATCGCCTGACTTTGTTCTAAATACATAAATATAATCTCGTTCGTCATTTAAAGAATTCTAGCTCCACCCCTGATTCTAAGTGGCCTAATGTTTCTTTGTATATTAATTACAATTGATGTCAAGTGCAGGTTTTGTTATCAATACACGCCGTAATTTTAGATAATACTACAAGAATGGAAGACCAAACTCAAATCAAAATAGAGAATCTTTGTGGGTTTCTCATGATCTCAAGGGGCAGACGACACACAACAATATGTTAAGTAATGAATTAAAAATTAACTTGTTAATTTGAAATTAAAAAAAGAACATGATCATGATTAGCATAACTACAGCTGTACTATCTTAAGATTGTGGTCTATCACATACATAAAATAACACACACACATAGAAAACAATAAGAAACATTAAATAGATAGCAGATTCTTACAGTTTGAAAGAGATATTGATCAAGAACATGTGAATCTATAGAGATTTAGATTGTCTGAACTCTGAAGATAAAATCAGTTGAGAAATGGACCAAATGGTTAAGATCAGAATAAACGAACACTGTAAAATCTTACAACCCACATCCACATGCAAGAATATCACTTCAAGAGATTGAGTAAATCGAATTCCAATCCTTTCTTAGTTACATTCAGATTGTGCATCTGTATCTGAACTCTCGACATTTAAATTCTTTAATTTTCCTTAAGATTTAGATTCTTGACATTGCGTTGAGGTTGATGAAGATTAGATCATATATTCTTAGATTCTTACATGTTCTACACATGTTTACAAGGGACGCAAATTCTTACTTGTTTGCAAAAACTTGTGTACAGCCAACCGCATGGGACGGTTTGGTCCTAATTTGAGGGTAATATTTTAATTTAAATGAATCAGGTAATTAGAAGTAATTAATCCAATTAAAATTTATTAATTCGAATTAGAATCTATTAATTCAAATGAGAAATTATTAACCCCAATTATAATTTATTAAATACTACTCCTAATTAATTTAGAAATTAAAACAATCAAATAAAAACACGGGTGGATGTCGTCAACCATATGGTGCGGCCACTGCACCAAAGAACATCTCTATATTTCCCCATCGATTGGATGGGATTACTAAATAATTATATAGTGGATTTTAATTACTGTGATTAACAAAAATAATATATATATATATATATATATATATATATGTCATATTATAAAATTATTGTTCAATAAAGTTTGAAATAGACATAAAATATTACTTGAATGCCCTTAATCAATATTAATATAATCTTCTTCGAAACAAGAAAGAAAATCCAACGCCAAAAGGGCTTATCTAGATTGAAATGACATTTATAGTTAATACTATACTAATGATTACTGATTGTTTCGGTTTATAACAATGTACGGTGTATATACCTATATAAATAATTTAACACACACACATATACAATTTAAGAAAGCCATATAATAAAGTACACAAGAAATGTTGAAAATATAAATGTGGAATGAAAGGAGCAGACAAAATAAATCAATGTGAGTTTTTTTTTTTTTAAATAAGACTAATTGTTAATTAATGAATTTTGCATAGGTTTATTCATTTATGTGTACCCAAATAGCGAAAAGTTAGATGTTTATATGTAGAGATGGATTTAAAAAGTCGGAAATATGTCAGATACATATAAATACAAGTGCGCTTTTATTTAAGGTACTTTAAAGAAATGATATCCAATCCCTTAATTAATCCTCCTCTTAAAAAAAAGCCCTTAATTAATCCTACAAGTATATATTATTGATCCGATTCAGTAATTTAACCACATTAATTAATATATATTTCTCGTAAATTATTGATTTGTCTAGTGGTCGAGATCTTCGGTGTTTGCCACAAAATATCTGGACACAATGTTTCGTTGAAAACTCTGTCTTTGTAGGAAACAAATTAGGCTATTATATATACCGCGCAAAAATCTCAAACGTGGCTTTAAAATCTATATCGTCTTTATATCTCGCTTTGAATAATTTTTTACCCCATATAATAAGAAGGAATCCGAGTTTAAAAAAAATATACTTAATGACGATAATTTAAATTGTGATATGAATAAATATAATCTGTTTTGCGGAAGCATACTACTTATAAAATTAGTAAAACCATAAAATCGAGCTCAAATCTTTAATAGTATTTAAAATTAAACCCATAAAAATCAGTGCCAGTTAAATTTGTCTGCTGGTGGTGTACACACTATTCCCATAATCACGCCTTCTTGCCTTGTCTTCTTTTAAACCACTCTCCATTTTTAATGCACCCTTTGCCACTTTTCTAATTCAACACAACTCATTATTTCAATCCCTTCAATCCCAATTTAACCCCAATTCTTTACTCGATACTAATGAATTTTAATATCTTATTTTTCAATTGATATACACGCACATACATGGTTTATGCCGATAAATTAAAATACAAGATTGAAAATTCAAGCACAAGACACTATGAACTAGATGACTCAATATCTCTTATTTTAATCGCTCAATAATTACCAATGAAATTGTACCATCAATGCTTAAAATTTCCTTGCTAATTAAATCTCCATGTTTGACAGACTTTTAACTTTTGAAAATTTTCAATGATGAAACAAGGACACTCTTGTGACATCTACAACAGTCGATGTTCATGGAAATAATCATGCTAGATCTATAAAATCTCATTAATTACTATGCCACAACAAAAATTTACCCCACCTAATTAGAAAAATATAGTCATAATTTAATAAAATTTATTAATTTAAATTATCCCAAATTCCCATGCAGATCCATCAAATTTCGAACCTGTCCACGTACATCCCTACCCTCTTAACGACAAGTCAACTTCATGCTCATATAAATATCACAACCCTTTTGCCATTTTAACTCAAGGATCCAGCTCCATATTCTTGTGAGCTTTTTTTCCCCCAAAAATCATACAAAACTTTGAGGTTTTATTTCTTCATCTAAATCTCTCGATAAAAATAGAAGACATGGCTGAATTGCAATTCAAGAGTATTTCGTCTTCAAAGAGATCATCATCATCAAAGAGCAACAATGGCTTCACAAGAAAATGTGCTTCTTTAGTGAAGGAACAAAGAGCCAGAATCTACATTCTCCGCCGTTGCGCCACCATGCTTCTATGTTGGTACATTCAAGGAGACGAATAAGCTATATAAAAAAAAAATACCTTTCTTTCTCTCTCCTCTCTTTCCCTCTCTCCAAAAATATGATCAAATCCTACCTATATCAATATTATGTGTCATATCCAAGACTCTCTCTCTCTCTCATAAATTCTCCAACGACACTATTCACTTTCACCCTGGATGGACGTTATCTGATATATACCTTATATACTGCATCGTCCCGGATCCATGAAGCGGGCCTCGAGCCCCATTTTAGCCTCAAGAAAATAGCTCATTAATTAGCAAGATTAGAAGCCCGAATTGTTTCTCTTTTTGTGTTCATTTTCTACCCTCTTTTCAAATTTCCTCTCCTTAGGTAAATCCCACAACTTTTTTTACCTAAATGGTGGAATCCCATTTTAGGTTTTTTTGGGAAAAGGAGAGAAAATTAGCAGCTTTTTACAACAATTCGGGCTTCTAGACGATCTAATGAAGCAAAATTTGACGGCAATTTCGACGAATGAAGAAAAAATTGAAGTGATTTGGCGGCTGGTAACTGGAAAATTGATATTATTTGTGTATGAAATAAAGTGGAAGTGTGGAACGCATTACAAGTTATGCAATATATATATATATATATATATATATATATATATATATATATATATATATATTTATATATTTCAATAATTTTTATTTTTATTTTGCAAAATATAGTTTGCTAGTATTTGATGGCGCGATGTTCACATTTAAGATTCTTGTTGTTTCATGTATATTTTGTGATGTTGTGTACTCAAATAATGAATGATTTAGTGTAGTGTAATTGTTTCTAATATATTTTAGCTTCATTTGCGGCATATGTTTTGAGACTTAATTGAACAATAAGGTTAAACAAAAACAGAAGAACAATTTTAAAAGAAAATGTTTGGGTTTGATTTTTATTTTACTGTCAAATCATATGCACAAGTGTTTTAAATGCATTATATTGTATTATAATGAGATGCATCAGTTTTTTTCTTTTAATTTTGGGTTTTTTTTAAGTGTATAATGCACAAGAATATTAATAAAAATTAAAAACTGGTGCATCTCGATAAAATTAGTGGTGTATCTCATTATACAGTATAGTGTATATAAATACACGTTGTGGTGTATATTGAGCTGACCGTTAAAAAAAATCAACGAGTTGACCAGGTTAACCCGACTCCAACCTAGATTCGGACTGGGTCGACCCAGTCTCACATTGTGAGACGCGTCTCACAGGAGTATTTGCCTAATTTAATTGGGTTTGTCGTAGGCCCAAACCTCTTCAAATCATAATAGGCCTAAAACCATACCACAAACACTTGTGTGTGACCTACCACAAGTCGTACGACCGCGCGTGGCGCGTGAACGACACGCGCGTGCTTCCTATGAGTGGCGCGTGTTGTGCACGCGCCGGTATTTTTTTTCAATTTTTTTTAATTTCAATTTTTTTTGTACATTTCAGTTTTTTGTTTCAATTTTTTTTAATTTCAGGTTTTTTAAACTTTTTTTTTAAATTTCAGTTTTTTTTAATTCCACATTTTTTCATCTTTTTTTTTGCCTCTTCATTTTTTTATTTGCCGCTTATTCTTTGGCCAAGATTCGAGCGAGGGGAGCCGAAAAAGTTCAAATTATTGTCCGACGATTATCTTTATATTAGTAATCGGAGCGAAGACGGAGCCGAATGCTCCGCTGGGAAAAAAGATCTTGAAATTAAAAAATAAAATAAAAATAAATAAATAAATATAACGCGCGGTCCTAAGCATGCGGCGCTGCCGCACAAGTAGGACTAGCAATCGGGTCGGGTTGGGTCGCTATCGGGTCGACCTGCTAACGACCCGACCTGTTAAGGTCAAACCCGAACCCAACCTGTTAAGGGTTTGCCAAACCCGAACACGAACCCGACACGAAAAGTTTAAACTCAAACACGACCCGAACCCGACACGAACCCGAATTGACCCGAATTTATTAGGGTTGACACGACACGATAATGACCCAAATAACATTTTAAATGATTTTAATTAGAGAAAAATAATTTAAAATAAGATTTAATAAGAGAGAAAAATAAAATTTTAATGCCTTTTGATGAATTAGAAGGAAATATATATGTATAACATCATTTTAAAAGTTGACATAGATAAAAGGGTAATTTACATTTAAATAGCCAAATTATTTAACTTTTAACAATTATATTCCAAACTATTTGAAATGTCATTTTAATGGCCAAACTATCAAATGTTTCACAATTATATTCTAGCTTCAATTTTCCGGCTAAGAAAAATGATTTGGCATGCTGGAAAAGCTTGTGTACTTGTAAAAAATATACTGAGGTGACGTGGATTTTCCACATTTAAATCCTAATTTTCAAATAGATTAAACAAATACATGGTACTAAGAAAAATGAAATCATTATCTCTCTCTATGCAACAATTCTCCCCTCTCTCGCCGTCGTTCTGTCTACCACCAAAGTCATCGCCGTTTCTATCCAACGTTTTGCCACCCCCCCCCCCCCCAAAAAAGACTCTCTCTTTCTATCTCTCTCTCTCTAACTCGCCAAACCCAGATTTGGGTCACTAGACTTCCGCCTTCGACAGCAACATTTCCACCCACATTCAAGTATTAAAATTTCTAAGTTTCCCAATTCAATTCTTTACCAGACACAGCAAACACAATCTATTAACATATAAAATGTGTAACGCAATTCACTCTATAATACGGAAATATTCACCAAACAACACCAATTAAATTTAAGCATTTGTAAATTGCAACCAACGAAATTGTCTCCACTATTCAACATTGAAAAAGAGAAAATGAATCAAAAAATCAAAAACAATTTGTTGAGTAAAAAATGCACTCGACGGCCGATATCATCTTGAGCTCTAAAGGCGTTGAGACTGGCGTCGCGAAATTTGCCGATTGAGCGGTGGCAGCTACAATAGCGGCGAAGGAGATAGTGAATGGTTGAGGGATATTCATATTTTGATTTTCAGTTTTCATTAATTTTTTTTTAAGTTTTGGCATCAAAACTGCCATCTCATTTTGAAAAAAAAGTGCCACGTTAGTTTTCTTAGCCGGAAAATTGAGGTTAGATTATAATTGTGAAAAATCTAATAGTTTGGCCATTTAATTGACATTTCAAATAGTTTGGAATATAATTGTGAAAAGTTAAATAGTTTGGCTATTTAATTAAAAATTGCCCTAGATAAAATATACTCCCTCCGTCCAATTTTAATTGCCCCATTTGAGGGTGGGCACGGAGTTTAAGGAATGCTGAAAAAGTGTAGTTGGTGGAATAAAAAAATAATTGTTGGTGGAATAAAGGTTGTTAATGGTGGGTCCATAATGAAAAAAAGTAATAAAAAAGTGGAATAAAATGGGTTAGTGGTGGGCCCATAGTGAAAAAAGGTAGAAAATAGGGTGAATGAATGAGGGTATATGGGTCAATTTGTCCAAATGGGGCAATTAAAATTGGACATTTTTTTTAGGTCAAATGAGGCATTTAAAATTGGACGGATGGAGTATATAATACTTAAAAAATTAAATCCTAATTGGGTGATCGAACCCGACCCGAACCCAACCCGAACCCAACCTGAATTTTTCATGCCCTTATTAGGTCGATCCGATAAAAACTCGAACCCAATAAGACTTGATCCAAATTCATTAATTTCGTGTCGATTCGTATCGGATTATCATATCGTGTCGAAAATTGTCAGCCCTACGTACAAGAAGAGCTTCTCAAACCGTGCAAGGATAACATTTGGGCCGGTTTCTTTTTATTTTCTTATGAAAATCATAGAAAAACATGAATTTCCTGATAAAACGCCAACGCCTTTGATATCTTTACGTTGCAACGGTCACCTTCGTTCTTTCCATTTCCCTCCACGTTTCTAACTGAAATTCAGCATCAAATCAACGAATCCCTAATTAGCTCAAAACTTCTAAAATTTCGTTCCACTAAGTCGGAATTTGCTCGCTATTTTCGCTCGATCTTTTGTAAGCAATGGATTTGAGGTTATTGCTTCACCTCCCTTTTCGTTTCGCCTTTTTTCTTTTGCTGCTATTCGTGGTTTTGCCATCCATTCCACCTGCTTGTGAAAATGCCTAGACGAAAAACTGGAACTAAGGATACTTCACGTCTCATAAGATTCATGAAATGGTAAGAAAAGGCTTTCTTTGTGTATGCATTTTTCAGCTTAGCTTGAAGTTGTGTGAGAAGTAATGATGCAATCTTCATAAGACTGTATTGTTTTCGTGGTGTTTACATGTTTACTGAAAAACTTGAATATTTCGCAGAATTGATTGTTCAAGGTCCATGCTATCTGTTCTTCAAGAAGAAAAAAATCATCTCAAGTGTAATATAACTTTGGTGCATTATTTTTGCTTTATATTTGTTCTTTAGTTGTGACTTCCTTCACTAAAATTGGTGAGAAGTTTACATTGTTTAATATGACTGTAGTTTAGCTTCGCAATAATCACTTTCTCTGATTGGGAGAAATGGACAATACCAAGAGTAGATAAATTTTACATGACCATGAACTTTTTTAAGAGGTTATAGTTAGATGAGAAGATGCTGGAACTTACATATAAAGGAAAATGAGAATAGTCTATTGCTAAAGCTCACAAAATGTGACTTAATATGTTGTATGGTTGTGGGAGTTTGAAGGTAATGAATATATGCAAAGTTCTCCACATCTTGTTCTTTATTAGATTATCATAAGAAAAGAGAGATTAGTATCAAGTCCTTATCAGTCAGATAACAAATTACAGTATTAGACCACTAGCAACTTTGTGGTCATTATCCTTAGTGGGATTTGATTTGATCTGGGTTCAACTTAAAAAAGAAATGTTCATAATTTGAAATAAAAAAAACAGTGATTTAACTGAGCAAACCTCCTGGACCTCTTTCAAAAATGTGCATTAACTTTTTCTTACAAGATGTACAATGCGAAAATCGATGAGTTAATACCTTCATAGTTGTGTTTAAAGGTCATGTTTTTGTAAGGTTTTTACATTATCTGCAATGAGGAGAGCAACCAGTTAATACATTTGTAGTTAAGTTTACTGTTTTACCTTGATGACGACAAAGACTTTCCATCCACGCTTATGACTTCATTTTTGGGTGAAAGCTGAAGTAATTTTATTGAAGGTCTTTCACACGAGAATTAGTACTTTCATTTGTTCATGTATATAGGAACTACATTAGCTCTACCTATCAACTATCTGCTCAATACATTTGTAGTATGACTCCACACTTTTTTTTTTCTTTGGATGCAAAATTTATCTCTGTACAACACAAAATACTCACATTACATAAATCTGCTTCTGAATGAAAAAAAAAAAAAAAAAAAAAAAAAAAAAAAAAAAAAAAAAAATCCTAGGAAAGAAAGACTGGTTCGAGATCTGTTGGCATTGACATCGATTGAACAACAGTTTCATAGTTCTGTATTTATGAGTTGTTCACCTTATGTTGTCTGTCGGTTGGATCCTACATCTTTCAACCATTCAACTATTTCTTTTATAGTCGGTCTCTTGAATTGATTCTGTCTGACACACATGCAGGCAACATCAAGCACTCGCAGCATCTCTTCTTCATACCCTTTACCTCTCAGGAGAGGATCGAAGATTTCTTCTTGCTTCCCCTCGCTCCTCATTTGATTTACCCATACAACCAATTCTCTTGACATCTTTGGCTTGAATAACTCGACAGGTCTCTTTCCAGTTAATAGTTCAAGCATGACGACTCCAAAACTATAGATATCCCCTCTGAAAGTGGCTACCCATGATTGGCTGTACTCTGGTGGAATGTAGCCAAGGGTGCCGACCAGTTCTGTGGTGACGTGAGTACGATAAGGAAGAATCAATCTTGCTAACCCAAAATCAGCTACATGTGCTTCAAAGTTGTGATTCAGTAGGATGTTGCTGGACTTCAGGTCACGGTGCACGATATGTGGTTCACAGATTCGGTGCATGTAAGCCACCCCACAGCTTGTACCTTGAGCAATCCTAAGACGAACTGGCCAACTAAGTTGCGACGCTCCATCAGGTTTCTCATGCAACCAGTAGTCTAGGCTCCCATTCTCCATGTAAGAATATATCAACAACCTGAAGCCATCATGCACACAGTAACCCTCTAAAGTAACCAGGTTCTTGTGTCGGGCTGTGGATAAAGTTTCCACCTCTGCTTTGAATTCCTTGTCCATCAAGCCCATGTCTCCCGAAAGTTTCTTGATAGCAAGCTTTCTGCCGTTGGCCAAAGTTGCTTTATATACCAAGCCGAAACCCCCACAACCAATTATATTTGACTGGTTGAAATTGTCTGTGGCCTTCAATATATCAAGTATCGTGAGATCCTCTACTTTATTCTTATTGTTTGAGAACAATATGACCAGGCTGGTGTCCCTTGCAACCTCGGGAAATACCCCCGAAGAATTGAAGGATATGGAGTCGAAATCCTTCTCTTCGCCTCTGCCACTTGATACGGTTCTCCTCTTTGAAAAGAGACAATACAGAAGTAGAATCAGGGTGAAAATGCCTGAAGAGATTACAAGGGTCAGTATGATGGTTTTCTTCCTATTCCCTTTTCCAGTTTCTGAAGGGGTCGTGCTGCCTGATCCATTGTTGGTACACGAGCGCTGCAGAATCCGACCACACAGCCTTGGATTTCCATCAAAGCTTGAATTTGGAAACGTGTCGAACTGACCTCCTGTAGGTACTGGCCCTTCAAGATTATTGTGTGCAACACTGAAAAAAGACAAGAAATGGAGATTCTGGAGTGATGGTGGTATTTCACCAGAAAGGAGATTTCCAGATAGGTCCAACTTTTCCAAGTTAGTCAGATTAGATATTGTATCAGGAATGTTGCCAGAGAAATTGTTGTAGCTAAGATCCAAGGCAATGATGAACTTCAGTTGACCAATCTCGGCCGGGATTGTACCACTGATGTTATTATAATCGAGGTACAAAGCCGTTGGCAGGTTCGAGAGCTGACTGTATTGCAGATTGGAGGCATTATCAGGCCTAACAAACACAGGCAACTCTAAACTGCTGGAGTCAATTTGATCGGGGTTCTGCTTAAATGCCAGTCGTTGCATTCGAGTAAGTTCCAAGGGGAAGTACCCTGTAAGCAGGTTATGCGACAAATCTAAGTAGAAAAGATTTGGTAGTGTCTCGAACCAACCTGGAACAGAGCCTGTGAACTTATTGAAAGACAAGTCGAGAACTTCGAGGTTAACTAGCCGTTTGAGCCACAGAGGAACTTGACCTGTGAATCTGCAGGCACCCAAAGCCAGAATTTGGAGATTCTGAAACATCCCGGAGCCAATCAAGTTCTCGTCTCCCGGCAATGCCTCGTCGAAAAAATTCAGGGAGAGGGTTAGGGTGCTGAGATTCTTGCACCCTGTGAGAATCCTTATTGCAGTTGTCATATTCCTGAGGCTGTTGTTAGACAGAGAAAGGAATGACAGAGACTGCAAAGATGCTATCTCTGGCAATATCTCTCCGCTTAGATTGTTCGTCGCCAGGCGAACTGCCGTAAGCATCTTGCAAGAGAAAAGGGTGGCTGGCAATCCACCGTGGAAATAATTGTTGCCAAGATCAACTGTTCGAAGCTGAACAAACTTGGAGAAATCGAAAGATGAAAGCTCGCCTTCGAGGTGATTCACCCTTAGATTCAATGTTGTGAGCCCTGTGCAGTTTGCTAGAGAGAGTGGAATAGTGCCACTCAGCCTGTTTATATGAAGCTGCAACTCTTCCAATTTAGACAGCCTCCCAATATCTTGGGGAATCATGCCGGTGAAATTATTGCCATACAATCCGAGGATTTTAAGGTTGCTGAGATTGACAATCCTTTCGTCGATCGGTCCTGACAGCTGGTTGCCAGGTAGATATACTTCTTGCAATGTCATCATCCCATAAATATCTTCAGGGATCTCTCCAGAGAGATAATTGAAGCCTGCTCTCAAACTCTGCAGATTCGAGCACTGCCCGAAACCTTGATCAATCGGGCCAGTCAGGTCGTTGTTGGTGAAGTCGAGGCTCTTGATCGAAGGCGAATAGCTGCAGATGAACGACGGGATTGGCCCGGTGAAGCTGTTGTTGCTGACATCAAAAGTTTCCAAATTTGGAGCAGGCTGGAAGAATGAAGACAGGATTGCCCCATGGAAGTGGTTGCTGGACAGATTAAATATCTCGACATCAGCCGGCAGTTTATCGGGTGGGGCAAGCTCGCCCGAGAGACGATTCCAGCTCAGATCAACGGCACGCAGGCGGTTCAACGAGGCGAAAAATCCAAGCGGGAGGGGGCCGGAGAGCCAATTATGGGAGAGGCTAAGTTGAGAGAGGCCAGTGAGGTTCATTATATCAGGAGAGATGCTTCCGACAAGGCGCCTTGCTGGAAGCTGCAGATTGGCTACGCGGCCGGAGCCATCGCAGCCAACTCCTTCCCAGCTGCAGCAATCATCTGCGAGAGACCAATTCAATGGGGGGGAGGCTGTGATGCTGCGATTGAAGGATGATAGAGAATCGCGATCGATCAAGCTGCAAGCGCCGTTGCAGGTAGTTAGGAAGAGAGAGAGAGAGAGAAATACGATTACTAGCAAGAATTGGATATTGGAGTTGAGCTTTGGCGATGAGAGAGAAGTGGGAGTGGCAAAGAGCATGGCTGCTCTCATTACAAGTGGTGGATTGAATTTAGGACAGGTGAGTTTGATGTTGGGGTGTTTGATCATTGTCAGAAGGAGGGGAGGAGCAACATAAGAAGAGGAAGAAGAGGACAGATGAAGGAGGAGGAGGTGGTGATGCTGCAATCAATCATGTGTGATTAGGCCGCCTTTTCTTGATCCAAGTTCGTGCAGGTGCAGAGACTTTAGTCTACCACCAGAGAGAGAGAGAGAGAGAGAGAGAGTGGGGTGATGTTGACATGGACCAATATTAAAAAGTTGAGGTCTAAATTATCAAAAAGCGTTTACTTTTGGGACGGCTGGCTGGTGGACTTTCTTTATAATATTTTATCTTTGTGTGTGTGGGTGTGTGTAGGCGCATAAATACTTGTATGTTATAGCAACTGGTGGTATATCATCTTGAATATGAGAAGGCGTGTATTCTACGTGGTTGAGGTGAAAGTTTGATTCTGTAGATGCTTTATCTAGTGAAATACTAGTATATTACTACTACTAGAGATTTATTAGAGATTTCAAATTAGGCCCGAACACAGTTTTGGGCCGGGTCGGGCTCTATACTGATAGATCGAAATTCCCTTTACCCATGTGCTTGAGCCGATTTGACAAATTTACATTGCAATTTAATTTTTGGATCGGAGTAGCACTAGGTGATGAAAAATTGAGCTCCACAATGAAATTTCCCTTCCACCTGTGGGCTGGTGACTTTGACGGTTCTAAATTATACTACATGAGTGTAATTACTGTAATAGGATGTATTTCTTGAGGTATTAAGATTCATCAACACATAAAAAGTGTAAAGTTGAAGGATTTCCTAGTGTTGTAGATGATATTTTTGGTAATACAATTTGACAGTAGTAGTATATCAACACTCGAGTTGGTATGTATGAAAGAAAATATATTGAAATGTCAGCAAGAGTCACTTTGGTGGGATTCATAAAACTATTGCAGCTGCCACTTGCGATTTTGCAATACAATTAAGGATTTATTCTAGTGGGTATGACTTTGGTAGTTTTTAGTATTTTTTTTTAGGTTACACAGAAGAAGATATATTATCATGTATATACTCCAGTTTGCTGTCAAACTTATTATTTTTTTGTTTAGGAAAAGTCGATGGGTCTCGGAACGCAATATCAATGTTTTTAAATTAACCTTCGGTTTCGGTATATAATAATTTGGGAATTAGATTCTTTTGTGTTATTATTATTATTATTGGGTTGAGAGAGCTGACAAATAGTGTAAGAAAATGGTAGATGCACATGTCATGTCTTGTTATATAAATATATCCAATTGGGTGTCAGCGTACAATAAGACATTTATTTGCTTCGTTGACTAATCAAAGAAATTATTTCTACCAAGTCCTACAAAAAGACATTTTTTCTACAAAATTAATTATTCGAAAAATAAATATAGTTATTTTATGGCCTCATATTTTACCTCTGAGTTACTTTATAGACTGATTTTTTAAAAATTATAAAAATGGCCTGATATTTAGCTCTTATGTTCATTTATGGCACGAGAGCAAAAAAGTGGTGACTGGATTTCACATCAAATTTCTCGATTCGTGCGCCGGGCCAAAAAAGAATAGTAAAAGGGGTGATGAGCTATATTTTCGTGTCTGAATTGTTGAATTTTTTTTTTTTTTATTGAATGGTAGATATCACATTTATGAAAAATTGAACAGATTGTTTGAGGTACTACTGAAAAATTGATGTGAAGTTGCCAATATTTCGAAATCTAAGGTAATAAGGCTATCCACATCGCGGCTCGAGCAAGGGTGCTCGAGCCAAGATCGAGCAGGGGGGTGCTCGAGACAGGTGCGTGGTGGAGGAGATAAGCTCGAGCACAGCTCGAGCACGCGCTATCCGATTTTTTAAAAAAAATAAAAAAACGTCAGGCGCGTGCATTGCACGCGCCAACGTTAAAAAAACTTTAAATCCAACGGCTGGATCGGCAACGGCTCAATTTTTTTTTTATTTTTTTTTTCATTTTACCACCTATAAATACTCTCTTCACCTCTCTCACTTTCACACCTCTCATTTTATTTTCATCTCTCAAATTCTTTCCTCTTCCACAATTCTTCAAGCATTTCTTCTCAAAAAATAATTATGGATCCCAACAACCCATATTCGTCGGCGTGGTATCCCGACATGTCCGACGACGCGAATTTCTACACGGGGGGGGGGGGGGGGGGGGGGGGCGTAGTTTTTTTCAGTAATTTTTAGTTTTATGTATTATTTTTTTTTTAATTATGTAGTGTTTTTTTTTATTGTCAACGGCATGTAATTTTTCAATTTTCAAATATTAATGAAAAATTTGTATTATTTATTAATTAGTGTATTTTAATTTATTTACAAATAGATGAATTAATTTAATAAATGGAAATAGAAATTTTTTTAATATTAAAGATAGAGCACCCTTAGAACACCCTTGCGTTGCAGGGGTAGAGTGCTCTAAGGGTGCTCTAGTGCTAGAGCACCCCTTAGAGCACCCTAAAGGTGCTCTAAGGGTTGTAGATAGCCTAAGTAATCTAATCGATAGAATGAGTGATTTTGTATGTAAGAAGAAGTTATGGATGTAGAAGGTCAAAAGAAGAAGAAAATTATGATACTTGTAAATTTTGAATTTGTCGGAAAATTTTGCACAACCTCTATTGCGACTCGTATTGAGCCTCTCAAGATTTTTTTTTTTTTTTTTTTTTACCCTGCATCCACCATTGGATTTAGGTATTTTTGTTTGAGAGAATTTAGGTATCTAGTTATTTGAAGGCAAAATCATTTCTCATTTAATACGACAGGGAATTGTTGACCAAGAGTTATATGTAATATGTACGTCTATTTAATTGACAAGTCTTGATCAAATTCAAATTGTTACTGCAAGTCATTTTCAAGGTAAAATACCTTTTTGTCACTCTCTTATATGTCAACTGATATTTACTAGAAACCATATCAATTTTATCGAATACCAAAAAATATTTTCCAGTTGGTCCGAAAATTATTGGTCAAGTCATGTGGGTTGCAGATAGCCAGATACTACCTAATTAAATATTTTCAAAAACCAACTGGGGCTTAAAATAATATTACAGTCCGCAGTCAAAATTCAGCAACATATATTTCCAAATTTTATATTCCAAGGAAGAGTAGGTACTGGCAACATCTTGGCTTATAAAATTGGATGATAGTTCTTTTTTTTGTTCTTTTTTTCTTTTCTTGAGTATAAATGGATGATAGTTGTTATATATAACTCCTATATATATCATCTTTTTTTTTTTTAAATAATGAAGAGACATTGATTTTCTTTTTAGATCTTAGTAAACGAACAAAAATAACTGACAAAATTCATTTATATTTGGCTAAATTACATATAAATTATCCATCTTTTATCAATTTTTCGTTTATATCCCCATCTTTTTAAATTAGATGAAAATTCTCCACCTTTTAAATTTTCGTAATTTGAGACCTCCGACCATTTTCCCCAAATTAGTACTGCCATGTAATCCGGAAATGCTTACATGGCAGAGCCTAAAGGAAAAACAAACGACGTAGTTTTAAAAATACTTTTATTGTTCTTCGATCGATGCCTTAATACGCATTAATAATTATAAATATAAGTGTTTGTATTTGAGGAAACAACAACGTTTTGTGTTTTTAAAACTACATCGTTTGTTTTTCCGCCGGATTTTGCCATGTAAGCATTTTCGGATTTCATGTCAGTGCTAATTTGGGGGAAATTGGTAGGAGGTATCGAATTGTAAAAATTTAAAAGGTGGAAATTTTTCACCTAATTTAAAAAGTGTGAATATAAATAAAAAATTAGTAAAAGGTGAATAATTTATATGTAATTTAGCTTTTATATTTACATCCTTTTTCACCCTCATCTCGAACTTCATTTCTTATCAATGTGGTCCGGTTATTATATAAAAGGTGTCGCGAATATTCTTCAGGAAAGGTAGTAATTCAAGTTATAGTTCGTATATATGTAAGTATATTTTTCCATCAAAAATGTATCTCATCAAAAGCACAAAAATATAATATTGACATAATATATATATATATATATATATATGTATGTGACAAATCCAACCCACTTTGGATGTTGGTTACTCCTTATTGAGCATTATCATCTATAAGTGACGTTCCTTTCACTAAAAAAAGATGAATTAACCCCATCACTTCACCAGTCATTAACAAGAAATGGTCGGCCAATATTGCACAAAATCCATTTAATTTTTCCGAAGTCAAACTAAGAATTATGATTCATATCTTCCATTTTCAACTAAGGAATCACTGCTTGGAGGATTACAACAATGGATTCCAATAAATCTTCAAAAGTAAATAGGAAATATATACCATCCACAATTTTTTTTTGAATAATTAATCTTTGTTTCCTGTAGGCAAATGTCATCATTCTTGGTGCTTCCCAATTATGACTCTTTTGAGATAATATTGTGTGGACATTTTGGGCTCCAATTATGATCCTTTTTCAAGAATGTTGTGTGAATATTTTTGGCATGTCCCCAACTTGCCTGGATTTGTGGAAATAGTAATAATAAATTCAATTTCATTATTATTATTATTATTATTATTATTATTATTATTATTATTTTCCTCTGTGTGATGCATAGAATATAATTTTATACTTGCAACTGTGCGATATTAAACTTCTGAATACAATCACAAATTTTGTTCTTTCTCCTTTTGATAAATCTCATTGTTTTTGTTTTTTGAATGAACAAATGTAGGAAATTCAGAAAGAAAAAAGAATGTAGAGTTGGTGTGGATTTATGTAAGATGGTTTCGTATGTATCTTAAAATTGATTGCTTCTGCCTGTGAAAAACCCCATCTCCATCTCATTGGTGTAACTTTGCAATAAGCTAAGTGCCCACATCTCATTTGTTGACTTGTCGTTTTCTAGGGTTTATTTTACAAGTAAGAAAAAATCGAACTCGTAGATTTTACACGAGATCCTCTATTTCATATCGTGTTTCAACTCCGTGATTCATCTCGGGCAACTCTACAAGGCTTTCACAAAAAAAGAGACATGAAACCAATTTGCTGGAGTAGAAGATTTTCAATCTCACCAAAATACACTTTCTGACAATTAGATTCAAGAACAAGATCCAATTCTTTGCATTCAATCTAAATCACTAAAATTACAACCTGTATCGCTACTACTGGCCAAAAAATTAGTCTTGATTTCGCACGAGCAACGTAACAAAACTATAAGAGTACAACATATGAGTGGAGGGTATAGGAGGGATGCAGTGGCTATGGCTGTATAGATTTACCTGCTGTGAGACTGCTCCTTCACGAGCGGAAATTCATGCGCTGCCCTCCACATCATCTAGCCAAGACGTCATCCCTCACCAACGAACAAAAAGTTACAGAAGATCAGCTGCTATGTGTTCTTACAATCGAGTCAAAATCTTCTTAGGCAGCACGAGCCTCATCACTCCACCAACTCAATCATCTTCTGCATTAGTGCATACAACGAAAAAGATGAGTTTTGAGAATATACAGTACATTTATGCTCAAAATAGTTATGATTTCTACAAAAGTGTTCAAATTTCCTTCTTGATGTATGTCATTATTACACTTGTTTCTGGTGTATTAAAAGAGCATAATATTAACATAAATCGAAGTATGGACCTAATTTTAACAAAATAAAATTTTAAAAACTTGAAATTTACACAATGACCTAACTTCTTCATCACAAATGAAAGTACAAGCACTCAATTTCAACAATAATAGTTACAGAAGGTTGATTCCAAATAACAATTCTAAGAGCCTAAAAGCGTGGAAACCTAAACATGCATTTTGCCTTAGAAAACCTATAAGAGCTATATTTTTTAATCTTCAAAGATGACTACAGCCCACCTTTTTTCAATTCCTTAATAATATTATTTTTACATTGTAATTTTATCCAATCGATGTATATATGAAATATGGAGGTTTCATGATTTTAGCATCATCAAACCACCCCAGCTGAAAAGGTAAATAGCCAGTTTCCTAACAGTTCAATCACTGCAGCATTAAGTTTGTCATATACTTTTCCTACCGTCATGGTGACATGAGAATATATCATTGATAGTAATCGGATTTAGCCATACCGTAAACAGATAACTAAAACCACATGCTTAGTACATAGCATCTACTAGGGTGAAAGGTCTTCACTTTCGAGTCAAATGATCAAAACATAGGCATACCAGTAACTCATGAAAAGTTGATCAAGACTAACCCTTTGTTGGATCAACGTGCACGAAGAAACTAGCCGCAACGATGATATAGCACAGAATAAGCATCAAACCTTTGAAATAGTTTGATTGACCTTCCTGCATTGAGACGAAGCAGCAAGCATAAAGAACTTCTCAGTGAAACTGATATATACAATAGCAAGTCACAAATAGATTATAGGGGTGAATGGTTATTTCTAGAATAGATGCAATCGGGAAAAGGAACAGCGCTTATATAGGAATTTACATAAAGAGGATATACGCCCATTGAGGGATACGCGCTGGAAAATAAGAGAGAGACAAACCTGAAGCATAAATGCCACCACTAATACTGTGATAAAAAGTGTTGCAGTCTCGAAGAGTTGAAAGTTTAAGTCCATAGGCTTTCCCATAATCCACCCAACAATGACACAAAACGGGATCTGCAAATACCAGAAGTTCATGAATCATATGTTCGCTTAAAAAATTCAGAATCTCCATTTGCGTCTCAGAAATTCATATTATCGGGTTACAACTCAAACAAAATTCAGCAAGAACAGTGAAAGACCCAAGCTAATGCTTTCATACGCAAGTAGATATTAAAGATGAGTAAGTTCATCAAGGCTTACTACAAACATTGATATCTGAGTAGAAGACCCGATTGCAACTCCAATAGTTATGTCCTGGAAATAGAACTGTCAAACAAATGAAAGTACAAAATGTAACAAAATCAGATTGGTTTGATGTTCCAACACTCACGAGCTTGTCTTTCATTGCAAACATGATAGCACTAGCATGTTCTGCAGCGTTCCCAACAATCGGTAGCAAAATAACACTAATAAAAGCTACAGGCATGTTCAATGAATCTGACGCTCCCTGCAGAAATGTCAATGTTGTGCTCACATTATTATTTCTCAAGAGACCCGATCACAAAAGATTACTTTAGAAAGTCATACAGGTTTCTTTACCTGTATTGCATCAACGAGATATCCAGATAGAAGGGATATCCACAGAGTCAAAACCGCAAGCCACCCCATTGCTTCCCACGGATTAATCTCAGGGACTTCATCATCATCTGGACCTTCGTCGTTATCCCTAACCTGCAAAAACGTCAAGCAAATTATTAAACAAATAATGCATAAATTGCAGATGCATGTAAAATATTTCGATGCGCATCTTGAAATCAGCAGAACATTCTGGAATGAATGTTAAGATATTGCTCGAGTGATAAACACTATACGCACTACTACTCTCAATAAGATTGAAAGATTGAAAGATTGAAATGGAATACAAACCTCGTCAAGAGAACTATACAAATTATTCTGACTCTTGAGCTGAAAGAAAAGGTAGCTCGCATAAGCAATCAGCATTATAATGCTGGTGACTCGTGAAAGAGCCATCTCCGACTTGCCCTTGTGCACTTCTGTATGAGTGAATTGCAGAACGGCCGGGAACAATATGCACATAACCGCCATTAACAATAGCCCTGAATTCACAAGCGCGGTGGCCTGAAAATCTTGACACGCATTAGTTTTTTACACAGGTTTGGTCAAACTGAAAACCAAAACAAAACTCCACCCAATTTGACCACCACCTTATTGAAAAGCTGGACTTTTTGATGATGAACGAGCCCACCACAGAAGAATGCACAACCAAGCACCAAAAGCATGTTTGACAAGATGGAACCCAGTAAAGATTGCTGAACAACCCTTATCATTCCGTTTTTCAATGCATAAATTGAAATGATCATCTCAGTAGCATTGCCAAATGTAGCATTTAGAAGGCCACCCACTGCAAATTAAACAATGAAGAGCATATAAATTTGGACAGTCTACATATCTTGCCCCACTGTTAGAAAGTGATTGCAAGGCATATGGTTTAACAACGTAGAAGTCAGACAATTAACGTAGAGAAGAAAATAGAATCATCCACAGCATAAGTCACCAGAGAAAGGTCAGAAACAAAAGGGAAAAAAAAAAAAAAAAAAAACCAACAACAACAACAACAAACAAACAAACAAACAAACAAACAAACTTAATTACAAAAATTACACAACTTAAGATGTAAGTAGTACACATGACTCGTGGAAAAACTTCTTCATGCCTATTTCACACAAATCAAAGTACTATCAAATAGTAAGGCATTCCAAACATAGATTTGAAACTTGATTTTACCTATCTTAACTCAACGGTAATTCAGTGATCCTCCATGGAAAAAAATTGGAGGCAAACATGCCATATAGTCGACTAAGTTCAATCTCAAAGCCCATGGAAGATATTACAAGTATGTTCATCTCTTACATAAAGGTTCCTATCTTGAGCAAAATTTTGAAGCTTCCTTCATTTTAAAGAAAGCAAGGATGTCTAGCATTAACTTACGTTCAAACTATCATCAAAGAATCTAGGACACATCCATAAACACAAATACTGAACACTGCCTTTAATCAGCAATAATTTGAGTTAATAAACATTGGAAACGAACTAGCTCAATCAATACATCAGGCCAGCTCATCATTTGCCCGAAATAATTGGTATCCACAAGCGTGGAGCATTCATTGTCAGAAGAATAAATTTAGCTCAGTTAGATACGAAAACTACATTTCATCTGCCATCTACAATATGATATTTCGGTAAGCAGCTGAGGCACCTTTGATGATCTTAAGAGATGAAATTTTAAGCAATGAGTAACTTTTAAGAGACAAATAAAAACGGGGGGTATGGAAAAGGAATCGTACCAGTGGGACCTGTATAACATGCAAGTTGCCTACAATAGAATTGTATGGAGTATGTCAGTTTTTCATCAATGAAACACAAAATTATAACTAATGGACGAATTCAAATCCCATTCGTGGAGCAGTTACTTACTCAGTAGCATAACCAAGGCGCTCTGCCAAAGGAATAATGCCTACTAAGCTGAAGAAGAAGACCAATCCCTACATTACGCAACGATCGTATATCAAAACAACAATATCACTCATTAAATGATTTTCAGCATCATCCCTTTTCCATATAGGTAATTTCAGTTTTCTTACATGCATTTTGGTAAAATAGTGCATGAAAATTGCTAAGGGCCCAAATGGCAGCAACACGTTGATCCTCGCTTTGATCAAGACAATGTATATACTTCTGAGGATGCTGACTCGATTCACCTCTCTTCTCACCCAAGAAGCAGAAAACTTTGGGTGTGCCAAGATATGACGAGACGGTTCAAAATTCAACGAATGCATCTTAACTGTAGGCTGAGACACACTAAAAGGGATCTCCTCATCAGAATCAAGGTCTGTCTTTTCTTCACCGGATCCCATCTGCAGAAACTGATAAACCGATTAAAGATTGAAACGATAACCCCAAAATCTAAGTCATAAGATAAACTGCATCCCCAAAAATTTAACATGTAATGCTAGAATGTAAGTTCAATTACAAGAAAAACATCAAACTAAGAGAACAGAGCTAGAAATTAAGGGGGAAACAAGCAATGTAATTGCAAGAATGCTCAATGTATGAACTACTACAATGAAACAAGATTTTAGTACAAAAACAAAACAATGTATCATTCAGACAATAAATTAACCTAAATCAACATAAGTTGGTATTGAAAAAAAAAATGCAAAAATCTGCAGACTCTGAATTAAGTCAGACCTAGTCAACAAATAGGAAGAAAACGAAGAAACAAACTGCCCAGATCAAAGTATAAACGCAGAGCACCAAAACTAAATTTGAGAGCTCGAAATTAGATAGGTGCCGCAATTTAACCCAGATCAAGATCCCTTAAAGCAACCCACTTGAAAAAACAAAGACAAAAAAGAGAAGCAGACGATAAAAGTTAAGTCTTTTACCTTTATTATTTAGTAAACGATATACCTGCCTTTTTCTACTGAACCAAAAGATTCGAACCCAGAAACTGTTTGTGTTGAACCAAAATAACCCAATAATTTTTTTGAAACGCGAAGAAAGAGAAAGGAAACTATAATTCTACATAGAGATACACTTATACAAGTATATGAAGAAATACGAATAGGAGAAGTCTTAGTGGAAAATTGTGCAATTATGTGAGATTTTTTCCCAGTCTTGAATGAAAGATAGAGAGATACTGTCTCTTCAAGGAGCCGGCACGAAGTTTCCTAGAAGTAGCGGCCAATGTGCAATTTTCAATATGATTTGGATTTCGATCTAACTTTTAATATTTTTAAAGTTTTTATAGTTTAAATAGTATGTTTTTGTTTGATAATCATGTAATAACTCAATGCTTTCAAGGTTGAATCGTTTGTTTGATTTCTTTCCCTTTCTTACACAAGGATTCCTTTCATCATTTTTTTGTTTAAGGATTGAATATGGTAAGAATCATAAAAGTGGCATGTTTAATGAATATATGATAGGTAGGGTGGCTAATACGGATTCCGGGTATACGGGTAACCCGATCCTGACTCGGAACCCGACGGGTTATCGGGTACCCAATACCCGGAATTAATGGGGTTGGTGCGGGTGATGGATTTTTTTTTTTTAGCTATCCGGGTACCGGGTATATCTGTACCGTCCCGATTTATCCGTCGAACTACCCGGTTTTTTAATTTTTAAATATTATATATATATACACATATATATATATATATATATATATATATTATTTTAATAGTTATCATCGAACTCCTATTTCACTATGGATTTCAAATCACCTAATTGAAGAAAATAATCTCTCTTTGTCTCAAGATCACGTAAGCAACTTAGACCCTAAAACCCTAAACTCTCGTATGTGTGTATATATATATATATACATATATATATATATAGGGAGTGATTCCCATGTAAACAACTCTTAAAGTGAGAAATGAGAATAGATCTCCACCCTCCAAAATAAGAGATGGATGGCTAGATTTAATTGAAGAATTTAAGCTAACAAAATTTAAAAATAAAGGCGGAGGGGTAATTTGGTCATTCAACAAAAGAAAATTAAATCTCTCCAACCTCTTTCCCGCATTCAATTCGCGCAGAAACCCATCTCAAAGCTCAAACAGAAAATTGAAACCCAAAACTCAAACTCTCGATTAACACTTCAAAATCCAGAAAATCAACCAGGAAATTCCTAATTTCTAATTGATAACACCGATAATAATCATATCGAAGGGAGTAAACCAGAAATCGAGGTTGAAATCATACATTTTGTGTGACTTTCGACAATTTCTGACCGAATCAAAGTATACTCAAGTGGTGAAGAACAATGTCGTCTCAGAAAAATTCTGAAGGTTAGTTAATTGAGAGGAATTTGTTTATATATTGTTTCTGTGCATTAATATTTTGTTTTCGATTGATTTTTTTTTACTTTGAGTTTTCAGTTCTGATTTCCTATTTGTTGGGGGTGATTCATCGAGTTCATTTTAATTTTCCAAGTGGTGTTGCTAGCAAGTGGTTGTTTATAGAATGATTTGTTAACATAGTTGTTGATATTGCTATTTTAAGTGACTATTGTATGTTAGTGATTTTTTTAGTACAGTGTGAACTATTGTATATTAGTGATTTTTTTAGTACTAATTATCAGTATCTGAGACATGATTCTATAAATGTATGATTTGTTATGTGTAAATAATTCATTGTGGTGCATGTTAGTTTTGTGGTGCATGTGAGTAAGCCTTTTTGTGCATTTGTGTAGGCTATTTTGTGCATCTAGGGAGGTTTATAATAAATCTGTTTTGATGTATTATAGGAAGCTGATGCTACATTGTGTATATAATTCATTGTGGTGCATGTTAGTTTTGTGGTGCATGTGAGTAAACCTTTTTGTGCATTTGTGTAGGCTATTTTGTGCATCTAGGGAGGTTTATAATAAATCTGTTTTGATGTATTATAGGAAGCTGATGATACATGATTTGTTTTGTGTAATTAATTTATTCTGGTGCACGTGAGTATGACTTTTTGTGCATTTGTGTATGCTATTTGGTGCATCTAGGCAGGTTGATAATAAATATGTTTTGATGTATTATGTGTATTTGACATTTGATCAAGAAAAACAATTATGCAGTCTATTTCTGATTTTAATAATAAATCTACTAACAACTAACATTTATGAGTCTTTGTTGCATCAGTGAGAACCAAAACCTGTCATGATAAAAAAAGGAAGACAGTAGAAATTGAATACGATGATAGTGATCTTGAGGAAACACTTGTGGTCGATAAAAAGAAGAAGAAAACATTGGCTATTCGAGGACAAGGGAGCAAACAAACTCAGAAAATAGGGCGAACGAGCAAAGATGCTAAGAATGAAGAAGGGGGCAAAATTGTTGAGAAAAAAACCAACAAAAGGGTAATAAAGAAGCAGAAAACTATGGCAACTAAGCGACAGGAATTGATCAAGATGATCAAAGAGCTTCCCACTTTAAAAATAAGGACAACAGTCAAGTGCCTTTTTGAAGCTATAAAAGAGCTTGAAGAAGAACAGAAAAAAGCTGTAAAAGACATGGGATTTGGGCCTTTGTTGGAGCTAAGTGTAGAAAGGATTCCTTCTAAACTAGCATACTGGCTAGTTGAGAACTTTGATCCGGCAAGCTGTGACCTCATGCTTAGTGATGGCAGAAGATTGCACATAGATGAGGAGGATGTGTACAGAGTATTTGGATTCCCAATAGGGAAAAGAAATATCGTCCCAGTTCATAGAAGCATCAATACAAAAATAGCTAAAGAGTGGAAAGCTATGTTGCCAGGAGGGGAAAAATGGATGGTCAATGGGAAAGATGTAGTCAACATGATCAAGAAACTGAAAGATGGAGGCATTTGGTTCAAAAGGAACTTCTTGATCCTGATGGCATCTACATTGATTGAGGGGATCCCAACTGGATACATATTTCCTTTTATAATGAATTGTTTGGAAGATATGGAGAAAATAGAAAGATGGGATTGGTGTGGTTATGTAATGAAGAGTTTGGTCAGGAATACACTTGAATGGAAAGTAGATAAAACACAGCCATTTACTGGTCCGACATTATTCTTGATGGTACACTTTCTACACAATAACTGTTTATTTTTTACTTTTTTTTAGGTTAATTGCTAAATATTGTAATTGTTGTGCAGTTGGTGTATGTCGATAAAGTATCTGTATTCAACATAAGATCAGCAGAGACTTCCCAACAATTGGCAACTGGGATTTTGAATCCTTGAGAGACCATGAGGCAAATGAGGTGTCGTACGGAGGATTTGGAAAAGGAGATCCGTTGGAAAGAATTCAAGTCGATTGTGAAACTTCATCACAGATTGAAAAAAGGATAAAAGGCAAGGGAAAAGAAGTAATGAAGGAAGGACGAAAAGCACGCAAGAAGCCAGAAGTCAGTGTGCATACGTATGCACACAATATGGTTGATAAAGCGCAAAGGCTTGCCAAAAATATGGTTGAGTTGTACAACATGATTAAAGATGCACCACAAGAAGTTGTTCAAACTCCAAGCTTCAGAAAATCTCATGAAGCATTGCACATGCTGATTGGAAATGTCGAGCAACCATCATCTCAACCAGCATCTCAACCAGCTCCTGAAGAAGCAGACAAAGATAAGTCAAAAGTGAATGATTGGGAAGATGAAGATTTCTGGAGCAACGAGGAATTTGTCAAAGGCATGGTAGCAATTCAAGAGGCTGCCAAGAAAAAGTTAGAGTATATGGAGTATGTCAAGGGCATGCCAAGCTTCAGCCTTGGATTGTCGCCAGAGATTGGAAGGTTTGGAGATTTTCATAACGATAAGGTAATTCAAACTGATGCATCTAACTATTTGATTTTGTGCATGTAATTTTGTTATTTGGTGCATCTAAGTATTTAATATGCTACATATGTACAACTGACGAGGTTCATATATGTACAGGATGACAATCAAACAATGCAAGGTGATGAAGATGTTTTTGAAAAAAATTACAACAGCAATGACGAAGCTGAAGAATTGACAAAAAAATTGGTATGATTGTTAATGACTTAATTCATAAATAAGTTTTTCAAATTAGTTTATTAATATAAATAATATTGAGTTATATTGTAATGTTTATAGGATGAACAAGGAAAACAGGATGAAAAAGAAAAGGAGAAAGCAGAAGAACATGAGCATAGAGAAGAAGAGAACAGAGAAAAACAAGGTGAAAAGAACAAGCCAGATGAAAGAGATGATGGAGATGACGAGGTAGTTATTTAGTTTATTGCATTTGTTACATATGAATCTTACTGCTTTTAAAAATGAAGAAGTTTTTAATACCATTTAAACCTTTTTGTGCATTTGTTTAGCCTATTATGTGCATCTGGGGAGGTTGATAATAAATCTGTTTAGATATTATTATAGGAAGCTGATGATACATGATTTGTTTTGCGTAATTAATTCATTCTGGTGCATGTGAGTAAGGCTTTTTGTGCATTTGTGTAGGCTATTTGGTACATCTAGGGAGGTTGATAATAAAACTGTTTTGATATATTACATGTATATGACATTTGATCAAGAAAAACAACTATGCAGTCTGTTTCTTATTTTAGTATCTATTGACTATTAACAATTATCATGATGCAGTTTGATGAAATAGATAAATATCATGATGATCGGTCAGAGATGGAGATAGATGTAACAAATGTTCAGCTGGATGTAACAAATGTTGAGGTAGATGTAATGAACGTTGATGAAGTAATATGTCAGGTGCTTAAGGAGGTAGATGAAAATATGAAATCGCAAGAAGCTGGAGATGATGAAAAAGACAAGCAAGCTCAAGCTGAAGAAGAAACATAAATTGAAGAAAAAGAAGATATGCAAGAAGGAGATCAGAATACACAAGAACAAGAAAAAGAAGACAATGCAAATGAGAAAGCTGAGGACGAAGGAGATAATGCTTTACAAAAGGTATTACTTGAAAAGTATATATAGATTATGTAGTTAATTGTTATACTGTAGTGCATCTAGTAATAGTATGTGGTGCATCTATTGAAGAAGTCTTGTGCATCTTCTAATAGCATGTGGTGCATCTACTCAATTTTTCACATACATTGCATATCTTTCCCTCATCATTATAATAATGCAGTGCATCTAGTAATAGTATGTTGTGCATCTATTGAAGAAGTCTTCTGCATCTACTCTATTTTTTTAATATATGTGTTTGGTATAACAATTGCAAAAATTAACAGGTTGGAACTCCAGAGAAGAAGGTGCAAGAAAAAAAAGGGAAACAACATGCTATGAAGTGCAGGAGTAAATCAAAGAGAAAAAAAACTGAAATATTGGGTTCTCCTTATAATAAAAGGCCAGTTAATATTTCAAACCTGAAGAAATATGAAAAGGAATTAACACTTTACAGTTGGCATATGTTAGAGAAAAGGTATGCACTGAATTTTTAGGGATTAAATTTCTGTTTTATACATTTGTATGTTAATTTATTCTCACAAATATTTAATGAAACAGGAGCACTCCAATGTTCAAATCTGGAGAAATTGCACTCGATAGGCAAAAACTCCAGTCAATGGCACATGAAGCAATTGTTCACTGTGATGTGGTAGATGCATGGTCTGTAAAGCTGAATGATAGTGAAGCTACAAGATCTTCTCAATCACCAAAACGATTCTTTGCCACAACAAGAGTTTGTGTAAGTTAATTATCTGTAATACATATATTATAACACGTTTTTGGGTCACAAATACTAATTTATTCAATTATATTTCAGAGAGATATAATGGTATCACGTCCAAGTTCGATGAAAGTCGATTCAATTATGTGTCATTTTGTAGAAAAATTAACACATGAAATTCAGAGCTATTCTCGTGATCCGGTTGAAGACATCGATATGGTATTTTGAAATAAATTATATATAAATACAACTATAATGATAATATTGATTATCATGATTAAATTATCTAATGCATTATTTGTTTTATGCAGTTTTTCTTTCCTATATACAAAGAAAATCATTGCTTTATGATTTGTATTGATGTGAGGACTGGAAAAACGTTTGTTGTCGATCACAAAAATGACAAAGAATCAAACTGCTTGGAAGATAAATATGGAGACATTCTCAATGACATGGTAAATAAGTGAATACTTCATTAATATGTGCATGAGTTTGGTCTATTAGTGAACTGGGGTTATGAAAAGATGAATTAGCGGTCCTTTAGCTGTTGATTGTGCTTTTTTCTTGCATAAATGCATGAACATGATCACTGTTCTCTCATTCCTACGTTATGTTTTGTGATCACTGTTTTCTCCTTGATATGTTATATTTTCTGGAATCTGAGAATTAAGATATTTTGCAGAAGGAAATGTTCAATTATTTCTTGATTGAACAAAATTTGAAATCAAAAGTAAAAACACTGAAGAATGGCAAATACAGCATTGTCAACATGAAATGGGGAGATGAGCACAACAAAAGAGATAGTGCAATATTTACAATGAGGCACATGGAAACTTTCATGGGAGACCCAATAATCAGCTGGAGGGCAGGGCTCACAAAGAAATCACCAAAACAAATTCGAATGCTTCGAGTGAAGTATTGTGCAGCTATTCTAGCTTGCAACCAGAACACACTCAAAGATGAAATTAAAGTAGGAGCTCAGTTCTATTACAAGGATTTGGATGAAAAAAAAACAATTTCATATTGAGAAGTTTTTATTGGAATGTTGACTTCAAACAACTGTTAGAAACTGAAAATACAATAGGAAGTTGAAATAGTTGTAAGTAATATTTTGAACTACTTTCTACAATGCATTGAAGTTGAACTAGTTGTATGTAATGATTTGAACTACTTTCTACAATGCATTTTGATATTTTGGAATAGTTTATATGGTATAAATGATATGTTATTTACTAAAATGATGATAAGATATTGTGATTGCTTAGTTGTCAATAGTACAATTGCATGAAATGTAGAAGATTATGTACTTAATTGTTATACTGTAGTGCATCTATTGAAGAAGTATTGTGCATCTTCTAATAGCAAGTGGTGCATCTATTGAAGAAGTCTTGTGCATCTTCTAATAGCAAGTGGTGCATCTATTGAAGAAGTCTTGTGCATCTTCTAATAGCATGTGGTGCATATACTCAATTTTCCACATAAATTGCATAGCTTTCCCTCATAGTATGCGGTTCTTTTAATTTTAATTTCTTGTAATTAACTTAAATTGTAACATTATATATTATTAAAATGCATTATAAATAAAAATAAAGCGGCAAAACAAAAAAATGAAGCGGCAAACAAAAAAATGAAGTGGCAAAACAAAAAAATGAAGCGGCAAATATTTGAAAATTAAAATTAAATCAGGGACATGCGAGCCGGGCACGTGCACCACATATGCAGCTCACACACGGTAACATAGGGTCCGATGTGACACCTCTAATATTGCGGCTCTACCTTCAGCTCCGATTTTACGGCTCCGCCTTAGTCTCCGATTTTACGGCTCCGCCTTCGCTCCGATTACTAATATAAGGATAATCGGCGGGCAACAATTTGGACTTTTTCGGCTCGCTCCGAGGCCTTCGGCTCCCCTCACTCTAATCTTGACCAAAGAAGAAGCGGCAAACAAAAAAAATGAAGCGGCAAAACAAAGAAATTAAGCGGCAAGACAAAAAAATAAAGCGGCAAACAAAAATATTTAAAAATTATAGAAAAATTAATTCAGGAATATGGGAGTCGGGCACGTGCACCACATATGCGACTCACAGACAGTCAAATGGGGTCTAACGTGACACCTCTAAATTTACGGCTTCGCCTTCGGCTCCGATTTTACGGCACCACCTTCGCTCCGATTACTAATATAAGGATAATCGGCGGGCAACAATTTGGACTTTTTCGGCTCGCTCCGAGGCCTTCGGCTCCCCTCGCTCAAATCTTGACCAAAGAAGAAGCGGCAAACAATAAAATGAAGCGGCAAACAAAAAAAATAAAGCGGCAAACAAAAATATTTGAAAATTATAGAAAAATTAATCAGGAATATGGGAGCCGGGCACGTGCACCACATATGCGGCTCACAGATAGTCACATGGGGCCTGACGTGACACGTCTGAATTTACGGCTCCGCCTTCGGCTTCGATTTTATGGGTCCGCCTTCGGCTTCAATTTTACGGCTCCGCCTTCGCTCCGATTACTAATATAAGGATAATCGGCGGGCAACAATTTGGACTTTTTCGGCTCGCTCCGAGGTCTTCGGCTCCCCTCGCTCGAATCTTGACCAAATAAGAAGCGGCAAACAAAAAATATGAAGCGGCAAACAAAAAATGAAGTGTCAAAACAAAAAAATTGAAAATTAAAAAATAAAAATCTAAATTAAATCAAGCGTGTGCACTGCACATGCGGCTCACACCCTGTCACATAGGGTGGGTGCCTTCTATTTTATGTCTCCGCCTTCGGCTTAGTTTTTAAGGCTCCGACTTTTGCTCCGATTACTAATATAAAGATAATCGTTGGGTAATAATTTAGATTTTTTTGGCTCGTTTTGCGGCCTTCAGCTCCCCTGACTCTAATCTTGACGAAATAAGAAGCGGCAAACATTAAAATGAAGCGGCAAAAAAAATTTGAAAATTAAAAAAAAAAGCAACAAAAAAAATTAAAAGAAATCGGGCGCATAGGAACCGGACACGTGCAATGCATAACACCCCAAACTTTGTCATCTGGGGTGCGACCTATTGAATTGAAGTATTTTTGTTTGGTAATAATAAACCAAAATTCACGATTTATAAATTTTTAAAACTTGAATATAATCAGAATTTGAAAAAAAAATATAAATTAAATTATCAAAATTTGACGCGTATATTGCATGCAGGCCCCACAACCTGTCGAATGGATTGCGACCGAGCACATTCAAGCATTTGCGTTATGTAATAATGAATAATAATTTGGTATTTAAAAAAATTTTAAAACTAGAAAATAATGAGAATTCCAAAAAAGAAATTAAAAATTATAGTGAGCATGTGGTGCATCTACATTTTTGAAGTTGTGCATCTACAATATTGAATTTGTGCATCTACAGTTTTGAATTTGTGCATCTACAATGTTGAAGTTGTGCATCTAAATTTTTTTCAAATGTACCAATACTACTTGCAAAATCTAATAAGACATGGACATTGATTAGAAAAATAGAGAGGCAAGGCTGACAGAAATACTCAAACGCCCACAATATACACCATTGCCAATTGAAAAACAAATTCTAGTCATTTACGCAGCGGATTCTGCGATCGAATGCCATTAGACAAAATTGCTCAATATGAAAAAATCCTTCTATCTACTGTAAAACCAGAATTACTAGAACCTGTAAAAAGGCAATTAACTAAAAAAATAAAAATTGATCAACATATTAAACAGTTATTACAAGAAAGAACTTTAAACAATGTAAATAATGCTAACCACAAAATGTTATTTCAACAATGAGTATAACATATATAAAAAGTAAAAATATGATATTACTAGACTTTCTTTGGCCTATCACAATTACGCGAATCATGATTCACCATTTCCTTGCGCACCTTCTCTTTGGTTTACTCGCCTTTCTTATTGCCGCCTCTTTTCTTGAAATCAACCTGCTACCGCTTCCTTTTGTCTTCACTGGATCAGGAGGGTGAACTGAGATGGATTCTGGAATCGAAGAGCCATAAAAGTTATCAAAAACCTTCTCCTTTCCATCAACAGATGATAAACTAGATCCACCATCCTTGTTATATTTTTCAGATAAAACCTTGAAATCTTCTAGTAACTCTGCCATAAGATGTACGTTGCCAGTAACTGATCCTACACATTTGTACATCTCAGAATACAACTGGCTATTGAGGAGGGTTTGCTGATCAAGATGGGCAGAACCATAACTACTTGTGTCAGTACAATTCAAAAAATCAGAACAAGCAAACTTAGACCACCTTCTTAACAAATATGCATCTGGAATCCTTTGCAAATTCATGTTCTTGAAGATAAAGAACATATGCTGACACAACAACCCATTTGTCACAAAATAGTTACAACTACACTTGACAAAATCTTCTACTAGATTGTGCACAACAGTAAATTTTCCACGAACCATGTCAGAAACCTCGTATGTCTTAGAATCAGCTTCACAATTCATATTCAACATGCAACAATGATTTACAACAGCTAATATTTCCTTTTGAACCCCAGAAAACATCTGAAAAGTATAGACAGAAGCAGCATGTCTCTCAATCGACAGTCGTATCTCAAGCTTTGGAAAACAAGACTCATCTACACTGCTCAACTGCTTGTGAACATGACGTTGAGAATCAATGGCACTAGCAAAATGCATAAAAAACTCAATCAAATTAGCATTCTTGTTCAAGTACTTTCGGAAGAAGCTATTTTCACTCTCCGACATAGAAGTGGTACGAAACAATCCACCCATAGACAGATCTCTAAAATAAGCCGGAATCCAGAAAAAACGAAGATCATACATAGCTGAAAACCAACTAATCTCAGACAGATCAAAATCTTCCATAATTTCATACCATTGTTGTTCAAAATCAGTAGGCTCAACAACTCCAGACCAAACAAGATCATTAAACTTCCGACAAAAAACAGCATCATTTCTCAAAGACAAAGGAATCTTATCAGCAACCTTGCACATAATATGCCACATACAAAAATGATGACGCGTGGTAGGCAAAGGAAAGATATTACCTACAGCAATTTTGATAGCTGGATCTTGATCTGTAATCAATATACTTGGCTTTTTCTTGTCCATACAACGCAAAAAATTCTCAAAAAGCCAAGTATACGAATCAGCATCCTCACTGGACAGAAGACCGGCAGCAAATGTCACACACCTCCCATGGTTATCCTTTCCAGTAAAGGGTGTAAATATGAGGTTGTACCTTGAAAAATATAACATGATACAGAAATTTTAGAAGAAATAGTAAGATTTTTAAAGATGAAGGTGCACAAGTAAACATTGACAGATGCACAAATATTAATGAATAGATGCACCACAAGTAATAAACAGATGCACCACAAAACTTCAAGAGATGAAACACAAATGCTACAATTATTTGCAATCTACAATCATAAGATATTGAATAATGTATTCAGAATATAGGTATACGAAAAAAGTGGATTAAATGCTTACTTGTTCGTTGAATAAGTCGCGTCAAATGATACAACATCACCAAATAACTTGTAACTCTCAATCGAAAACTTATCCGTCCAAAACAATCGCTTCAACTTTTTCTCATCATCAACATCAAAATAATAGCAAAAACCAGGGCAAAACTCACTCTTTCTCTTAAGATTATCCAACACAATCTGAGCATCAACACCAAGAACATAAGCACGTAAATCACGAGAGAAATTCTTAAAATCAACACCAGTACAACCCACATTCTCATAACTACCAACCAACTCCTTAAAAAGACGGAAAGACTTCATCGGTCCTATATTGGATCTAGCACAATTCAAAATAAAAGCTTGATGTCCAAAATTTAGACGTCTATTGCCTTTCATGAACTGCTTGTAACCTTCAGACACAAGAGAATGAGTATGAGCCTCATTGAACCCAGTAATCATATACCCTCGAGATCCAGAATACCTAAACACAACGCGTGCCTTACAATTGAACCTCGAAGACATTCTTTTCCTTTTTTGTTTGCTACCATCTGAAGAAACATTGGTACTCTCACCTTCCCGATTGCACAAAACATATCTAAACATCGCTACACCACTTTCCTTGGTCAGAGTACCAAGCCGAGTATCAAAACCACAAACACCAGCATAAATTTTATAAAATCTAACACCATCTTCCAAATTACTAAAGCATCGTCCAACATAAGGTTTCAAATCATCACTACACTCAGGAATATAAACACTAGAGTTCTCTTCAACACTAACAATACTTTGACAAATAGAATCTGCAAAAAAACATACAACATGATTTAAAAACAGAGAATCCAAAGCCTAAAGATAATCAAAACATTAAGAGTTGCACAAGACAACACTCATAGATGCACAACAAAACACTCATAGATGCACCACACATAATAAACAGGTGCACCAAAATAAATTCCAACATGTATCAATCAGACAATTCATAAATAGCTGAACAATAATCGTGCATTATCTGTATACCCAATCAACAATTCTCAAGCATCATACAAATCAGTGAATTACAAAGAATCAGGAACAAAACATAATAATAACAATTCAAAATCAATTTCTACATTATTCAACAATAATTTTAGAAATTACCTGTAGAATTGCACATGATGTATATACTCAATCAATCCAGAAATCAATAAAAGAATTATCAATAATATGTTGAGAGAATGTATGAGGTTGAGCAAATTCTGCAATAAACATCACAAAAAATCAAAAACTACAGAACATCACCCAAACAATAATTAAAAAACGCAAAATATGCAAAATTAATATATATATATATATATATATATATATATATATATATATATATATCAAAAGTACCTACAGAATTCAGCTTATTTACTATTCCCGAGCAAATCAACAACAAAATCAGAGTATAAACAATGGAACAAAAACAGGAAAAATCTGAGTTCGAATTCGACTAAGTAAGCTTAAGAATGAAAAATAATTCAAAAATATAGCGTACTTACTTGAGGGTAATAATCGAAACGATTAGAACAAGAAATAAGTTCATTGATCCATGAAGAATTGAAGATTGAATTCGAGGATGAAATCAAGCTGAGGAACCGATGAATTGAGGAAGAAGAAATCGTGAGCTGAGGGAGAAGAATATAACAGATTATTGAATGACATTTTTACCCTTCACATAACTAAAACACACGGTATTTGCTTCCATTAATTAGAATATGCGGGCTTAATTACAGCCATTGATTTTGTGGGATGGAGGGTAGAGATCTATTCTCATTTCTTAGGTTAAGTTTGATTCTCATATGATCTATTTCCTATATATATATATATATTCTTTATCTATATGTTGAATGATGATGACTTTAAAATTGTTATAATTGCATTGCATTATTGATGAATGATGATCATTGTGGCTTTGTGTTGATGGTTGAATTTTCACCTATTAATCCTATTAGTATATGTTCGTTTTAAATTTTAATATGACTAATTTCTTTTTATTTTTTTAAGCGGATTATTCGGATACCCATTTTCCCGACCCGTATACCCGACCGGGTATTTGAATACCTGATTAGCTTGGGTGGGACGAGATTGGATATTATTTTAGGCAAATTTTTGGGGCGGGGTACCCGGAAAAACTGAATAGGGTACCCGAACCCGTCCGTATTAGCAGCCCTCATGATAGGTTAAGAACAAAAGCATAATAGTATTTTGTCTCTAAAAAAGAAAAGTACGATAAAATAGTACTATTGTAAAACCTCTATAAATGAATATTTCGGGATTATAAAAAATTATGATAAATTGAGAGGTTATTTAGAGTAATGCTATTTGAACACACTGTGGCCAGTTTTACTAGCTAACAATGGTAATATAGGTTTTGAAAACCATAATTTGGGAATCTAAATCTTAAAAGGAAATGTGATTATTTCTATGTTTATAATTAATTTTTATTCTTTTACGCGTGTGGGCGGTCACAGTATGTCCGAATAGAATTATTGATTCTTAAATATAGGTATAAGAAGATTTTTTTTTCCCTAATTTTAATGTGCATGAACAGTGTGTCGCCGCGGCTATATTTAGTCTTTGTCGTGCACCGAATGGAGTGGATAGGTACACTTATGATTTACAAGAGAGGCGTTTATCGAATGTTGGGTGATCTGTAATTTTATGTTGTGTGAATATTTAATATTTATTTGTAATAATTTTAAACAATTTGAGTAGGACTTTATATTGAATAATATCCACTTGTTTCTTATATTACTTGTTCTTACATAAAAACATACATTCATTAGATCGAGCCCAATAGATAATTACAATCATGTTTTCATCCTAAATGTCGGTTATGCATTGCACGAGTATGCCCGTATTCATGACACACACTATATCTCCTACGTGTTTGGCTTTCTATGGGAGCTCGACGTCGGCTCAGTTTCGGGCGATCCGGTAGAGGCGTGATCTTTGTAGGCAAGACAAATATGTTATCCACTTCAATTGGAATAGTCCAATCTTCAATGTGTGGAACAAGATTTATAGGATGTTGATAAACTTCGCTCCAAGCTTCTCGTGTGTAGTAATACTAAACGTACTCATATATTTGGTCACCATTTTTCCTGCAATTTAACATTCAAAAAATAAATATAAAAACATCAGTATTTTTATATAAATGACAGATGAATAAAGTGTCAAGTGTACTTACATTATTATAGTAATGGCATGAGAACAAGGGAGTCCATCAGCTTGAAATTCACAACAAGTGCATGTCTTGGTTTCGAGGTCCACTTGGAACGATCTTTTAGCATCACGGACATTGAAGATCGACCCCATGGCTTTTCGTGCACTATACCTCAAACCTTTATTCATTTCTGCAGTTAGTTTGGCTGCCGCCTCACCAGTGAGTACAGCGTCATCGCCGTGAGCATCCTCTCGTCTCTCTTCGAACCACTCCTCGATGACATATCTGATTGCATCAAGCATTGAGCATATTGGCAGACGTCGTGCTCAATCCAACTGCCCATTCCAATTCTCGGCTGCATTTGATGTCAGCTGACTCTAACGCGGCAGTGTACATTGAACTCGAGACCATTTCTAAGGTCCGACATCTATCAATTTTCGGTAAGCAGCTTCGCTCTCTCGGCGGATGATGTTCATTATTTTATCAAAAATTGCTTGGCGATATGCAAAATTCCTCTCGGCAGACCTAAATCCAACTCGAGCGGGATTAAAATTCACGAGCGGAAAATTTCAATTTCGAGCGGGAAATAATAAAATCCACTTGCTATGTAATCTATACGGCATTCATATAAATTTCAATGTTTTGAATATTAAAGAGTCTCATTTTCTAATTTATCACGTACAATAAAAATTATGTGGACACTAGAGAAAAATTACAAGGTCGAAAAAATACCTCAACTGATGTTGTTGTCAAAGATTGCTGCTCACTTTCGAATGTGATGAATTTGAAAGGATGTTATTGTGGGTGTGTAAAAGAAGCGTGTGAATGGTGAAATATATAGAGTTGTGAATGCTACACAGATTTTTTTCCGTATTTCACATAAAAATTGTACATTTTCCCTGTCTCATGTCTGCACAAGCAAGTAATTCATGTCAGGCACCAATCAGCCATCATTTTGTACATTGACCAACTTTTCTGCCATTTTCCACTCGGACAGAAGAAAATCCCGCTCTGTCCAAGCGAGATCTACATTTAGGTTGGTTTAATGCCGATTCAAAATTTTTCGACTGAATTTAGTACGCTACTTAATCCGTTTATTTTTGATATAAAATAATTAAATTACATAAGTATTGTCTAATGATTATCAAATAATCACATAATCACACCAAAATCATTGCTGATTACACGCACAACCAAACTTGTCATCCCTTTTATATCACATCTCTTACACATGTGTAAGAAATATGATATAAAGGGGATGACATGATGGCATATTATATTTAAAATAATAAAAAATATGTAAAATTTATTATTTTTAAGAAGTGTATGTATTTTTTATTTTTACAATTTGAAAGTGTGCAATTTTTATGAATTGTTACTAATTTTTATAGTATATGAATGGGCATGTTGTGATAGTGGAACATTGTAGAAGAAAATAAATAGGGCCTGCCTGGCCAATGATGCAATCACAGCATCCGAAAAACTAAATAAATACCAATAATTAGATTTATGAATATTAAATTGTTATAATTGTGGATGTGAAAATTTGATCAGATGTATCATAATTGTTGGAAATTTTAGCTACACAGATCGGAAAATAAGGTTGTTACACTTTGTATATTTTATCCTGGATCAAGTACTGTGATCAAGTTCCGTTTGGTGGTCACTTGCCTTTGGTGGTCACAATTAAATTATATATTCGAAAATTATAGGTTGAGTGGATTAATACAATACTTTTTTTACCTCAAAAATGGGTGAATAAAAAAGTTAATGTACAAAGTTCACATAGTAGTAATTTTAGCTCAAGCCAACTGAAAAATGTAAGAAATTGTGTTGACTCTGGTCGGATTGAATCAGAATTTGATCATTTATAAGATATGTTACGAATATTTTCAATTCTCCCTCAACAAATGTTATAAAATCTCAGGTCTGCTAAAAAAATGGCAGGTACAATGTTTTATCAATCTTTAATAAATAAAGAATAATAAGTAAAACGGTTGCTTCAGAAAAAAAAAAGAATAATAATAACACACTTAAAAATTGAAAAAAAAAGTCACTAAAGTTTGGCAAAAATAAATAAAAGGATTTTTAAAAGATAATATATTGGACAAATACCACAACTCTTAACAAATCTATCTATCTATTATATATTATATAAACGAAAACGACTCTATGTAAAGGCATCCCTTATATTCCTCCGTTCCTATTTATCTAAATTCTCAAAATTTCTGAATAAAAAATCGATATCTATCATATTTATATTATATATTATATATGATATGGAAACAAAATCTTAACAATTCACGTCTTTAAAATCAATATGTATCATATTTTAATATATTTTATATATAGTTATATTTTTTTATATAAAATAATCTATGATAATACAACTAAAATCTATTTATAAAATTATGTCAAAAGGTTGGCCCATTAACTTTAATTATAATCATGTATATATGAATAAATAAATAATTATTCCAATTAATTCTTTAACTCCCCATTCCATATTCTAGGTAAAAAATAATAATTAATATTTGCTGTCAAAAGGAATCCTAATAATTCTCATAATTATTTTTTCTTCTCTAAATCAATACGGAACAAAGAGATATTTATTGTCAAAATGATTCATCACAATTCTCATATGAAATCGACGTGGAGTAATTTCTTTGAGAACCAAACATATTTTTATCCCACATCGAATTTGAAAAATAAGAGAGCTTTAAAATCATCTATAAAAATGGGGCTCAGTTAATCGATTGGTCAAATAAATAGTTTAGTGTAATTTTTATTAAAAAATAATATGACCACTTATTAAATCATACTCCCTTCGTTCATGATATTGTTGTCACATTGTGGACGACACGAGTTTTAAGAAAATGATGGGCAGTAGTGGATAGAAGTGAGTAATGTTGTGAGTGAGTAAGGGTCCCACAATAAATGTGAGTGAAGTATTGAGAAATATAAGATTAAATATAATGTATTATGTGGACCCTACTACTATAAATGGAAGTGGCAACCATATCGTGGACAAACCTAAATGATAAAAATGACAAACATATCGTGAACATATGGAGTGTTATATGTTTATTTTCAACATGTCGTGCATTTATTATGCATAAAAATTAAGATAATAGTCAACGGGTTGATTCTGATCGGAACCATAGGGGTAGACGAGTTGTTTCAGTTACGATAATTCAACATAACGGGAGGATTCCGCCTTGGAACCATGAGGGTAGACAACCCGATTCCAAACATACGATTCAACTTTTTCAGAATCGTGGTCGATGAGAGGATTCTGACATTGATATGTGGGAGTAGACGAGCCGATTCAATTACAAGAGTTCAACTTAATAAAGAATTCATACTTAGAACCGTGAAGGTAGAATAGCCGATTCCCAACTGACAGTTCAACTTTTTCAGAATCATGATCGACGGGAGAATTGCGATCTTGAAACATGGGGGTAGACGGACCGATTTCAAACTGGCCCACAAAACTCACACAAAGTGTAAACTCAAAAATAATTAATGGACAATATTTTTATTATAATTTTATTAAATAATAATTTTCGGTCAATTTTCGACGGGCTACACGCTAGTATGACTAAAATAAAATGTACCAAAATGTATGAGAATAATTTTAAATATAACCTCCATTTTACTCTCTACAGCCACCTTAATATAAAAATATAATTAAAATTATAGTGAATATACTATTTTATCCTTATAGCTCCAATAATTATAGAGTGAAATATTGAAATACCCCTTTTCAAACATAAAAGATGAATTATGTCGTTTTGAGAAGAAATAAAAACTCAAAATAGCCTTTTGTGTTTGTTTGTGACTTTTATACCTTCGTGTATACAAGAAGACTAACTTTTATTTGTCGATCTTTCCTATGGTGTGGACAAACAGGAATCACAAAACGAGCTTTGGTAGCTTGGGAGTATCTATCTATGTCAGCCGAAGTCCGCAAGGGGTGGAATATCATTCAAATGAAAATGTGGAATAAGGCAACCATTTGCAAGCTGCTATGGAGCCTAGCTCAGAAACAAGACAAAGTGTGGGTGAAGTGGGTGCATCGATTTTATATACGGGGCCGAAATCTAACTACCATGCAGACCCCAAAGTAGGTCTGATGGGTGGTTCGGAAAATCTTTGAAGCACGAGAGTATTTGGAGCAAACTCCCAGAGGAATGCAGGTTCTTCAGTATCAAAAGTTTTCTACCAGGAAAGTGTATAGGGAAATTCAAGGACCTCTTACTCGTGTCCCTTGGAGAAGAATGCTATGTAATAATGAGGCTTCTCTGAAATGTGTCTTTATAGCGTGGTTGGTGATATTAGGCAAGTTATCGACATGTGATCAGTTGCTTCGAATAGGGATCAATTGTGATCAACGATGTATTTTGTGTGGAGATATGGATGAGAGTATTCAACATCTTTTCTTTGAATGCTCTTTTTTTGCTCAGGTTTGGAGAGATCTCAATACTTGGTGCAAATTCAAAAGTCGACATCAAGGGTGGAACCAAGAACAAGAACGTCTCATCACTCATTGTAGTTCAAATACACGTAAGCAAAGCCTTTTTAGAATGATGATATCCATTGCGATTTACTTCATATGGAAGGAGAGGAATATGAGAAGGTTTCAGCAGAAGGAGACTACAGCTGATGCAGTTCTAAGGCAATGCCAGATTCATGTGGCAATTAGCTGTAGGAAGAAAGCAAAACTGGCCACGATTCTGTTGTCGTAGAATAGGATTTCGCTATTGTTCAGGTTTGATGTTTTGAGAGTTGTACGCACATGTCTCACTTTGGTTGAAATAAAAGAAGCTATTTAATCAAAATAAAAAAAAAGACTAACTTTTATTTGAATCATACAAAAGACTAACTTCATGTATGAATCTCCTACGGTAAAAAATTTTTACGCCGACAGTGGCGCGGTGGTGCGATCGCCGACGAAAAATTTTCGGCAAAAATTTGAATCATACACGAAGTCTAACTTCATGTATGCATCATACATGAAAACTTATCTTCGCGTATGTATCATACATGAAAATTAATCTTCATGTATGATACAAATTTGAAATTTTTGGCGGCAAAAATTTTCATGTATGATGCATACATGAAAGTCAGTCTTTGTGTATGATGGATACATGAATGTTAGTCTTCGTGTATGATGCATACATGAAGTTAGGCTTCGTGTATGATTCGAAATTTCGCCGGAAATTTTCGCCAAAAATTTTCGCTGAAATTTTTCGTGTATGATGCATACATGAATGTTAGTCTTCATGTATAATGCATATATGAAGTTAGACTTCGTGTATGATTCAATTTTTCGCCGGAATTGTTGGTCAGAAATTTTTCACTGGAAAATTTCGTCGAAAATTTATACATGAAATTAGTCTTCGTGTATGATTCAAATGAAAGTTAGTCTTCTTGTATACTCATTAAGGTTGTGTTTGGTAGGCAAGATAAACCTCTATTAGCTTATTTATCGGGGTTTATTTTGCGTTTGGTAGCCAAGATTATTTATGTTGTAAGCCCATGTTTAAAGTTCAGCCCTCTCTTATATCACTATTCCACCCATGTAAATAAACTCACCTCCACCCTGGTATTATTTATCTTGATTTGTTCAGTAACCCACGTTATTATCTACTTTGGCAAATTTACCTTCGTTTTCTTCTTCTGCACCCGCATCGAGCTTCATCTCCCAACCACTACAACACCTTCGTAGTTGATCATGCCGCCAGATTATCTCGTTCTCGCCGCCTTCGGTGATCTCTTCTCCTTCATTTGCCGAGTTCTCTCATGCTTGCCGCCATCAGCGATCTTTTGACAAAAAGAGTTCATTCTCTATTTTCTTTAGAATCATACTTAACTGCAAAAATGCAAACATACACAAGCAACTTAACCCAGGGTTTTCACCTTTCCTCTTCTGCTTTATTGCATTGAATTTTCCATCGATGTTTATAGTTTTTCCAAGCAATTTCAGCGACTTTGCCTCCTTCATATGTGTTCAAATTTTTCCTGGATGAAACCTTTGGGTTTGACTTATCTTTTTAGATGCGAATTTCTGGGAATTGCTATTTGGTCGAATTTCGAACCAATTTTGATTGCTATTTGGTGGAATTGCGGTTAGTTTGTGCTCAGTAGTTGTTTTCTAAGTTAACATAATTGATATCGGATATTGTAGTTTCTATTTGATTGTTACTAGTTTGAGGCCCTATATTGCTATTTGATTTCTATTGGTTTAGGCTCAGTAATTGCTATTTGATTGCTATTGATCTTCATTCTAGTTAGTTTTAAACCCTTTACTTATCTCCCCAATTCCTTTTAACTAAAACTGAAAACCATGTTGGATTTGCCATTCATTTGTGATTCTCTATTTATCAGTCTTTTTTTTCATCTTTCTATTGTACTAAATAAAATCCAAAAACCATTAAAAATTAATGACGGGTCAATGAAATAAGCATAATTCAGCTTCCAGCAGCTACATCCATTGCCATACTCAAACCAGTGCAAAATGAAAGTTGATAAAACTCTAGAATGATGAATATTATTGATATTTTCGACTTCAAATATTGGCTCTGTTTTGTGTCCCGTTTTCTGAGCCATAATGCATGATAAGTATAAGGCATGCACTTTTTTGAATCGTATTGAGGCATGATGAGTATATTGATCTGTGTTTGGTGCATTTGGATTGATCTATGATTGTTGTTCTAGTTTAAGCACCAAGAATAAAAATGTTGAAAGTATCTTTTGGAATGGACTTCATTTTCTCGATATTTGTAGGTTTTTAATGATATGATATAAGGTTTTGAAACGTTCATGTTTGATAATTAAAATGACAAGATTTTGTGTTTAATGTCTCTTTCCTTCTTGATTTCTCATCCAAGTTCATCACCTTTTGTTTTTTTCTTTTGCAAGTTCTTATTCAATCTTCAAGGAGTTCTCTCTCTTTCTCTCTGAAAAAAAAAATGTTGTGTGCTTCACTGCCCGGATTGAGTGAACAGCAGATGACAAAGATGGTCATTGTTGGGAATTTTGCATCTTCCATGGGTTTGCCTTCTAGCAGGTGATTTCATCCTTGTTCCTAGTCAAGAATTTCACTATTGTGTGTTTATGTATGTATTGTGTGTGTGTGTGTGTGTGTGTTGAATTTTGTTGTACAATTTCACTATTTGACTGTTGCAGTCAAGAAGACTACCAAGGATGTTGGATTGATGGTAATGGTGAATATTGTCTCTCTTATTTAATTGGCAGTATATTGTTTCTATTTCAAGAGGAATGCTCAATATTGAGATAATGATTAGAGCTACTCTAACAATCCTTGTATATCAGATTTGGCAAGAGCGGAATCATAGGAAGTTCCAGCAGAAGAGAAATGAAGTTGAAGACATTAGAAGGTAAAGGATGGTGCAATTAATACTATGTAGTGCAAAAGATCCTAAACTAGCTAGATTTCTTCCTAGTTAGTTGATGTTTTCTTGTTTGTTACATAGATAATGACCTCGTCACACTTTTTGAATACTTGAATATTTGAATATTATGTCAAAAAATTGTGCCCGACATCTTTTCATATTTAGCTAGTCTGTGCAATCTTTTCCGTTCAAGTTTGAAGTGTTTTTGGCTTCTCTATTGGATTGAAAGTAGTATAGGGGTAGAATTGGAAGATTGAAATTTAGTCTTGAGTTTTATCTTGAGTACCAAACAGAAAAAATTATTTATCTTGCGTTTAATCTTGACTATCAAACACACAAAAGAAGATAAATAATCACCCTATCCTAGTATTATTTAGTCTTGAGTTAATTTATTTGCCCTTATCTTGACTCACCTATCAAATACAGGATATAATAGACATTTCAAAATTCAAAGTGCTATTTTGAAACTAAAAAAATGGAGGTGACATTTTGAATTTTTTTTTTTTTTAAAAAGGATTACTTTATATTCCCTCATAATTATATTGATTATGTAAATCACGCATAGCCTCCTCTCCTCCCCTCTCCTCTCCCCTCTCCTCCCAAGTCCCATCCTTTTCTTTACCGTAGCCCTTAAATTAAATTCTAATAAATAAATAAATTCAACACCCAAATATCTAAAGAAATAAGAACTCGCATAGCCCCAGAATATGGAGAATAGCGGCGATGTAGATAATGAAGATAAAGAATAGCAGTGACGACATACAAATCCTCCAAGATTTTTTTTTTAGGAATCCTCCAAGATTATTAAACATAAGTGTTTGGACTATTGGTTAGTTTTGAGGATTTTATTCCTTATCTATTATTTTCTAGTTCTTGAAGAAGTGTTTCCTTACACATAACACAAATCCCCTGAAGGCCTCAAAACACTTAATTGTTCGGTTGTTCCGCCAACCAGACCCAGCAAATAATCAATTCTTCATGAATGTGATATTTTTTTTTTGTTTCAATTCGACACACAATATGCATTCCTTGCGTGAAATACAAAATCTGATGTAGGTAACATTATGTTGATTGAATATGAAGATTTTGGTTTAGTCAGAATTTCTTTTTTTGTTTGACGTTTCATCATTTTCGTTTGCAGATTGGTCCGATTTTCTTTCTTGAAACATTAGTCAGATCTTTTTAGGAAAATTAGTCAGATTTTCTTGAAAAATTTATTTGCGCTTGTTCATCATATTTTGGGGCTATCCGTATATTTTAATTATAATTATAATTATTGAAGCTATAAGGATAAAATTAAACATTTACTATAATTTTAATTATTTTTTTAATTAAAGAGGCTCGCTTTAATATTGTGAGTCCACTAATCTAACAAACAATCATGGCCCAATTAGTAATTTGTATGGGCGATCAAATTTATGTTCCTTTTATAAAAACCAGTTAGAAATTTTAGAAAGCAAACTAATAATAGAAATATTGAGATTGTTGTTTTTATTTTCTATGCGTATCGAAAAACGTTTTCATTTATATGAGCCTACGCTATTCAAACGGTGAAGGCACTAACGGATCTGGATCCAGAAATCTTGATGTTGATTTAAAGGATATGGTAGAAATGGTTTCAGCATGTTCTAGTTCTATGATCGGAATTCTCCATATGTTTTCAATCATTAATGGAGTCGCCCATAATTTAGCTAGTTATGCGAAAATTTGTGCGAGTGAGTTCTTGTGATTGACAAATTTCCCTCCGTGGATTTTGGAATCTTGAATCAGAAGGTTATGAATATAAGCTTTTGTGGTTTGGGTCTAAAAAAAGAAGTAATGAATATGTTGAAATTGATTTTCTAGTATTTTTCTCCCTTTCTCATGTCATTTTGAGATATATAAATATACATAAATAGCAATGAAACACAAGATTGGAAATTGATTGCTTATCATTTGTTTTTTGAGCGATTGTCATTTTACATGCTAAAAAAATGTCAAAATTAAAGCAGCACTAACTTGCTACTAAGTTGCTAAAGTTAAAAGAAGGAAGAGCTAATTTTTGATAAAAACTGAAAATTGAAACCTGGCTTTTTTTTGGTGGGCTCTTGCCTCATATGTTATTGTTCATTTTTCGGAGCATTAGCAAATTATAAAATAAGCAATTATAATTTCAATATTGTCCACATAATAGACATTGACAAAATAAGACTAGAAATATGATTTTATCCAAAATACCGTGCTTTACAATTTATCCAAAATGAAATAAAATTGAAAGCATGAGATTGTAACTTTATAAGGTAAGACCATTTCCACTTTTCAACTCGGATTAATATTTCATTCAAAACCTGGTGTTATGCAAAAATACATTTCACCAAGTCAAATTGAAGAAGACAAATTAGATTTAGAAATTATTTGCATTCATCTTCTGCAGTCTTCTTCTTGTCTCTGGACAACGTAGTTTCCTAGTAATTCTTGCTCAAATATAACTGTTCAAGACTTATTGGTGTTGACTCCTGTTTGGATACTTCTCTTTGAACCAGCCAAACCTTACTGCTAACATGAGAGAGAGAGAGAGAGAGAGAGAGAGAGAGAGAGAGAGAGTCCAGAGTTTCTCAGAAGAAGAACCAACCAATAAGAAGAAAAGTCAGGCCCAGGAAAAAAAAAAAAAAAAAAAAAACAGTTTATCATTACATAATAACTCCAATTCACACTCACACAATTACCTTTCATCTAAATAAAATATGCCAAAAAAAGGAGAAAACAACACAATCAATAATCGCAAAGCTTTCATATACTAATGAAGATGTGCAATGTATGATACTTGTCCTAGATAAGGTAACATGGAAAAGCAAGAGACAGCCACTGATCAAAACTGATAAAGAAAAAAAAGGAAACCAAATGATCACATGTCTGCATAAAAACATGTATATTGGTTTTTTGCTTCATTATTGATTGATATATGTCCTTGCAATAAAGCAACAAGGTGAAAGATAAAGCTTCTTAAAAGAACTAACCAAATCTTGAATTTGTCCAAACTCATCATAAGACCATCAAAGTTTACCTTAAAATCAGCAAATTAGAAACTAAGGTTAGACTGTTAAGATGTGGCATCAAAGCATATGAAGCAAAACAACATGGAATATATGAATCCCATCCCACCATGGATAAAGTTGATTTAGTACTAAAAAAAGATAAGGATTCCAAGAGAAGAAAAAGAATATTTGCACCCAAGTCTCTTCCTTTTGCATACTATCTATTTAAACAAACATATGCGACTCAATTAGGAGAATTAACCCCAAAACAAGAAATAAATAAATCCCAAATCAAGAAAATAAAGAATCTTGGAACTGATTTTTGAGAAATAGAATTCATTCATTTTAGCCTACTCGTTGTACATGATCATTCAAGAAACTCAAACAAACGATTTCCCCTCACTAATTCCTCTCTCCTAAACATCGATTCATTCCACAATTACTACCATTTTTAAGACATAAATTCATTCAACCCCATAAATATTTAAGCTTTGGAGAAAGAAAAACAAAAATAATAAGTTCCCACTTAACGCTCAATTCAAGCCGAGGAATAATGCTGGCGCGGCGGCGGCGGCAGCAGCTGATGCGCCTGGTGATGGACCATACTGCCCCCGCCGCTTCCCGGCGAAGCATACTGCACGATGAACGGATGCTTGAGCAGCTGCGCCGCCGACAGCCGCCGCGCCGGCTCTCGCTGCAGGCAGCAAGAGATGAAATCCCTGAACTCGCGGCTGGCGGAGGGCGGCGCCTCCGGCGGCTGCGACATACAGATTGCGCACATCAAGCTGGCCCAATCTCCCTGCCTCCCGACGGCGAAGGGGAACTTCCCCAAGTAGAATTCGAGAATGCTGACGCCTAAGCTCCAGATATCGCCGGCGTAGCCGTCGTATTGGCCGTGATTCAAATCGGTGTTGATCCGCTCCGGGCTCATGTAGGCGATGGTGCCGACGGAGGAGTTGCAGGGGTCCATCGTCTGGGCGAGGACGCGGGAGACCCCAAAATCGGCGATTTTGACGCGCCGCCGCGAATTGATGAGGAGGTTGGAGGGTTTGATGTCGCGGTGGACGATTTTGCGGCGGTGGAGGTAGGTCAATCCGTCGAGCACCTGGCGGGCGAGATCGGAGAGGGGGCGCTCGTCGACGATGTGGGTCCCCTCGAGGGAGCCCTTGTCCATGAACTCGAGCAGCACCTGAATCTCGCCGCTGTGGTCGAAGAGGTTGTGGCATTTCACCACGTTCGGGTGGTCGACGTCGCGGAGGATCTGGATTTCGCGGCACATCTGGTTGCGGACGGCGTCCTCGTGGTTGCCGTAGATCACCTTCAGGGCGTAAACGCCGCCGGAGGGCCGGTGAACGACCTTGTACACGGTGCCTCCGGCGCCGCTGCCGATGCGGCTCACGCGCTCGAGCTCGGAGTAGCTGAGCTGGGAGGAGGAGGGGGCGGCGGCGGAGGAGGAGGGGGCGGAGCTGGGGGGGAGGGGGAGCGGTACTGCGAGGGCGGGGTCGCGTTGGGGCATGGGGAGGGTTAGGTCGGAGCGGCGGCGGCGATTGGATTTTCCGGCGTCGGAGGGCGGGGTTTGCAGCGGCCTCATGATTGGTGAGGATTAGAAAAAAAAGAAAGATTTTCTTTCTTTCTTTATTTCTTTCTTTTTGTGGTGGGGGTGGGAATGGATGGATTGATCAATGGGGAATCGGTGGAGAAATCATAGGTTTGAGGAATTAGAAATGTTGGGGATGGGAGGAGAGAGAAAGGAATGTTGAGGAGAGAGAGATGAATGAATCCATGGAAAAGAGGAGAGGAGAAGGTTCTTGGAAGAGGGAAAAGAGAAGAAGAAATAGAAATGGAGGGGGTGTGGGGTGGGGTGGGATAAAATAATATGGTTTGAGAGGTGATTTGTGAAAGAGAAATTTGAGAATTTATAGTGGTTTTTTTTTTGTTGTTTTGTACAAAAACTATGTACATGGGATGTATTAAGCTGAAACTTTTTCAATTTAAACTAAAATGAGGGATTAATAGATATATTATGCCATTGTAGAGGCTATAGTATAGATATTAACCCATCGCTTTTACTATCAACATTATGTTTTTTTTTTTTATTTAATCACATGAAAATGCATAGTTCATGGAATTACCAAAATAATGTTACCATACATATTTAGGGTGAGCACTTTTGTTTGATCTCTGTATTTAAGATATAGTATATGTTGTACAACTTAATTCAATGATAAAAATTGAATTCGTGTCATATCCATATAATAGTAATTGTTTTTAACACGATAAAAATTTTACTTCACATATATATGAACGTGTGTGTATGTGTTTCCCATTTTTTTTTTTTCTTTTTCTTTTTTTCATTTGATTGTTACGTGTGCACAAGGGGTGGATAAAGTCTATGGTTAATTATGTGTGCAATTACATGTTTTCGTTGCACGTTAAATTAAATGCTACTAACATTACTTTTTAATGATGTAGTACTATTTTGTTTACGTAGTAATTAAGACATTTAATTCTTTCACGTAGCACTTCCATCTCAGGATATAAAGTCGAGTTTGCATGGCATTTATAGATTCACAAGATTTTGTACATCATCGTTAAATATATCTTTTGGTTTACGTATTACAGGTAAACGAATATAAATTCATGCAACTATAGTGAGTTAACACCTGTAATTTACTTTACGAGTTAATGTACAGCATAAAAGTGATTAAATATGGCATACTATAATACATAAATAAATTCTATACTATATCTTAGATATATTCGGATGTGAACTACCACATAAGAAGGTCAATTTATGAATTTACGAAAAATAGACACCTTACATTAAATTGTTTCACATAGTAGGTTGAACTATGACAAGAAAACATTATGACACCAATGACATGTATTTATCGTATCAACTTGTAGCATTATAAACATATAAATTATAATTCGTACAAGCTCATGAAATTAATATAATTTGAAAATATAATTATGAAGCCAAGAAATTAACACGGTTAAGTATTTAATATGTATGAGAAAGTTAATAAAAAAAAATGTTCAAAACACTGATTGACAGAATAGTCAGTGGAATCAATGTTTCACAAAAATTATTATTCGAGGCATATATTAATTCATCTGTTCAATCATGGACTACATTTTCATTATACGAATACATTAAAGTATATGAAAACTTCTACCTAAGATAAGCTAGCAATTAAATTCCAATTTCTGTAGCTAACTTTTTCCCCTAAAAATTACATAAAAATTAGTAGTAACATAAATACATCGCTCCTCTTAAAAAAATAAAACACCATTCATTTATTAATTTATAATTACATACTAGTAGTAGTACTCTCTCCGTCCACAAATTAAATGTCTACTTACTCATACTTTTTTGTCCACAAATCAAATGCATGTTTACCTTTTTGTACAACCATATCCTCCTACTTTTCCTTTATTTACTACCCTTTGTCATTGATGATCTCACCTCACAATAACTTTATTCCTACTTTTTAGTCAACACAACAACTGTATTTCTACTTTTTGGTCAATATCACTATTTTTTGTCATTATCTTACTACCCCTATATTTTAACTTTTACCCACTCAAAACAACTTTATTAGCTTTTCTTAATCCGCATACCGAAATCCAAATAGGCATATGATTTTTGGACGGAGGGAGTACTTTTTTCCCGGGGTGGTGGCCGTGGCAATAGCAAATTTGATATAGTAAGAGCACCCACAACGGCAACGTTGTCGCCCGAGCGAAGGAGGAGAAGCCCGGGCGCGTTGTGGGCGCCGCCCGTTGGAGGAGGCGAGGGCGGGCTTGGCGGATGGACCCCTGGCGTGGCGAAGCCCGTGGGCGAGAGGAAGAAGATGGAGGGGAGGAGGGACACGCGTTACCTCCTCCCATTTTCTGCCATTTCTTTTTTTTTTTTAATTCTGAATTGTAAAATTTTTTAAAAAAAAGGTAACGGTAATATGATAAAGATGAAACGGCTATTTTTGTGTTTTTGCTATAAATATGTCATCTATCTCCTCTCAAACATCCACACCTTCTCATTCTTCATTCTCATTTCTACATTCTAATTACATTCTCTTATAATTTTATTTTTTTCTTAAAAAATGGGAGATGATGAATTCATTGAGTGGTTCTCCAAAAATTGTCCACAAAACCCTCCTCCCTCTTCCTAATTGCCCAATCCAATTCCCTCACGACAATTATTCACCGGTAATAGTCCATCGTTTTCAACCCAGCAACCTATTGGATATCCACAGTACTCCTCGCCTTATGGATTTGGGCAGTACTCACAATCACCGGGCTTCAGCCACTTCAGTCACTCGCCGCCTCTGTCGGGTGCATTCCAGCAATTCTCGTCGCCGCCTGGTGACTACCAATCTTTCCAGACACCTCCGTCTGCATATTGCCAGTTTAGAGGAATCAACCTCAATAACGAGGACGACCATGTCCCTGATGAGGATGAAGAAGAGGGTGAGGAAAATGAGGAGGCCGAGGAGGAGCCGGAGCCGGAGCCAGAGCCAGTCGCAGAAAGGGAAAGGCCACGGCCAAGGAAAAGGCACCGGTCAAGGGCAAGAGAAAAGGAAAGGTTGCGGAAATGAACTACGGAGCTCGAAGCGGGAACTACACGCCGGATGAAATTGAGTGGGTTGCCAAGTGCTATGTTGATATCGGGCTTGATGCGGTAAATGCAAACTATCAAAAGCTTGATAAATTTTGGGAGAGAATTGCCGACAAATTCAACGAATTCATAGCTCCTCAACCACCTCGTGGTGTAGAAGCCATTTGGTCGGCGTGGAAATGCGCCAAGACCGAAATTGTGAAATTCAACGAGCAATACATCAACTTCGAGAGAGAAAATGCTAGTGGGCGGAGCGACCACGACCTCTACAAGCTAGCCGCCGATGGTTATCATGCAACCCGTGGCAAACATTTCATCCATCGGAAGGCGTGGGAGGTCGTGAAGGATATTCCCTCCTTCTGCAATCCGGATAAGAAGACCCAATCGAAGCGCTCCAAGACTAGTGAAGACGGTGGCTACACAAGTCATTCCAGCAACTCCACATCTGCAAACGAGGCCTCGTCTATGCTAGCCCGCCCGACCGGCATAAAGGCGACGAAGAAGGGAAAGGGAAAAATCAATCCGAAGGTGGCGGCCGTGCAAACAATGGGCGGCATCCAGGAACGTATGGTCCAAATGGTGGCTAATCAGGAATTTAAGCAGGCCTACGACATCTACACGAGAAAAACAAGCGACATGGACCCGGAACAATTGATGCGCCACCGTGAAGTGTGCGCATTTCTCAAGCAAAAATACCAGTTTCCGGATGTTAATATGTAATTTTTAATTTCCAGTATTTAATTTGTATGAATTGTATTGTAATTTTCCAATGTTTCAATACAACTTCGTATTTTATTATTTTTATTATCATCAAAAATAGAAAAGTTAAATTAAAAAAAATTAATCATTACATAGGCCTAGAGGTCGGGATTCACCATAGTGAAAATTTCAAGCCCGGACTATCAATCATTGGGACCCCACCAAAATACCCATAGCCCTAGAGCTTCGGCACCCACTGCTGTGGGTGCTCTAACGAAATAAGGGAATCGGATTATTTTAAGAGCGTCACTCGCGACAACAGATCGTGAGGAACACAGCCAATAAGAGTCGGTGTAGTGACAGTGTCAGTCTGACACGATAGTCCCGAATAGTGCGTGACAGCGATAAATGAGCGGCGTGAGCGTATTAATAAACATTGGGTATCTCACGCTCAATTTATTTGCAAAATCGCCTTTTGAGTTCGCTGGGTCCCACGTTTTTCCGCTTGTTTTTACTCCGCAACCTTCCACATTTTGTTTCCGCTGTCACCCCCTCCTTTTCTTTTCATTTTTTAATCTTTATATCAATTTACCCCTCCGTATAATTAAACCAATTTGGGCATATTAACAAACATGGTTGTCTATAATAAGTTAAAAAGAATGCCACATTTTTGTCACATTAAATAAGAGAGTGTGAAGAGAATTAATAACTTTTAGTAGTATGTACAATAATTTAGAAGTTACTATAATGAAGTATTTATTATATGGCGTATTTTTATTTTAGGAAATAAATTTAATAAAATAGTACGTTCAAATAAAGTGAAATGAGCTTAATGAAATGATACGAGGGAGTACTATAATGTTTTTATATAAGCTTGCAGGAAAAGAAAAATGGTATATCCAAAAACCAATGAGCACTTTTATCGTGAGTAAGATTACAGTATATGTTATTTATCAGTATGTATTCATTGAAATGATGCTCCAAGTGTGAGGATGATAAAGTTTGATCTTCTATTTTCGTTTATGAGTTAATGAGAATAGAGTTAGAATTGAGGTAGAGTTCCAGTAAATTACTTGAGCTCAATTAAACTCTCATAATTTCAATATGCTCGCAATTTTAATCAAAATTAGCTCAATCAAATTTGAATTTAAAAATTGTTTTAGCAAATTCCGAGTTTGAGTTCACGAGTGAATTAATTGAGTTGATACGACTTAACTTTTCAAATAAATCATACATTATTCATTTTCCAAATTCTAATAAAAATAATAGATTAGACTTGTCGATGAGGTGAAGCTCTAAAAACTGCACTGAGTCTAATACCCGTACAAATACGTTAAAAAGTTTAAATACCTTACTAACTCAGGGCAGCGGCGAGCTTGACGAGCTCGCTCGCTGCCCTTTTTGGTGGGTCCAGCGCGCGCTCACAATGTAAAGTACAGTAACGAGCACGCCAATTTGTTGAACTCGTCATTTTTTTAATTTAAAAAAGATAAAATGTTAAAAATAAAATCATTTCATCCAAAATAAAAATATTACACTAAATAAAATATTACACTAAACTACATTACAATAAAATTAAAATACTACATTAAACATAAAAAAAAAATTAAATAAACTACTCATCATCAACGGCCACCCATATTTCAATTTAAGCTTTTTGAACCATTCATCGAGGAACTCCTTCTGGGCCGGTGCCATACCGACAGTGTTTCTCGTGATGATATGATAATCTTGTTGCCTAGTAAACTCATCTATTTGCTGCAACATTCTCGTGGCCGCTTGAACAAATTCCTCTCGTACACTTCCCGATGTGGAACCGCTTCCCGAGCTCAATCCGGCCTTCTTCTTCCCTTCCCTCTTGCCGCCACCTTTGCATTATCTCTACCCATCAGCCGTTCGACTCAACTAGAGTGCTCTGACCCAAATTCGTTGCCGGAAAGTGGAGTGATGAACCGCAGTGTGCTCCCGCTCAGATTGCTCCCTGCCACCGAATCTTGCGCCGAAGTGGTGTAGCTCCTATCTTCGCCCGACTTTGTTCTCTTTGCCGCCGTTTGGATTTGGTATTTTGCGGAGTAGACCATAGCAAACTTTAGCGTATCTTTTACTACGCGCCACGTCGGCAAGTGCTTGAAGGCAGCTTTGCGCGAAATTTGCCATTCATTGAGAGCGTTGGCCAAAATGTCCTCATTGCTCTCACCGCTTCGGCTTGCCATCTCGCACTCCTTATAAACTTGTTGGAACTCTGTTAAGACCGTCTTCACTCGATCCCAATGGTTGCGAAGCTTTGCCGTGTTACTCTTCGATGAGTTAGCGGGAGAGAGCTCGCGGTAACGGTGCAAAATGCGGCGCCAATACGAATCTTTCTGTTGGTCGTTGGCGACGATGGGGTCTTGGCTAATGTCAACCCAACACCGAGCCAAGACTTAGGTCTCGGCCTAGGTGTATCCCACCGGCCCATCCTCGCCTTTGGAAGACGAATCCACCAACTCCACCGTACTCGCCGTACCCTCCACGACGGCCACCACGGCGACCACTGCCGGAGGTCGCCGCCTTTTTCCCATTCCTCTTTGTCGGCGATGTGATTTGAACCTCATCGACGTCCTCGGCTAAATTCACCGTCGAATTGAAATCTTCGGGCGATAGCGCGGGGTGCGTAGGGTTGCCGGTGCTCGCGGGGGCAGCGGCATTGACGGCTCCGAACCCTTGAAACGGTACAAAGGCACCCGCCGGAAAGTGAGGAACGTAGGCTCCTTGTGTGGGAAACTATGGGACGAAAGTTTGAAGCGACGAGAATAAATCTCGTTGGAGTATTTGAGAATAAAAATTCTGTCGAGGGGATGGACGAGATGGGTTGGGGCTATTTGGATCGACATCGTCAGCGTATGGCCAATTGGAGTTGAAATTTGCGTTGGGATCTTTTTTTTTTAACAAAAATATGACCACTGGTGAGGAGGGCTTGGCCGGAGAAGGTGACCGCCAGTTTTGGGAGGGAATTTTGAGAGAGAAGAGTGTAGAGTAGAGAGTATAGAGAGTATAGTGTGTGATTATTGGTTTGGGGAAGGAAGATATATATATATATATATATATATATATATATATATATATATATATGTGTGTGTGTGTGTGTGTGTGTGTGTGTGTGTGTGTAATTTGAAATTATAAAAAAAAGAAATTAAATGGTGACCGTTGGCGATCGCAACGGCTATGTTTGCGACCAACCAGCGGCTACCACGTGGCATCGAGCTTGGGAGAGCGCGACCTTGCTCCGTCGAGCTTGAGCTTAGCGCTCGGCAGTGGGGTGCGAGCTCGCACATCGCGCTCGCTGAGGCAGCGCGCGCGCAAGCATGCCGCTGCCCATAGCCTAAAAATTCTAATATTGAGATATACACACATCAGTAATTTTAGAGGCCAATTAAAGCATGATTTAATTACTTCGAATCAAACTTTCCAACCTCTGTACTATATAAAGATAGAAACACTACACCATCATAAAGGATGGGCCATTGCAAGTCTACACCACCCAAAAAAGAAGAAAATAAACTATACTGTACACAGATTTATTCTATATAAAGATAGAATCACTACACTAGATAAAGGATGGGCCATTGCAAGTCTACACCACCCAAAAAAGAAGAAAATAAACTATAGTACACACATGTGATAATAAACTAAAAAAAAATATATATATATATATATATATATCATCCTGATTTGTTATGCTTTATTGGGATTTAGAGCTTTAAATTGATAAAAAAAGTTCAAAAAGTAGAACAGATGGGTCCCAAGAATCCTTAGGGTTGTGATTAATAAATTCGAATAAAGAAAACATAGTATAACTATTATAAATAAATAACTTCTTTAATATAATAAAATTTTCCGGTCCCGACTTAGGCCCTTGTAAAAAATTATTGATTTTGTTAAAATAATAATATAATAATTTTTTAGAGAATTCCTTTATAAGTATATAGGTCCCATCAATATTGTAAATTAATAATTCTTGATCATAATTTATTAAAATATGAATCTATTGTTATTTGTTTTTCTTAAAATTAAATTTAAGTGAATTTTATCTCTATCTTTTTTAATTACATCGAAAATAATGGGTGTCTAGTTCTCAATTAAAATTTAAATATAATTGGATTACTTTTCTAACTTTTCTAATTGTATCTAAAAATTTTGATGTCGAGTTCTTCAACTGTAATAAAAAGTTAAGCATGTCTCCGCATTCAATGCTTTTGTTCGCGTCAGAAATCGATCGATGCATGATTATATTCAATTAAAAATACATAAATTTATTTATTTTAAATACATTCGAAGAATTATGTATAATTTATTTTTATTCATGATCTTTATGTAAAGTATACATATTGAAATTGAAAAACCACTATTTTAATTAATAAATTATTAATTTATCGATATATTAATATCTCTCTAAATTAATAAATTTCATGGTCTCAAGGTTATTAATTTATAGAGGTTTTACTGTAATTGGAATATGGTAATGGTTTCTGATGGTCCTAATAACGAGTGAACTGGTGTATTGGCGGGAATACACCAGTAATGATTTTTAAAATTGTTTCTAACTCTGGAGGTTAGGTGACTCGACAACTGTAAAAATCAGTTGGAGCAGTCACTCAGTTAGGGATACAGTTAACTTCTTGGATTGAGGGTCAACAGTGTCAATCCTAACTGTGGTGGAAAGTTGATTCTCGTTACTTAACCGAAAAACCTTTTGAGCAAAGGTCAATTTGCAAGACTTAATGTCGTTTGATAAAGCTTGTTTGTATGGAGTTTACTTGGTTAGAAACTCAAACAATACAGTAAATAGTTGAATGTAAAAACACACTTGTTTTTACGTGGTTCAAATATTAACTCCTACGTCCACGACCAACTTGAGGTGTTGGTAATCCACTATTGGATAGTTTAAGTGTACTACCCAAACGTTAACTTTGGTTTGCGGGCACCAAACAACCTAAACAGTTCGATTACGGGTTCGAACAAGCCTAGAGTTCAATTTCAGGTTTGAACAATACTTATGTTGTGATTACGGGTTCACAGCGACCTAGTGTTTTGATTGTGGGTTCAAAGGGACCTAAGAAAGAGGTTGGGGTAGTTTTTCGAACAAGTAAACCTACAATACAATAAGTGGAGGTTTTCTACTCTAAGATTGAGAGACTCGAACAAAGTACAACGGGTCTACTTAGAAAAATGCAAGGGTGTATACTTCTAGACTCGATCAAAGAAATGCTTCTTGAGAGAATAGAAGAAAGCTCGATAAGGAGGAAAGAACTCTCTACGACTTGGCTTCTAATACTCAGAAACTTGCTTGTTGCAAGAGAGAATCCTTTGATTTTGCTTGCTTTGAAATCTTATGCACTCAATCGGTAGTCTGCTTGATTGAGAGAGGCCTCTATTTATAGAGGGGGTGTCAAACTAGCCGTGGAAAAGAGCCGTTTGACCTCTGCCACAAAGGTATGGTTCATCACCTAATTTCTGCAAACTTTCCTTAAATGGAAACTGTGAGACTTGCTTTTCTGCATGTCCTCATTGTTGGTCCAAAAAAAAAAGTTTTAGCTTGTCTTGTACTTCGAGTAGATTTGAATTTCGAATTCAAGTCTGTCATTCTCTTCAGTCTTCTATGCCTTCTTCTTAAGACTTCATGACTTACGACGACAACATTACTGAACACAGATAACTGCATGGCTCAGTTATGGAGTCGATTGAGTTGTCTTCTAACTTGATTCGGTTTGTCTTTCTTTTCAGCTAACTTCGTCAGTTCGATCCTATAAAGATAAAATTCTTACGCTCAAACAATGAGCTCTAGTTAAAGATTATATAAAGACATACATACTCGGTTAGGATCAATTGACTTTTGATAGAAATAAAAAATTTACTAATTTTCCTAATAATTTTATTATTAGTTATTTATAAAGTATTAAATTATAGAGGTTTTATTGTGATTGAAGCGAAATGATTAATATCATATTTAAAAATAGATCAACAACAATTAACTATACAATAGCTATAAAAAATTATTAAAATCAAAATAAAGTACGTTTTTGTATGGCCAACCAATTAAATTAAATTGGTATTGGTGGTGTGAAAGATCTCAAAACAAAGTACTTATGTAAGATGTAAATGAATTAAGTAGGTTATGAGTCCCAATTCTATCAGATATTTATAAAATGTTTTTGTAGTTTGAACAATGAGTTTCTTGTCATATTTTAATGTCCTTTCTTTGTTGTGGATCACTAACATCATATGTATATATACCGTCTTAATGTATGATAAATATTAGTAGTAAAATGATATATATATATATATATATATATATATATATATATATATTAAATAATCAAAATATATCATGTGAAAAAAATATTTCGATATATTAAATTGGGGTCAATTTTTATAAAATATTCATAGAATATTGAAGAAAGATTTGCGAGCTAGGTGGTAGCAGCCAAATAAATGAAATGGAGTAAAAAATCGAAATACCAACTATGGGAATAATATGTACTCCATGTACCCACTAAGATAATTATTACTCACTTGGTTCACTTTTTTTACCTTTTTAGATATATCTCTTCCATATTTTCCTTTGACCGGCTTTCTTTCTCCTAGGCCCCTACTTTGTATCATTTTTTTATTCAATAAAACCCCAACCCCCACTTTCAATGTCTGCATGAAAATACGTACGATTTGTCCCCCACCTACTTCACAGAGAATTTATTCTCCCACTAAATGATGAAACATTAAAAACAAAACAACCTCCTTCCCCAATAAAATTCATACAGATTACTCCTTCCCATACACATCCTTACAGACACTCCTTCCCCATACACATCCATACAGACCACTCTTTCCCTCTCCCCTATTTCAATATTACCGTTTAAAAATATCCATCAATCCTTCAACAAATTATGGCTTCGTCATCAAATCCGTAAGAAAAAAAATCTGAAGAAGTGGCAAAGAAACATCTACAAAAGGACAGTTTCTATACAAATCGTGCCTAAATTATACAGCTCGTGCATATATTCTTTTCATAATTGTCCGCCTTGTATACTTTTATACCGATCTGTACGCTTTGTTTTTTCATATACATTAGTTGCTTTAGTTTAAGAACTTATGATGATGATTTCGTAAATTATTATTCCTTATAATGTTAATTCGTGGTATATGGAGGCTTCTAGTTAGTTTAATGATATTAATTGAATAATTAATATATTAAGTTTCATGTAATATAATTATTATGTTTAATCATAATATAGTTCGAATTAGATAAATACCCAGTTATACAAAACTGTACATGTCGTGTAAAAACTGTACATGGCGTGCATTTTTTAACACGACTTGTATATTGTTTTTTCAACCTGTATGCTTTGTTTTTCGTTAATACTTGCTTAATTCATCTCTATAAACTTATTAGGATGATTTTTCATAATTTATGATTGCATATTATGCTAATTCATGATATATGTTCAATAATTAATTAGTTTAATTACAATCTCATCAAATAATTAATATAGTTATTACTTTAATAAAATTATTGAACTTTATCGTATTATAGATCGAAATTAGATAGATTATCACTTTAAAAAAATTATATAGATAAATAAAAAAACCATACAGGGCGTGACAACGAATATGTGATCTGTATATTTTTTTTTACATCTGTACAATTTTTTCTTAGTTAATAATTTTTTATGGTATGATTATGATTTAAATTAGTATCTGGAATTAATTTAAATATTTAATGATGCCTGATTGATCTATTATAGTTAGATGTATAATTTGTCACGTTTAAAAAGAATTTGTCACGTTTTTTTTTTTTTTTAATTCTGTTTTGTAATTTTTTTTATTTCTAAATCAGCATGGTTGGTGCTAGGTACGTAAAACATTACAAGATGTGACTTGCGTGGTGAACACGTACAACAAGCTCAGCATATTGGGCTCGATAGAGAAATGACTATTCGAAGTTGGGGGTGCAGAGCTCGTTAGAGCATTATCTGTTGGTGCTTTAGGGCATTTTTTGAGATGGAATAAGGGTAAAGCGTGCAGGAAAGCGCTTCAGATGGTCGTCGCTAGAGAGGTAATTGTGGCCAGTGCTAATCCGATGTATATATGGTTTCGTATTGGTGAAAGAAGTATGAGATTTTCACCTCGTGAATACACTTTTATTTCGGGACTTGTTTTTGGAGCGTCTTCATTTGATCCACACAGTTCAGTGTCGACGGATAATGTTGAAGTTTGTCAGACGTTTGCTGGGGCCGAGCTAGAAGCCAAGGACGTGTTGCTTAATTTTTTTAGGGCGAATGGTCTAGATGCACAGTTGTATCTTCGAGCAGCAAATGTGCTCGTCGCTTATGAAATCCGCTTAGGTGGCGATCAGAGAAACAAGATAAATCCCTGGATTTAGGTATTGGTGGATGATCTCGACCGATGGAACCAATTTCCTTGGGGCGGATATTCGTTCCAGGTTTTGAAGAACTACATCTCAGCGGTAGTGAAGGACAAAAAGGATCTGGGAAAGGGATTGAGGTATAACATTTTCGGGCCGGTTTGGGCACTGCAGATATGGATGAATGAGGCTATACCTTCTTTGGCTGTGATGACTACCGGCAAAGTATCCGAATCTACCCTTACTCGTTGTTTGAGATGGAGGCTGGATCTGGCTTTGCAGTGCAAATTGGGACAAGCTTTTCTCGACAGGGTGAATTGTAGAGATTCCCTAGACCCCGAAGAAGAAGAAGAATGGATATTTTACTGTTTGTCATTCGTAAATGCTGAGGACCCGCTCGTAGTGAATTATGTCAAGCCCGTCAACTTGCTCTCCGAGGGACAACAACCTCAACGTCGTGCCCTATTTCATCGGCCTTCTAGGAACCCTACGGTGTCAGAGCCTAGCGTCGAGCCCAACGTATATGATCTGAAAGACAGCCCACCCCCCTACAGATGTGACGAAAGTTAAAAAACGTAAAGGAAAATGTGCTCGCGTAGTACAGTCATCATCATCGAGCAGCGGCACTGACACTGGCAGTCGGAGAGAGCGGAGAAGAAACAAGTTTATGGAGGAATTGCGAGGCCTGGAGATAACTAAATTGACTACACAGTGGAAAGAAGTGTTTTTTCCGGAGATCAAGTCGTTTTTCACAAACTTGTTTAAGAAGAGTGGCCGACGTTCTAACCCGAGTCGATTTTCACCACCGCCCAGTGCCCAGCCCATGGCAGTCCAGTAAGACAACAACCCTTCATGCCAGCACGTCATTCAGCGCCGCAGTGCACCATTCCCGAATGGGGACAAAATGGTGGCCCTCAGGTTACTTATGAACACGATGATCCCCCCATTCATGCCCAACCCATAGCCGCTAGATGTCCCGATGGGATCCCTCAGGATGTGTTGTACAATCCCGCTGCATATGCTGCATTTTCTAGGAAGTTGCTCTCGCAGACACGATCGGATTAGGCAGGAACAAGGAAGAGTATTGCCGCAGAAGATGTCCAAGGTCAACGCCGAGATAAGAGACTATTTCCGCCAGGAGAGGAAGTTCCTCCTGCCGAGCTTCACGATAAGGAAAAATAGGATAGATATGAGCTATTTATGGGAAACAAAGACTCATTCGTCTATGTGGAAGGAATTCAATGTGCAGTTGACTACTTTCGCCGAATTGAAGGCCCAACGGCGGACATGGATCATTTAGTAATTTTCTAAATTCTAAACTCGTTTTCATTAGTGTCGAGTTGTTTTAATAAATATGACTTTTTTGTGTTTCTTGTCAGGTCTTCATCACAGCAGTCAACTTGTTGGCCAAGCGTTTGAGGGAACGTCTGCACATTCTGGCGCGTTTAATGACACCAACACGACTATTTTGAACGTCGACTTCTACGTGAGCAATTTATTCATTACATTTTTATTATTGTTTGCAATTTATTATATGTACTAATATTTTTCGTTAGCAGTCGTCATACATGCACAAACTTAACCAAATGGCGAGATCGACGAAAATGAGTGTCAACATCACAACGTCTCTTGATGTAGGTGTTGATATCAAACAATGGCGGCAAGCTGATTCGGTAAAAAATCTAGACATTCTAAAATTGAAGTTATCATTTAAATTCTTTTTAAAATTTTGATTATTTGTTACGGATAATAATTCCAATCTACCTCAGCGCGAATTAGTTCGTTCTCCGCATCAATATGGTTCAATGGATGATGGAGGTGTGAGACTCGAAATTGCACTTAGAGAATGCTCGAACACATCGAATAGAGTCACTGAAGCCATTTGCGTTGAAGTTCTGGACCATACTGGACCATGGAGGCTATTGGAAGACGACAGTCAAACCGAAGGCAGGGAACATGAGTGATCCACTGCCTATAGTTGTTCCGACTAAGACTACAGAGCATAACCCCGTGAAACAATATAGATAAGATGATAGTCACAGTTGCGGTCCATTTGCGCTCATGGCCATCGAAAGAATGATCAGCGGAAAACCGAGTATTGCATTGGGTAACCGACCTGAGAATGTCGCAGTTTATAGAAGAAAAATTGCTCGTGACATTTTGTGCAACGCTGACGAGACTCGTCTTTAGGATTGTGTATGAATCAACTAGTATTCTTGTACTTTTTATTTTTTGAATATTAAATGAGTATTTCATTTCTATTCGATTGAGCTAATAATAATAATAATAATAATAACAATAATAATAATAATAATAATAATATAATAATAATAATAATAATAATAATAATAATAATAATAATAATAATAATAATAATAATAATAATAGAGGTCGACAGAATAATAAGTATAAGAATCACGATTTAAAAAAAAAATGTACAGATCGACATAATTCCGTACAGGTCGGCTAATACGTAAAGTTGACATGTACATAATTCCGTCGATCTGTACATTTTGTTTTTATTAAAATCGTAATTATTATTATTATTATTATTATTAGAATTTAAGATCTATTATTACTATTATAATTTTATTATTATTATTATTATTATTATTATTATTATTCTCTATTATTATTATTATTATTATTATTATTATTATTATTATTATTATTATTATTCTTTCCCTTTAAGTGCGTTGTATTCAATATAATCACCGGCCTAAGACAGTACTGGAATGCAACGATATAAGCTGACAACGCCACAAAACAATGCTCGAATCGGAAATCATCAGGGCTAAAACTATAGTCAACAATCGAACCTGGATTCTCTATCTGGAACATGTAGAGATACTGAGGAACCATCTTAAACGAATTGTCATATCCATCATACAGCATCTCCAGGGCCTTGTTTCGTGCTCGCAGGCACACATTGTAATTTGCAGCCACGCCATATTCCCGCATAAGACTTGCCATAATCATCTTCGGTGTGATGATTTCTTTCTAATTTGTCATGCTTTCGCAAAATGAGCTGCAATCACACTAGATTCGACCTTCCTCTCCATTAGAGGATGGTTCATATTGGTTGTGCAAGTATACATCGAGACGAACATGTGAATATACCAATAGTTGCCCTCTTTTCTAGCGCGCAATTCGAAAGGACACACCGTGCCAAACTTGAATTTGTAAGTAACACGCCCCGTATCTGATCGCGGAGAACAAAACTTAGCTCATTATTTCAAGTGCCACAACCCAACTGCAAGCCTCAACTGCTCTTTGTCTTTAAATAGGGAGGTCATACTCAAAGGACCGTCAGGCATGTTATCTAGAACAGTTTCAACAAGCGATGCGGCAAGTTCCAGTGGAAGCATGAGAACTAACCAATTTTGTAGGTCCGCCGCTTCAGTGGCGAGCTCCGTCTCCTCGTCAATAAGGGGTGTACGACTTTTCTGCATCAGCATTGCCAGGAGCTTGTTCACGCCGCCTTGAGTATGTACCCAGTTAATAAATTCAGCCAGAGTTTCAATTTTCAAAGTGCCAGTCTGTTCCTCTTCAACATCAGTGTCGTTAGACTCGGATTCAGCAGCATATTCTTCATCATCTTCATCAGCATCATCCTCTACGACAGTGGCATAGGACTGCACAGGTTGTGGCTGCGGATCTGGCTCTGGTGCTTGTGATTGCCCTTGAGCAATAGCAATCGCTCCACTTTGAGAATCCATTTGCATCTCGCCAAGCCAATTACATGAAACCATACGTATGAGGAAATCGTCGTACTGCGAGTGTTGAGATGGATACACATCATCATAGACAAATTACGAAGAAGTATTCAAATCAAAGCTAGGTCTATACATATAATCATTTTGCCCGATATACAACGTAGGCTCAGATTCAGTAGCACACAATCGACGAAGTTGATCATCATTAATCAAATTATATTTTTCGACACCGAATTGAGACGTTGAAAAATAGAATATTTCAAAACTACAACTTAACGATCTAGACATCATTATGAAATTTATTTGTTCCTTAATGTTGGAAAAACTTATCATATCCAACGGAAGATAGAAAGTGCGCTCTTCTCCGCCATTATAAACATAATCGTCTCAAACGCTGTTGAATTTAACGCGAAACATCTTGCATTCCATCTGAAATAATTAAAAACAACTATTAATATATTCATATACATACATATAATTAAATTAATTTAATAAAACACATATATTATACAGGTCGACCTGTATATTATTTTTCCGATTTGTATTATTTTTTATTTTTTTGAAAATTAAATCAATTTGTCTAACACTCAACGGTGAGAATTTGAAATGACAATAATGTGGGATTAACCCACGTTTTTCAAATGCTTTTAAAAAATATTTTCAATTCGAATTATATTTCTGAAAATCCCAAACAATAATGTTATAAATAAAACAAAATAAATATTGTCACAGTTGATATAATTTTTCAAAATAAATAAATGTACAAATCTCAATAATACTGTACAAGTCGATCTGTCTATTTATACTGACATGTACAGTTTTTTTATCGAACTGTAAGGTTTGTATTTTAAATATATTAATATTTGTGTTTAAGTCGTACCTTTTGTAATTGAGAATTGAATACACAATGGCAAACTGTCTTCTAGTCTGTATCAACACGTTTCAACAGATGGTATGGTATTACTGTCCATCTATACAGAATATATGCGAGCTGTATTTTTTTTTTGTTTAATAAATTGTAAATAATGTATTTTGCTCACCTCTTTAGTATTGAATAACGATAAAGACTAATGTAATTTCTTTGATGTAATATTCGCTCTTTTTTTTCTCTCAATTTTTTTTCTTATGTTAGCATAGAGATCAATGAAAGTGTGTGATTCATATATAGGCTGAAGAATTTCAATTCAATAATGCATTTAATATAACACATACCTGCATGCAAAATTACTGTTAAAAATGATACAATTTTTACATGCATAATAGGCTTTATTCACGTGAAAAATTACTGTCATCCCACACATTTTGGTCTTATTAAAAAAGTTATTCAAATTATGGAGTTGACAATTTTTCTTTAAGGTAAAATTAAAGAAAAAATCTTAAACAAATGGTGGAAAGTAACTTTATGGACTAAGTGAGTATGGGGAGTAGATAATTATCTAAGTGGGTATATGAAGTATATATTATCTTTAAAGTGAGTATACATGGTGATTTTCTCAATGAAATAATAGCTTTGTTATTCTATATTTATGATTACTCCCAGTCACTTACTTTTGACATGAAAATTGACACCCCAATTTCAACGGTTATGTCCATAACAACTTCTACTAGTTCATCTTTCTTTGTTTCTTTCTTTTTCCAATGTAAAAACAACTCACATTAATTTAGATTAGCAAGTCAAACGTGACTGATCAGTGGGAAATAACATGCTACAGTATACTTTAGTTTTGCAATTAAAAAATAAACCGAGTTCTATCTAATTTTTTATTAAATGAATCGTGACAAGAAGAGAAACACTCCCATGCGACCTGCTGCATGTGAGATGCGACCGGGTCGGGTCGGGTCAACCCGGTCAACTCGGGTTCGACCAGTTGACCCGGTCAAACTTTTTTTTTTTTTTAATTTCAGTTTTTTTTTTCATTTCCGCCTTCGGCTTCGATTTTACGGCTCCGATTTTACGGTTCCGCCTTTGCTCCGATTACAAATATAAGGATAATCGGCGGGCAACAATTTGAATTTTTCGGCTCGCTCCGAAGCCTTCGGCTCCCCTCGCTTGAATCTTGACCAAAGAAGAAGCGACAAACAAAAAAACGAAACGACAAACAAAAAAACGAAGAGGCAAAAAGAAAAATAGAACTTAAAAAAAAAATTAAATCTGAAAAAAAAAACAAAATGAAAACAGAAAAGGAAAAAAGGAAAAAAAAATTGGAAAATTAAAAAAAAAAAAAAACTGAGCGCGTGCACCCCACGCGCCGCGCGTGGGTCAAGCGTGTGCACCCCACGCGCCCCACACCCGGTCGCATGGGGTGCACCGGTCGCACGCAAGTTTTTGTGTGACAAGAATATAACAAATCACACGTATGACTTGTATGTCTCTCTTCTTTTGAAAAGGACAGGCGCTGCACTATCCGAGCACGAATAACTATTTTTCTTAAATATTGACAACGCGAAATATATCGATTTTTTTTTTCTTGTAGGGAAATTACTTTTATTAAAAAAATAAAAATCCAAGATCAATATTTGCAACGTGCACATGACATTTTAATCTACAATATAGTATTTATATTAGATTCAAACTATGTGAATGCATGAGTGTCGAGATGAATAACATGAATTCATTTTTTTTTTCTTTTGGTAAATTAGTTTTCAATTTAAACTAAAAGAAACGTCAATCGATTGTACAATTAAATAGTTTTCCTAATTGTCAACCTTTGTATTTTCAACCCGATCGTTTAAACTTTGTTGGGGGAACATGCGCCATTCTTGACTTTTGTCGCTAGGACTTTTCCCTTTAAAAGAATTAGTAAATAAATTATATTCGTAAATAAATTCAAACCAACAAAAGCTCGATTTTATGAAGTTGTGAACCTTCATCAATCTCAACCATAGGTAGCTTAATTAGAGAAGGCCCACGGATGAGCCTGCTGTGGCACTGGTGAGACTCATTCAGTCGACTCATCCATATTAGTCTTAATTATCAAAATTTTGATTTAATTTGGATTTGAAAATTATATTTTATTGAAATAAAATGAAATTACTGTATATATAAATAATAAAAATGCATTAATTAATATAAATAGTAATAATGCATTAATTAAAAACAAGAAAATTACATTAATTTAAAAAGAAAAACATGAATTAAACAATCAAGAAAATTACATTTAATTAAAAGCAATTACATATATAACATAATTACATTAATTACAAAAAAAGAAAAATAATTAGGAAAAACAATTAAGAAAAAAGAGATGAAAAAACGAAAGCAAAACCAATAAAGAGAAAAAGATAGAAAAAAAGAGGAAAGAAAAAACAATAAAGAGAAAAAGAGGAAAAAAAGAAAAGCAAAATAATTAACAGAGGAGAGAAAACGGAAAAAAGGAAAGCAGAAATAATTAAAAAGGAGAGAAAATGAAAAAAAAAAAAGGACAAAAAAGGAGAGAAAACGGAAAAATGGAAAAAAATGGACAAAAAAGAAGAGAAAACGGAAAAAAGAAAAAAATGTGTCCAATGGGTTCCGAACCCTGGGGGTTTTTATTTGAGGGTTCACCAGTAGACTAAATAAGAAATTATGTTTTCGATTAATTTTTTATTATTTGGCATTGCCAAAAGCACGGATGAGCCAGGTTCGAGCCACCTTGTTATCGGTGGGCACTTAGGCGATCTGCAACGTCGTCCCGAAGAGCGGTCTCGAAGGGGGCTCGAGACGGCGCGAGCTCGAGGCCCCCGCGTTGCAAGCCCGCGTGGCTCGAGATCGGCTCGAAGCCAGCGCGTGGCTTGCACGCGCACTATTTTCGGAAAAAATAAAAATAAAAATTGAACGTTGTGGCTTTCAACGGCTAAAATGCCGATTTATACATATATATATATATATATATATATTATTCTTTCTTCCACTATAAATACAATCTCTCATCCCTCATTCATCCCACAACAAAAATACAACCTCTTTCTCTCTCAAATTCAATTCTAAAAAAAGGTCTTAATCGAGTTTTTCATCTTCGTCGGTCGAATATGTCGAGATCGGCACCGACGACGAGATACTGGAGATGATGGCAGACGTGGATCGACACATCCGTGCACACTTAGCGGCGCAGAAAAAGAAGAAGATGAGTGCGAGGTCGTTCGTCGACCGCGATCGTGAAGCGGCGTGTGCGCTCCTACACGCCGACTACTTCGCCGACAATCTCACTTACGGCGAGCACTTTTTCCGACGCCGTTTTCGGATGCATAAGCATCTGTTCTTGCGCATCTGCAAGACGTTGGAGGACAATGTCCACTTCTTCACGCATCGAAAAGATGCACTTGGCCGATGGGGGCTGAAGTCGGTGCAAAAATGCACGATGGCGGTGCGACTGGCCACCGGTGGTGCTGCAGATGTGTTCGACGAGTACTTGAAGATCAGAGATAGCACGGACCGGCAATGCCTCAAAAAATTTTGCCGAGCAATAATCGACCTCTTCGGCGAGCGATACTTGAGGAAGCCAAACGCTGCCGACACCGCACATCTGCTCTAAATGCACGAGGCGCAGAATAATCCGGACTCCGGGCCAGAAAGGACATAGAGCGCGCCTTTGGAGTCCTCCAAGCCCGATGGAAAATAATCCGGGGTCCGGATTGGTGCTGGTACACGAGGCATCTCCGAGATATCATGTTCGCGTGCATTATTTTGCACAACATGATCATCGAAGACGAGCAAGAGGATGCGGAGAATTGGAGAGACGATGCCGATTCTCTGTCCACTAGCGGGATATCCCAGAGGGCCACTCCGATCGTCTTTGAGGAATATCACCGACGGGAAGCCGACTTGAGAGATGCTTGGAAGCATCATCGGTTTACCAATGCTCTCATCGAACACCTTTGGCGCAAATTTGGAGCTCTACCGGAGTAGTTTTAATTTTAATTATGTAATTTTTTATTTATTTATGCGGATGTAATATTTTACTTTATTTTAATTAATGTATTTTTTTTATTTCAATTAATGTGATGTTTTATTTTATTTGAATTAATGTAATGTTTTATGTTATTTCTTTTATTCTTTTCTTCCACTATAAACTCAACTTCATCCCTCATTCATCTCACAAACAAAAATACAACTTCTTTCTCTCTCAAATTTAACTCTCAAAAAATGTCTTCATCGAGTTTTTCATCTTCGTCGGTCAAATATGTCGAGACCGGCACCGACGACGAGGTACTGGAGATAATGGCGGACGTGGATCGACACATCCGTGCACACTCAGCGGCGCAGAAAAAGAAGAAGAAGAGGGCAAGGTCGTTCATCGACCGCGACCGTGAAGCGGCGTGTGCGCTCCTACACGCCGACTACTTCGCCGACAACTCCACCTACGGCGAGCACTAGCGAGATTGGAGAGACGACTCGGATTCTCCGTCCACTAGCGGGATATTCCGGAGGGCCACACCGATCGCTTTTCAGGAATATCTCGCTCGGGAAGCCAACCTCAGAGATCAACGAAAGCACCATCGGCTTATCAATGATCTCACCGAGCACCTTTGGGGCAAATTTGGAGCTCTACTGGAGTAGTTTTAATTTTAATTATGTAATTTTTTTTTATTTATGCGGATGTAATATTTTATTTTATTTTAATTAATGTATTTTTTTATTTCAATTAATGTAATGTTTTATTTTATTTGAATTAATGTAATATTTTATGAATTAATTTAATGGAAATGAGGAATTGTTTATTATTAAAGATAGAGACAGCTTGAAAACAACTGTATTGTAGGAGTAAGTGTCTCTAAGAGATCTCTAATAGAAAAATAAGTGTTGAAGACCCCTTAAAAACCACTAGTAGCCTCCAAAGGATACATATAGCCTAACAAGGATATCAAAATTTAAATTTTTTTATGCTCGACTCGATTCTGACTCTTATTTGACGGCTTTAAACTATCTACTCTACCCTAGTATAGAAATGGTTCATATTATTTTTTTGACAAAGGAGCCGACAAATTTCGACCGATATTCTGAACCATTTGCCCTCCACATGTAATGTAAGCAGATATCATGTATCTGCGTGTTTCATTGTTTTGATTAAATTAAATTCTACTACTACTTTATATGCAAAAATCACAAATGATACGAATAAAAATAAATAGTTATATTACGGAAGCCACATATTCCATCTACGCATTAAATCACTCTTTTTTCTTTTTTTGAAAAAAAGCAATTCATTTAAGCATAATCGAAAGATGCCAACTCCGACAATCAGGAAGGGAAGTTTGACATCCCTAAACCCTAAACCGCACTTAAGCGCATCTACAACATCACCAAAATTTTGGTGGGCGCTATCAAATTATTGGAGAGCCCACTGATGCAAAAAAAAATCTATGGTGGTGCCATACTGCCGTTATCTCAAATTAGCCCTCTTCTTAATTTATCTAGGTAGTGTTTGGTAGCCTAGATGTAGCAAGATTAGTTTATTTATCTCACTTTATCTAGTGTTCGGTAGGCTAGTTAAATAAATCGAGAAGTCCGATACAAATGCTAGGCCCGATGCTAAAATACTGTTATGCATAAGTAATTTTTCTCTCCACTTTAGTGAGATTTCTCTACTCAACAGTTCCATCGTGAAGGGCGATTATACCCTTTTCGAATTTGATTCTGCTCCTCCACAGACATAATTTCGGTAGCACAAAATCGTAAAATTTAACTTTGTGGACGGCGATGGCTTCGATGGTGGTCTTGGGGTGGTAGGGGAGAATGTTTGACTGGACCCAGGAGTCGGTAGAGGAGGTGTTGGCGGCGGCGGAGGAGAGCTGCTGGTTAGGGAGGGAGACGGTGAGGGAGATGCCAGTGCCGGAGAAGGCGGTGTCAGTGTCGTAGAGCTTCACTTTGATTATACCCTGTGCTTTGAGGAGTTGTACAACTTGGGCCGGGGAGGGGAGGTTGTCGGCGATGCCGCCGTAGTTGATGCCGACGGTGTCGGAGTCGGAGAGAACGGATTGGATACAGAGGGAGGGAAGAATTACAAGGATGGAGCAGATTAAATTTGGTGAGAAATTCATGATTGGATAATGGCTGAGCACAAATCAATGATAGTGAGAGAGAATTTGGAGAAAAATAGGAGAATTGGATTATGATTATATAGAGGTGTTGCCGATCACTGTTCTTGTTGAGGAAGCGAATGCTGAAACAAGAATACAGGGCTGAGGCATACAAGAAGTATCAGAAAACTACATCTGTTTGGATTGGTTTAAGACATCCTTGGTAGAGAAAGAGAAGGGGACGTGATCGGCATATGGCATCTCTAGTATGATTTCTTTGAGTATGTCCACATCCACTCTACTTGCTTTTTTGTAGCTTTTCAAGTGTTCTGTTGCTATGCATTTGAAATGAATTTGAAAATGCTAGTAGTATGATGTTTGCAATGGAATTTTCACATTGTAGAAAGATTTTCTTATTATTGGCCTGGTAGAAGTTGTTAGAATTTCGGAGATTACTTTGTCGAAATAATGCTGTCGATGAATTATGCTATTTCTGTAGAGAGAATTTGGAGAAAAATAGGAGAATTGGATTGTGTTTATATAGAGGTGTTGGCGGCGGTGGAGGAGAGCTGCTCATTGGGGAGGGCGACGGTTAGGGAGGTGCCGGAGCCGGAAGAAGAACTTAAGAGCAGCTTTATTAGAACAACAAGAAGAAAAGAAGTTCGAGGATATTCATATTATTAACGATGGAAAGATGCAGGTCCAATTTGTAATTTTTTTATTAGATTAGGGATACGTATGGAACTTTCAAAGTTAATCTTAAATTCAAAATAAACATACCAAACAACAAAATTTTTAATCTGAAATTTTTATCTAGCCTATCAAACAGCTATGATAGTTTAATTATCTAACAAACCAAGATAACTTATCTTAAAATTATTTATCTTTGCATATCCTAACTACGCTACCAAACGAACCCCTAATATATTATAGCCACCTCATCTCTCTCTCCCTCCTCTCATTCTGCCTAGGCGCACCAAAATGGCGGAATTCCACCAGTGAAAGGGCTGCAATGGCGGCTTCCATCATTAATTGCTTGTCCACAGCGAGTGCCAGCACCTCACTGGCGCCGTTGTGGGTGCTTTAACAAGGTACAACACTACAACTCATTCTCATTATTATTTCGGTTCGGATCCTGTGTCCCACAATTAATTTATGTCTCACGATCATTTTCCAATTATGAAATAATTAGCCCTAATAATCAATTATTAGCTGATCAGTACAAATTAAATGTAAAAACCACTTATAAACACTATCGCATTGATGAATCCTAATTTGATTATTGTAAAATTAAATTATAACATATTGAAATTGAATAAAAACAAAACTAAAAACACTGAAATTGGTTTGAGTTCTACTATTTGGAACTCTATTTTTGCAAACAGGTCCTGATTTCCTCTATTTATGATTTTAATCCGCAGAATATAAATTTTAAAAATGGATAGTTTGTGTAATAATTTGAAAGTGACATTACAAATAAGTCAATCCAAAATAGTGAGTTCTATAATTGTACATAATTACTTTTCAATAAATAACTAAAACAAAAAAATAGGACAAAGACACACGCACACCAGTTGACTTCTATGTTGAAGACCTCCAAACAAAGTCATACAAGAAAAAGGTTGCACTTACAAAATACTCTACTGCCGTACATTTGTCCCAAGTCATTTTTCAGATAGGTAGGAAATAGGAATAGGATCATTCATTGCAATCTTATTAAAATCTAGAGCTGGGAGAAAAAAGAAAACCTACCCCAATTCCATAATTTCAAGAAAAAATAAATAAATTAAAAAAGAAAATAAGAGAGTTGACTTGGGACAATTTGTCTCCTAAATTAGCATAGTTGATGGAGGAATTATAATCGAGTTACAATTCGACCAAGCGCTTCTAGATCGAGATCAAGGTATCTTATAAAATTGCAGAAAATTAAACACAAATTTGATTTATCCCACCATTTACACAGTGCAAATTATACACAAGTATGCAGAGCATCATGCACACAAGTGAAAATATAGGTTAAATAAGTTAGATGGGTAGCAAAATTAAATTACAAAAACAATGAATGATCTAAAGACAGATTAGCTGACACGTTTAACCGAAGAGCTAAGGAATAAAGAAGCAATGTGAAATGAGGAGGCAAAGCAGATGGAGAAAATGACAATCTGGCGTCACTTAATCCAACATTAAACTAATTGCTATAGATAATACCTAAGACGACCTACAGCAGCAGGTTTTCAGCACTAATGACAACAAAATCCAGACAAGATCTTCTAGAATAAGATACTTAGGACTTAAACTAATACACAATATAAATAGTCAGCTTTGAGCTTTCACACAGTGGCAAGATTTGAGCTTTCGCAAGCATTTGTAAGTATGGCGTCATCAACTTCACTTAGAATTTCCCAGCTAATGACAACAGAGTAAATCATGTATTACTATTTACTACTAGGCTGTTTTCATGTAAATATGACGTTCGGGTAGGAACTTGCAAGATTTGCATAAATTTTAGCCGAGTATATAATCAAACATCTTGCATATGAAGATTAATGTTCTTTCTCAGTACTTAAATAGTTCCCAGTTTCAGGTACCTTGATATGGTCCAAGAGTCGATGTAGGAGGACCATACGAGTATCTCCACTCTCCACAAACCATGCATCTCTCAATCACAGTGCTGTTCTCTAGCGTGCAAAATTTGCAAGACCAGACTTTAAACTTCTTATCTCCCTTGTCTTTACTCTTTGTTGTTCCACAGGCTTCACATATAAGAGCTAGTTGCTGCAAAAAATATACACCCATAACAAAAATCAACCAAGAAACTGTATCAACTGAAGGATTAAGATCAGTGATAGATAGCATAGACAGGTTCGAATTCCTAGTAAATCAGTTGCATATAAAAATCATGTTCAGAATGGACAGAATTTTTTGTTGAAGCAAGTTATGTAGCAATTTCCTATAATACGAAATATGATGTTCATATTCACTATGGTTTGTTTTGAGTTAGTATTATACAGATAATAACCATGGGAAAGAAAGAACATCAGAACCAAATTTGAAATGGCAGGACGGTTTACCCGATTTAACAACGTGCATGTGTCACACTGCCAGGATGAGGCATCTTTCTGGCCCTGGATAGATATTGAATCAACAACAGATTTTGTAGTAGCACTAACATCCAATGAACCAGTTGGTCTTTCGGAAGGCCCCTCATAGTCTAATGATTTGGATCCACACCATAAATCATCATGTAATCTCCTTTCTGCAGCCATTGCAGCTGCTTGAACTGGACTTAGCACGGCTTTAATGCTACTATCACCACCGAGGCGTATAGGCCCATGGGTTAACAGAGCTTCACGTTGAACCCTTTTTTCAGCAGCAGCCAGAGCTTGCTGACGTAGTGAAGACAAAGGTGGTTGACGGGAATATCCACCCAATCTTTTTCCAGGAAGATCAAATCCTTGCGCAGTTCCAGTTATGCCTTTGGCCATAAGTTCTTCACATTCCTAAAAACGGGGTGAATTTTAATCAGATGAGAATACATAATTGAAAAATTAAGTAAAAGGAATCTGCTCAAGTATGATCACATTCTAAGGATCTCATGTTATGATGTCCCACATCGATTCCACATGAAAGTGTGGAAGGTATATAAGTGGGAGTCAATCATTTACCTTTAACCATGGTTTTGGGTTAAGTTACGGCTCCTTATCTTATACGCCTAACATCTAATGTGACTGCTTGGGCTACACTTGTAGAAAATGAGAGCAATTATTGATCCAATAAAAATGTCATAAACAAAGAGGAAACAATAATTGATGCTTTAGAACATTCAATGGTTATTTCAAGCCATAATATTCCCCTCCAAAAATGAGACAAACAGCACAATAACCTTTCTTATTTCATCCAAAAGATTGTAGAAATCCGCATTGTGAGGGCCATGCTCATTGTGACAAAGCTCGTGAAGCATCGTGTCAAGAATCTGATTATAAGGGAAAAAATCCCACTCATTGTTTGGTCTACGAAGTCTCAACCTGACCTCGGCCCCTCCTCCTATATTTAGCCCTAAAAGTGATGGATCAGGCGGACTGCAACAGAAAAAAACATTTTAGCCGGCATGCTAAGCATGAAAACTTTGAAATAACATCAAATTTATAAAGGAAATATCATCCCACCAAAACTCAGAGAGGACAGTCACTTTCCATTTTCTCTTCCGCATGATAGGTTGCACCTGCTTTGCCACTCTTTCAAGAATATCCCTCGCTTCATCTTCACGAACCTTCTTTAAAGGTTTGACTTCCCAGACTTTGTTAAGATCATTCAAATCCATGTGGATAGCACGAATTCACAACTAAGGTGATCAAAGGTAAATTCAAGAAAGTTAACTAAAATGATTTGTTACTAACTACATACTCCATACTATTCATAAGTTGCCCCAATTGAACTTAAAGCAGGTACTATGTAGCAAGCATTAAATTCACCTCAAATACCAAATTCACCTAGTTCTCAATACAATATGCAGCTGCAAATCACTACTCACAAATCCAATCAAACAAAATTTCTAGAAACTCTAGCAATTTGAGTTTTCAGTCTAACATCAACATTCCCAAATCCACATCAATTAATACATTTCCAACTTTTCTAGCAAATTCTCATATCTTTTTCTTCATCATTACACCATATTGAGATAAGTTATGCTTCAGAGACACAAATGATCACCAATAGATTATTTTGTTTGACAGTAAAAATAATTATCACTAGCTCAGCTTAAGCTAACATTCTTCCTTTTTTTTTCTTTTCAACAAGCAAGTATTTGTAAAATTTAATCGGAATGAATACAAAAAACAAACAGTTCTTTGCGATTCTAGTTCAAAACATAATCAGATAATACAATACAAAATCTCTAAATAGCAGCTGATAATTCAAGAAAAATAGAAGGTTCGCGGCTCGAAATACCTGGAAATTTACGACCGATAATCAAAGATATACAGTTGCAAAACAGCAGATTTCGCGCTTAATTTTCAGATAAATTGTCGACAAACCATCGATTTTACTGTAATTAAATACCGAAAACATGTAGACAATAGCTTTCTTTATTAGCAAGCCACCCAAAAAATATTTCAAATTTCATTTTCTGAATTTTGATCGTTTCTTTTTGGCTTTCCACAGCCGCGGAATTACTTGATAAGATTTTGGAGGGAGATTTTATAAACCTTCTCATCCCAATAATTTGTCGGGCCTGAGTCCAAAATGATGAAATTGGGCTTCTATTCCCAGGCTCCCAATGAACAATTTCAGACGTCACCTTATTAGAGCTTATGTTTTCGAAAATATATGAACTACTCGACTTGAAACAATATTCGAATAGTTAACTTAAAGTATCATTGACAAAAAATATAAATTATCATTTTTTTTTGAAAGAAATATAAATTATCATTGTGTGTTAAAAATTTTCCTAATGCGTATTTTCAGAATGAAAAGGGAATAGAATGAACCTTCCACTGTTGTGGATACTTCTTTCTCATATTTTTTGTGTTTGTTCATAATGAATAGAATTCCATTACTTTATTAATGATTATTGGATAGACACACTTGATTTAAGATTTATGAAATTAAGAAAATTTATATAAACACCACAAATATACATAAGCTCATAACGTGACAGATATATTGAGTGAACAACGTTTAGACTTAATTTCAATAATGTCGCACTTTTAATTTTTGGCAAATTAATAGAACACAAAACTCCGATATTTGTTTACTATTATCACAAACGTAATTTCTAGCGCCACAAAATTTCACATGACACGTCAAAATATTATTTGGGATCAAAACAACATCGATTTGATTAAGATAATTAAAAAATTAAAATATTCACATTCAATTAAAAGCAAATAAATCTAAGCAAAAATAGAGGAGATGAAACAATTATTATACATCATCTTCTCTATTCCATTCTTATCCACCATCTATTAGATATCTCTCATAGTGGCAGTCTTCTCAATTGCTGATTTTTTTTACATCAATTGAAATAAAAAATTACATTAATTTAAATAAAAAATTACATTAATTAAAATAAGGACTACTCTTGTCGAGGTCCAAATCGGCGTCAAAGATGTTCGATAAGATCATTGGTAAGCCGATGATGCTTTATTGATCTCTCAAGTCGGCTTCCCGTTTTATATAAGTCTCAAAGGCGAGCGGAGTAGGCCTCTGGCATACACCGCTAGTGGATGCCGATTCGGTGTCGTCTCTCCAATTCTCCGCATCCTCTCGCTCGTTTTCGATTATCATGTTGTGCAAAATAATGCACGTGAGCATGATATTCAGAGATGCCTCGTATACCAGCACCGAGCCGATTCCGAATTATTCCCATCGGGATTGGAGAACTCCAAAAGCCCGCTCTATGTTCTTTCTTGCCGCTTCCTGCATCTTCTTGAACCTCGACGTCTTTGGGTCAGTTTCAACCTTAGGAGCCTTGATCAGTGTTGGCTAACAAGGGTAGATCTCGTCGGTCAAATAGTACCATTTTTCGTACTCCCGATCCATGACGGTGAAGTTGCACTCCGGAGCATTATCCTCAAGCACGTCAGAGAATAAGGGCGAGTGGTTGAAGACGTTGATGTCGTTGTTGGAGCCGACACACCCAAAAAAGGCATGCCATATCCACAAATCATGCGACGCCACCGCCTCCAAAATTAAGGTTGGCTCACCTTGATCGTCGCACGTGTAGGCAGCCGCCAATCCTTTTGGGCAAATCCTCCATGCCCAGTGCATGCAATCTAGGCTCCCGAGTATCCCCGGAAACCCATGCCACGCTTCGTGCATTTGGAGCAGGCAAGCGGTATCGGCAGCGTTTGGCTTCCTCAAGTATCTCTTGTCGAAGTGCTCGATGACTACTCGGTAAAATTTTTTAAGGCAACTACGTCCGGTGTTATCTCCAATCTTCAAGTACTCGTTGAAAACATTCGCAGCACCACCGGTGGCCAGTTGTCACAACGCCATCGTGCATTTTTGCACCGAGGTCAGCCCCCATCATCCCAGTGCATCTTGTCGATGCTTGAAGAAGCGGACGTTGTCCTCCAACGTTTTGCAAATGTGCAAAACAAGATGTTTATGCATTCGGAAACAGCGTCGGAAAAAGTGTTCGTCGTAAGTGGAGTTGTCGCGAAGTAGTCGTCGTGTAGGAGCTCACATGCCGCTTCACGGTCGCGGTAAACAAACGACCTCGACCTCTTCTTCTTCTTCTTCTTCTTCTTCTTCTTCATCTGCGCCTCTACGTGTGCATGGACGGCTCGTTCCACGTTCACCATCATCTCTAAGACCTCGTCGTCGGTGCCGTGAGATTCATATTCCACAGAGGAAATTGAAGTCGATGAAGAAGACATCTTTGAGATATGAATTTGAGAGAGAAAATGAGAAATGAATATATTGTGGGATGAAATGAGGGAAGAAATGGATATTTATAGTGTAAAATTTGAATAAATAAAAAGCAAAATCGAGAAATTAGTCGTAGGCTGCACAACGTTCGATTTTCAATTTTTTTTTTCCGTAAAACACGCGCCTTTCATTTTTCTTTTCTTTTTTTTTTAATTTTCTGGATGGCGCATGAAGCGCACGCGCTGACTCGAACCGGTCTCGCGAGTTTGAGCCGATCTTGAGCCCGCGAAGCCCGTAGTGCTGCCGTCTCCTTCGGCCCCCGTCTCGAGACCCCTTGGAGCTCTCTCTTCGAGTCTGTATTGCGGGTAGCCTTATAAATAAAAAATTCTTATATAAGTGTATATGTACTACACCCATTTTTCACATGTTAATATTTTAATAATATAAATTATAATATTAAAATATTATTATGTGAGAAGTGAGTGTAAACACGAATTTCCATAGTATATTGCGAAAGAATCTGTAATAATACTAATAAAATATAAATATCACGCTTGCATTTATTACAGCACGTGAGTAAATTGAGAAAAAAGTGGACCCCCAGCAATTACTTTGAGGGGAAAAAAAGAAAAGAAAAGAAAAAGGCTACCTTATATAACAATTTTATTAAGTGGAAAGTGGTTGGAGAATATTCACATATTTTATGCGCATGAGCAATTATGATTTTATATTATACTAAAGAATTTATCGTAATTTTATTTATCTCGGTTAAATCTTTGTTATTGTGATATTGTTAAAATGTACTAGGAACTGAGTATTTATTATATACATTATGTTAAAGCAGAATAAATTAATACGAACTGTGTATTTATATACATAAAACTTAAAGGGATGGACAAAATAAAAAATCAAAAGTCGCCATAAAGGCTGATGGGTAGAGGACTAGAGGTTCATAATCATTCCAAGTTCCACTTATGGTTGTTTATTTAATTATTCTTTTTAAATAGTGTAAATTCCAAAGTTCCAAAATAAATCAATTTATATTGCTACTTTATGATGGCAACTTTTCTGTTTTTTGTAAAATGAATGTTCTAACTATTTCAATTAGATTTAGTCACAGTTACTGTAGAGATTAATATTCATAATTGCAAATTTTTACATAAATAATATTTTTTCTAGAAAAATTAACCATCACATATAAATAAATATAGATAACTAAAAATCATTAAGAGAGATGTAGTAAGATATGAGCTATGTCCCAAATCTCATTATCATGCAGTCCAAAGTTTATGTGTGAGAGATATTATAAATTATAGTAGTAGTATATTATATAATTTTTTTTTTACATTAGTATTAAAAAGTATCGGTGATATTTGATTAACTGGTTCAGTCAATGCAAAACTGAATTATGTAAGACTATTAAAAATAATGCATCTATTGATTAGAGTCTACCCAAAAAAAGAAAATGGAAAAAATGGCAGTCTCAAAAGTTTAATAAGGCTTTTACAATGTACCCAAGTCATACAATAGTCCAAGTTCATCCGAAATTTAATTTTAAAACTCTTTTGTGGGCTTCGGAATTCAAAACGACGTTAATGTGCATCATTATTTTAATATTTCTCTTAGTACGTTTAATTACAATTGGTATGGTTGCATCATGGCATGTGCTCGTATCTTGTACCACTCATACAATTAATATTAGAGAACGAAAATAATCGAGGTTTTGTGATAAACGTACGAATTTTACATCGTTGGACAAATGATGTTTTGCATTGCTTCTAAAAGTAACAAACAAGTAGGGACAAATATAATACTCCCTCCGTTCAAGTGAAGAAGTTTCGTTTGAGAATCACACGTAGATTAAGAAAAAAAGAGTTAGAGTGTGATTAAAGTAGTATTTTATTGTTAATGTTAAAGTGTGCTGAGTGGAAAAATACTGTACATTAAAGTAAATAACACTGTTCACGTTTGAGTGTGTCATAAAGTAGATTTTAGTGTGTTAATTTTTACCAAAAAAGGAAATAAGATTTCTTGAACGGGACACCCAAAATAGTGAAATGAGACTTTTTGAACGGGACAGAGGAAGTAAAAGAAAACCTCTTTGCTATCAAACTCACATTTCCGTTTGACCAAGTACTACTTGAGTTTGACGATGTGCCAAAATCATGGTTACAGTTTTAAAATAATAATAATATACCTTTACTTTCTTTTAGTACAAAAGGAATTATTATTAGGAACAAGAACATGGAAGACCAAAACAACTCCTACCCATAGACTGGTTATCCATCATTTCCAAGTAGACAGCAACTGGAAAATGCCTAGAATACCTAGCAAGTCCTCCGTAGGCAAATATACTTTGACAACTTGAAGCAATTGAACCAACTTCAGAGTGAATCACAATGGTTACTGGTAGCATACATTGTTTTAATAGTGACGCTGCAATCACTTAGAACATCAACTCGAATCAAACCAAGCTGCTTAATCCATAATATACCCTTACTAAGTAACATTCACAATGGGTATATAAAATGCATGATATGTATTATAATATTTGTGTTAATGTGTTAAAACTGAAAATAGTAAGAACAACCGGCAAGCGCGAGAGCTTAAGACCAATGTGACGATGTCGAATTTGTCGTTCGTAACTCGACGCGTCAAGATAATATTTATAAGTCTTTATGCCCACCACTAGGTACAACTAGGGAAGGTACTATTTGGCTCGACTCGACTCGATTACACCTCTATCGAGCCATATATATTGAACATAGACTATATATAATAAATACAATAATTCTACTAATAAATAATTACGTTTTTAAATAATTTGATAACGTATTAATCTATCAAACTTGGACATATGTTGCAATAATTATCAAACTCTCTGTGTCTATATATTGTTGTTACATTATACACGATATGGATTTTAAGAAAATGATGGGTAGTAGTGGATAATAGTGAGTATTATTGTGAGTGGAGTAAGGGTACCACAATAAATGTGAGTAGAGTAGTGAGAAATATAATGTTAAATATTATATTATGTGGGCCCCAGATAAAAGTGGCACCAAATAAAAATGACAATAATATCATGGACATACCTAAATAATAAATGTGACAACTATATTGTGGACAAATGAAGTAATATTAATTGGCGTAGAGCATAAGATCACATAATAACTCATTAAAAAAAATCTAAAACCTATTAAAGTTTAGAATGTTAGTTAGCCAACACACTTCGTATAGCAACCAAGTAAAAAATGTCAATATTCTATCCACCAGAAATCAATATTATACTCAAATTTGAATTTGCTTAATCATGTTAATGTGCAATTGCATATAATTGTCACAATCCTTCACCTACCCCTTGGCTTAGGGTCAAAATTGTCACACACAAATTATTAGGAGAAAGGGATCCAACCTTGTTGGATTGAAGTACAAATTGACATCATATCATATTTATATGAATTAGTTAGGATGGATACTAATGTGAACCCAAAGAGGATAAATTTCACTATAATTTTAGTCCTTTCATGTATTCCCTCCGTCTCATTTATAATGTAACTTTTTTCTCGGCACGAGTATTAAGAGTAAAAGTGGTGATTAGTGTATAATAAAAAAGTGATATAAAATATTGTTGATGTGATATAAAGTAATTTTAAAGTGAATAAAATAATTTTTAAATTATTTTCATAAAAAGAAATGTTACAAGATGAATGAGACATTCCAAAAAGGAATATATTGCAAGATGAACATGACATCGAGAGTATAATATGTTTATTATTTTATATTTTTACGTCAAGCTGGAACTGTATCTTTAATTTTAGTTTATTACTCATTCCGTTTACGAAATGATGTCCTGTTTCATCCATTATTTGTGTTCACCAAATGATGCCATGTTTCATTATTTTTACCAACATACCCTCGTTAATTTATTAAAATCACTACCCTTGCCATTGATGACCCCACATCACATCAACTTTATTTCTACTTTTTTGTCATCCCAACAACTTTATTCCTACTTTTTGGTCAATACCACCTATTTTTTGTCATTACCACTATTTTTTGTCATTATCTCACTACCCCTACTTTCTAATTTTTACTTACTCAAAATAACTTTATCAACTTTCTTAATCTCCGTGCCGGACACGAAATGGGGCATCATTTCGTGAATGGAGGGAGTATATACTACTCTCTCCGTCCCATCGAATACGACCTGTTTTCCATTTTGGGACGTCTCACTATACTTGGCCTGTTTCCTTTAAAGAAAACAATTAGCTTATATACATGGTCCACCATCTCATCTAAACCCCACTAAACTACCCCACTACACACTCAACCATTCAATCTATATAACTTTATTAATATTTTAAAATATTGCATTCACACTACACTAAACACTTTTTTTTATACCCAATAAACTTTTTCTTAGTCTCCGTGCCCATATTAACTAGGCCGTATTCGGCGGGACGAAGGGAGTAGTATTTTGTAAGATTAACTCTTTGCATTAAAGTACATCAATGTTGGAACCGATGTTTGAAAATCGATTCGTTTTTACCCATGAATCAATTATGGATATCTAACAAACACATACAAAATTCACACATAGCGTGCTCCTATAAATTTAATTACAATAATTGGATGTTTATTAGGAATACCTGCAAATTTGATGCACAACGACTCCAGAGTTGACCTTCTAAACTGTTCCTGGCTAGAGCACGACGATGATGGGATCGACTTCGAGCTCTCTCTCTCTTACTGTAGGAGGCGCCAATTTTCTCTCTCTCACTATAGGTTTTAGTTGCTTAGAATGCAACTAAGTAATGAGCCTTATGAGCCTTGTATTTATAAATAAATAACTGCTCACATTCATTAAACCTAGACAACCCTTACGGGCCGTAGGAGAGTAGGCGCCTAAGCCGACACAGGCCATTGGGCCAGTTCAGGGATCTACTAGCTTAAATAAGATTGGCCCGATAATATCCGATTTAATCTATTCAGCCCAGAATATAAATCAGATATAAATATTAATTCATTCCACTAAAAAATTAATACTGACTTACTCTCTTATTTATTTAGTTGAGTCGGGCTAGTATTAGACTTAATTAATTTTCGTGTTTAAGACTGTCGAATATCCATTAATTAATTAAATACTTCTGACAGCTATTAATTAATCAATTAATTATTTACTTAATAAATAATTATCTCGAGTGTTACCACTTAAACTTATTATTATATTGGAACTAATTCCACATGCAGGGTTTAATATAATAAACTTATTAAGTTTCTCGAGAGGATATCATCATCCCATTATTCATAGGACACGAATCCTTATTGCAGCTCTATCAATATCAAATAAGAACTGCCACTGCCCAAAATACGAAATTTCGAACCACTATAAAGTTCTCATTTATAATAGATCAAAGCAATAGTCAGACACTTATTCATACTGATAAGCCCAATTAAGGTTAAGACTATTTAAGTCACCGAGATCTTTAATTCTTAATAAGTCAGAACAAAGAATTAATCTCACTGTAATCCTTTCAATACGATTAACGTACTAATATAAATAAATAGTCAAGATAAACTATTTAATACTATTATGCTACAATCTAAACAACAACTTATCCAAGTTGTCTCGATTGTGAATATTAGTTTATATCTTTAATATTGAGATAATTGGACAAATAATTAATATGCAATAATAAACATTTCAGATAGAATAATTATAATAAAATAAATATCAATTATATAAAAACAAAAGTATCACTCAAATGTCGATTATAAAGGCAGTTTCATTGTTTGCACAAGTGTGGATGGTCCTAAGTTATAACTTTTGTACTTTAATTTGCGTAAAGTGTAAATAACCAAATTTCAAATAAGACTGTAACTGTGTAAGTGAACTTAGATAATTAATTCGAGTCGCCGTCATAAGTATAGCAAAGCTATATGGATATTTTATTCAATAATTATATATATGACAATCAATCATACTAATATCTAAATTCAATTCAATTTTTTCAAAAGAAAAATAGTACTATTAAATTTAAAATAGTTGAGTGGACATAATAAATAAGTTAGTGGTCCAATATACAAATTTATTCTACTAATTATTTGACAAAATCTCTTGTGCGATCGACTGATTATATTTAATTATAGTTGTACGCCTTCATTTGGACATCACAGGTCGGACATGTGTATAACACACGATTATCAATTTTTTTTTTTAAAATTATAGCAGGCAAATATGTTACACATGAATGTCAATTTATATATTTTTTATATTTCTTTAGTTCTTTTCAATTAGAATTTATTAATTTTACATTAAATTTATAAATTAATATGAAACTTGTTCATTTCAATTAAAATTTATATGAATTAACTAAAACGTAAAAAGTAAATGTAGAAAAGGTAAAGTCTCTAAAATTTGATTGGTCGCCCCAAAGGGTAATTTTAATCCTTTGTTAGTCAACCAACATGATTTATTTACGCATTATTGCACGTATACTCTCGAATTTTCTTAATTTCTTCGTCTGAAATAACAAAAACAGTAAAAGATTGATATAAATAGTTTTTTTGGGCAAAAATTTAGTAAAAGTTAAGGAATCTCATATACGACTCCTACTTTCCTAACATATAGTTCTAAGAAACTTGACCACTAAAATCAAAATTTTCTATATATACACAGTTTCCCTAGCCATTTTCCGCAAAAATCTGTGCTTCTACTCTCTCTCTCTCTCTCCTCCCTTCCTCTCTCCCAAAAACTCCCCCTCTCCAATAACTTTTGACGCACCAAATATCACACACTACACACTCATCTAGAGAGAGAAAAACACACGCGAAAAAAATGGCTGCCACCTCCATTTCCTCCGCGACTAACAAGCTGACAGACCAATCGCCGCCGCTTCCGCTCCACAGCACAGCCGCTCGTTCCTCCGCAACCCGTCTCTCCTTCTCCAATTCCTCCATATCCCTCCAAAAACTCTCCATTTCCGCCACCTCGAAAAATCTGAGCTCGCGCAGCTCCGCCGCCTCGGCCGTCAGCGTTCTGAAGACAGCGCAGGAATCCGAGCTGGCGTCGAAGCCGCGGAATTCAGATCCGGCGATTAAACCTCCAAAGCCGACGATTCTGGTCTCCGAGAAACTCGGAGAGGCGGGGCTCGACTTGCTGAGGAGCTACGGAGATGTCGAATGCTTGTACAATCTGTCGCCGGAGGATTTGTGCGCTAAGATCGGGGAGTTCGATGCGCTGATCGTGCGGAGCGGCACGAAGGTGACGCGCCAAGTGTTTGAGGCGGCAAAGGGGAAGCTGAAGGTGGTCGGACGCGCCGGCGTTGGGATTGATAATGTGGATCTGCAAGCGGCGACGGAGCTTGGCTGTTTGGTGGTGAATGCGCCGACGGCCAATACCATCGCGGCGGCGGAGCACGGAATCGCTCTGCTTGCTGGCATGGCGAGGAACGTTGCTCAGGCTGATGCTTCTATGAAGGCTGGTATGATGCTATTTTCCTTTTCTGTTTTGACGGTGGATCCGTAATTAAGTGCTGAATTTCATGTTGTCTATTTCTTGTTACAACAAAATTTAGTGTGTGCATACATTGTTTTCTGACGCAGTAAAAAGCTAAAGTTAATATAGTTGAATGTTGATGCTTCGTACAGTCTTACAGATCTGAATGATAATGTATACTAGTATTATTAACAAACATCAAATCTAGATTTTTTAATTCATGCGCACATCGAAAAGTAAATTATAATTCTACGAATCAGATTTTGCACATTGATTGATTAATATAACAGCCTAACAGGGATCTGCGATGTGCCTTTTCTAACTTTTTTTTTTTTTTTTAATGTTTATTGCCACCTAACAAAATCTGATTTATATTAGACGAAATTTGAAATATGTATTTATTATGCAGTAGATGAATAAAATATTTCACTCATATTGCACGTCTTTATTCCATAGTAAATGGCCCAGACCGGAAAAGTCGCCGCTTGTTGGTGGTTTGAAACATTTATGGTAACATATTATACTAGAAAACTACAGAGTCAGTGCAGTGGTGTTGTAGATTTTGAGGAGAAGAGATCCTCGAATTTCTCCACTTATAATATAAATATATGTTCATCTTTGTTCGTGAAGCAAATGGAAAATCATATAGTATGACGAATATATATGAGAATGCATGATGAGATGGTGAATATTTTTCAATAAATTTTTGGATGTGTATTTTCTCTGCATCTTAGAGGGCCTATTAGGAGAACTTATAAAATTTAACGTGACTTCGTGCTCTATGATCTTAAGTTCTTCAATTACTTCAATTTAACTACGCTTGCTTGGTACATCAAAGTATATTTAATTCCGATTTCATAGCTTCAAAACCTTACTTGTGTATTGTGATGCTCTTTACAGGACAATGGCAACGTACTAAGTATGTTGGAGTGTCACTGGTTGGGAAGACATTGGCTATCATGGGATTTGGTAAAGTTGGTTCCGAGGTTGCAAGGCGTGCTAAAGGCCTTGGGATGAATGTTATTGCACACGACCCATATGCCCCAGCTGATAGAGCACGCGCTCTTGGTGTGGAGTTGGTATCGTTTGATCAAGCCATCTCCACTGCAGACTTCGTATCCCTGCACATGCCTCTTACTCCTACTACTAAAAAGGTATTCAATGATGCAACATTTGCAAAGATGAAGAAGGGAGTGCGCATAATAAATGTTGCCCGTGGTGGTGTTATTGATGAAGATGCTTTAGTGAGAGCCCTTGATGAAGGCATAGTTGCCCAGGTTTGAATTTTTTTGAATATTTGAATATTTGGATATCATATGTTGTAGTACAATGTAAATGGTGTATGTTAATTTCTTTGCCACAAATGAGACTCATTGCATGATTTATTACTGCAATTTCAGTATGGAACCTAAGCAGTTTGTCAATCCTAATATTTACAGGCAGCTCTTGATGTCTTTACTGAGGAGCCCCCATCGAAAGATAGCAAACTAGTGCAACACGTGAATGTCACTGTCACACCACATCTTGGTGCTAGCACAAAGGAAGCACAGGTACGAATTTGCGAGTAACATTTGGCATCATTGCCTTTATTCTTTTTGGGTGAATGCTTTTTGTTGCATTAACATATGCTATTTACCTGCATCACAGGAAGGAGTTGCAGTTGAAATAGCAGAGGCCGTCGTTGGTGCATTGAGAGGGGAGCTTTCTGCAACTGCAGTAAATGCTCCAATGGTTCCTCCAGAGGTAAAAATCCTTATCTGCTCGGATTTACCTAGAGCATTTCCTTGCGTATTTCATCACTTAAAACTCAATTTTTACCACCAGGTTCTGTCCGAGTTGGCTCCTTACGTTACTTTGGCTGAGAAGCTCGGTAGACTGGGCGTCCAGTTAGTTGCTGGAGGAAGCGGAATACAATCCGTGAAGGTTGTTTATGGTTCATCCCGTGACTCTGACAACTTGGACACGAGACTTATCCGGGCCATGATAATAAAGGGCATCATCGAGCCTATCTCAGATGCACATATCAACCTTGTCAACGCAGACTTCATAGCCAAGCAGAAAGGTCTAAGAATCAGTGAGGAAAAGATAGTAGTCGACTCTTCTCCTGAAAGCCCTATTGAATTGATTCAGGTCCAGATAAGCAACGTCGGGTCAAAATTTGATAGTGCTTTGCTTGACAATGGAAACATATGCATCGAGGGGAAAGTGAAGGACGGCATGCCCCACCTCACACGCGTGGGAGCATTCAGCGTGGATGTTAGCCTCGAGGGAAATCTGATACTCTGCCGTCAGGTTGACCAACCGGGCATGATCGGGACAGTTGGAAACATTCTTGGAGAAAGTAATGTGAACGTGAGCTTCATGAGTGTTAGCCGGACTGTTAAGAGGGTGAAGGCCATCATGGCCATCGGTGTAGACGAGGCACCTAACAAGGAAACCCTCAAGAAGATAGGTGAGGTGTCTGCTATCGAAGAGTTTGTCTTTCTTGATCTCTGAACTTGCTATTTCTATGGTTGATGGAATTTTTCTGGGAAAAAAACTTGTGTTTCTCAGCTATTTATATAATAAGATAAGATAAGAAAGCATAGGCAGCTGATGCTGAAATCTGCAGCTAGGCAGCCTCCTCTCTACAGTTATGTTTCTCTGCTGCTGTTGCTGTTGCTGTTGTTGTGATTTTAGATTAGTTTTGGTAAAGGTTGAAAATCATCCCTGTTGTACTAGAAAGGGGTTTATTGCCATGAATTTTTACTGCAGTAGTTGTGTTAGAAACATTTGTTATGCTTCCATTTCTTCAATTGATGGGTCATGGTTGTATTAGTATGAGGTTAGAAATAGTGGATGCATATGGAGAGTACCTTTCTTATGTATTTTGTTTTGTTTTTGGTTGAAGGAATTATGTAATCTGTATTTCAAATGCTTCAGTATTTTTGCAATTTTTATGTGCGCATGAAGCACCATGTTGACAGTTTGTATCGACAAACAACGAATTTTCCGCTAAACAAACTACAAATTTCACAGTTCATCAGAAATTCTCGGCTATCCCAACTTTGTCCTTTTTGTGAAAATGATTCTTGTAGCATTAAGATTCATGAGCATTAAGAATTATAATTCTCCACGAGCATAATTCTTACTCTTGAATCTTAATTAAGAATTTTCTGCTAAACAAACTACAAATTTCACGGTTCACAGTTCAAGAGTAAGAATTATATTTGATGTTGTTGTGATTACGTCGTGCATAACATCAAATATAATTCTTACTACGTAATCACAACAACATCAAATATAATTCTTACTCTTGAATCTTAATTTTTTATTCACAAGAACGATCATAAGGACACACCAACCACACCACTGGCATTGACACCACCCATACTTTGGCATACATTGATTAATTATGGAGTAAAAAATTGTTTGTTAAGTAGAGAAGTGACGATTAACAAAACTATTTCTTAAAGACAATTAGTATTTCCGGAATTTATAGTTTAAACTTTAAACACGAATAAAATCACTTTAGAATTTGAACTCAATGAAGGTTGGACCAATTTGGCCTATGTACTTGTACTCTCCCAATCTATAGACAATATTTATGTTTTTTAAATGGGTAGTGATATTTGGCCACACTGTGGCCGACCACACAAGCTAAAAATAGTAATATAAGTTTTGAAAATGAAAATACACCCCAATTATTTAGAGTCAACTTTCCTTTTCTGACGCGTGTGGCTGGCCACCATGTGGCTGACCATCATTACCCTTTTTAAATACGCCATGAATATGCAGAATATAATTCATTTATTACTAGCTAGTTTATGTTTTCTCAAAAAAATTATCATAACTTCCTTAAAATATAAAACAAAATAAAAAAATCTTATATACTCCAATTTAAGTAGGTAGAAGAAAACAAGTTCACCCTTTTTCCAAATCCAAAGCGAGAAACCCTTCTTCCCCGTTCAATTCCTTTCCTCCTCAAATTTTAATCTTGCAATTACTGCAACTCCAAATCTTTAAATTTGTGTAATTCCTAACTAGAATTAAGAGCAACAAACAATTCAACATCCAATCGATCTTCCGAAATGGCGGGCACCGGAATCCACCCGTACCACCAGCAGTGGCCGCCCGTTCCCGCCCCTCCTCCGGCCTCCGCTGCCGCGCCGCCGCCCCCTCCACCCCACCCCCACCCCCACCCGCATCCGGCGCAGATTCCCATGGACAACTCCGCCTCCCGCCCTCCCTCGGACGAGGTATAAGCGCACAATTTTATATACTCAGTAATTTTTTTCTTTCTAAAAATTGGTAATTAGTGATTGCCATGATTTGAGATTGTGGTGATGATGGTGGAATTTCTCTCTCTCTCTTGTGCTCTCTCTCTCAACTTTTGTGGGTCTCGTAGGTGCGTACGATATTTATTTCGGGTTTGCCGGAGGATGTGAAGGAGAGGGAGCTGCAGAATTTGCTGCGGTGGCTGCCGGGGTACGAGGCGTCGCAGGTGAACTTCAAAGGCGAGCATCCGATGGGGTTTGCTCTTTTCGCCACCGGGCAGCATGCTATTGCTGCCAAGGATGCACTTCAGGTTCATTACCATGCTTTTCAGCAGTTTGGGGTCATGTGTTTTTTTTTTTTTTTTTTATTAATTGTCAGTAATGTGAATGAGTTTGGGATTTTAGGATATGGTATTTGATGCTGAGTCGAAATCTCTCTTGCATACTGAGATGGCAAAGAAGAATCTTTTTGTGAAAAGGGGTGAGTCTTTTCTACATATATTCATAAAATAGCTCAGCGCATGTCTTATGTTTTGTGATGGCCTCTGATAATTTGAGTTGTACCATATAAATGTGATTTTTGTTGGTTTGTATCAGCTGCTGGTTTGTTTCATTGTAATGCAACATCTTTCTGGATAAAAATTTGTAAGGACGGGTAAAGTGTTAACATAGGAATCAATTTTCGATTTCTTTTTTTCCCTTGTTAAACCTCATGAGGTGATATAGAAAGTTCTCATACGAAATGTTGTTGGAACTTGAAATGCAACTTTATTTGTATTTTGTGGTCAAACAACTTGTGTTTATAATCCTCGGGGTATGCTTCAACCTTCTTCCACGTGTATATACATATAACAAACACTTCAGACTAGGAGTTGATAGTGGTGGAAGTGAAAAGATTATATTAGCGCATAGATTCATTTGTACCTAAATAAACTGCTATACTGGTGGCAGTTAGCTTTGGGTGGGGTTAATATCTGTAGATTAGTTGCGTGCTAACCTCTTCTGATTCTCTTTTCCTTTCATTAAATTTTGTTGATATACAGGGATAGTTGCGGATTCCAATGCTTATGACCAGAGTAAACGGATGCGAATAGGTGGTGATTATGCACACACTGGTCCTGCTTACTCGCCATCGCCTTTTCATCCTCCCCCTACAGCTGTTTGGGGACCACATGGGTATGTTTGGCATCTATTATTACTGTTGTGGGAGGACCTTGTTTTTATAATGGAAGAGATGATCCAATATCTTAGAAACACATTGTAAGATGTTGATTGAAGCCACTGTTGCTTAATACTTTTACTAATATCAGATCATGATTGGTTTCAGGTATATGTCCCCAGTGATGGGAGCACCTCCCCATTATGATCCATATGCAGGTTATGCTGTTCCTCCTCCAATGCCTGCTCCAGCTCCTGTACCTGCACCTAGCAGTTATGTACCCGTCCAGGTGAGACAATATTCCGTCCCATGCTTCCTGCTCGAATTATTCAATGATTTTGTTGTTTTTAAGGAAGTTATTTTACCTTTCTCAATATGCAGCATGACTATTGCAACCCTGGGTATTTTTGCCGTATTCCTTGAATCCTATCTTGTAGCCTGGAGTTTAGATAATGTTTCTTTAAGTAATTCAGTGCTCACTTATGTTGATGATATGCTTTCTGCTGATTATTCACTTTGGTTCTTGCTGCTTTACAATTTTCTTTATTTAATTTGAGTATTTTATTCTGTGATATCTATCATTTCTTTCCCAGCTACATAGTTGTTTCTTTGACAGAATACATTACTTTCTTGTAGAATAACAAAGATAATCCTCCTTGCAATACCCTTTTCATTGGGAATCTTGGTGCAAATATTAACGAAGAGGAGCTCGGGGGACTCTTTAGCGTGTATGTCATAAATATTAACGATTGATTGCTCTAGTTACTCTCAGATTTATTGCTTTATTCCATTCCTTTTCTATGCAGTCAACCTGGTTTTAAGCAGATGAAAGTAATGCGACAAGAAAGACATACTGTTTGCTTCATTGAATTTGAAGTAAGATTTTTGCCTTGTCAATCGGTTTAATAGTTCTTATGCTCGACCTGTATTTCTGCACTATGGTATCTGTGGTATTTAAAGAATCGTGCTACATCATGCAGGATGTAAACAGTGCCACTAATGTGCACCACAGCTTGCAGGGTGCTGTTATACCCAGTTCTGGTGCTGTTGGCATGCGTATTCAATATCCTTTAAATTTTGTGTTTTTCATAACTTGATAGCATATAGGAGCAATTGAATTTTGTTTTGATCCTACTCTTCCCACTCTGCCCCACTGCACACATACTTCCACTCACTTGAGGCTTGAGCAAGCATTATTAATAAAGTAGTAAGCTTAGCTTTTCTAACCTCAACCATCTATTTTATATTTTGGTGTTTTTCTCTTGACCTTGAGATACATATTCGAAAAACCCGTTTGGGAGAAGAAAGGACTCAGTCTACCAAGCTCCTCCCCAAAATGTGAATGGAGTTCCTCCTGCAAATACTTACCAGTAGCTCGAAGGGGATGTATCTCGTATCTTAAAGCTCTGACAAATGCAAGCACTGCACGATAGGATGCATCATGCAGCTGTTGCATGTATCCCATTCATCATCTAGTCATCAACATCAGCATCCCTTCATATATATATATGTGAATGCACTCCTTGGGAAACATTTTGTCACTCCATTTATAATATAGATACACAGGACATGCATTTGAGGCTGTGCCGTTTCTAGTATTATATGTTGACCTGTTGTGATCTGTTACATGTTATCCTCGATTGCATGGTTTTGCAGTTGTGTAAAATCTACGTGCTTTTTGACTGACATTTTGATGCATTTTAACTCCATTGAAGCAAATTAGTGTTCTTCAATGATCAGGCTAGTATGTCCAGATCAATTTTTGACACCAATACATCATGACATGATCATCTTTTTCATAATTCGAGCTCCCAGAAACCTCACAGCTCACACGTAGCTAGTGCATAGCTCCATTCAACTTAGGAAACCATCACATTCCTCATCAGGCATCCATCATTTGGAATTTGAACCTCTTTAACACCTATGATCCTCGACCTCCATGGTCAAACGACATACTATTGTCTGTCTCTTGGAAAATCTAATGGTATTATGCAGGTTAATCTAGAGAAGATGGCTGAGTTCCTAATCTGCAGAACAGATCTTGATGAGCTGCATCAAGGTAGAAATTCCTTTAGGTAGTCTCTTGGTGATTTGTCAAATCTCTACATATTTTGTGCAATCCTTGTTCTTTTTGGGAGTCATCTGCTTCAGTCCGAAAATCAAGAACCCTTTTCTGCGAAGTTGTTAATAATATATGTTGGATGGTTGAACTAATATTTGATTTTTGTTTTGTTTTTGTTCTTTATCAAATGTTTTTTTGTTACTCTATTTGCTTAGACTAAGCAATTTGTCATCCTATTGTCGATGATGAATATTCCCATTGTAACAGAGAAATAAAATCCTACTCATTTGTTGACAACCCGTCTTTGAATAGCATCTGACAATCTATATAGTTTTTCTAAACTATGAGATGATAAATCGCTTATAATACAAAATACAATTTTTTTTTTTGCTTTTCTATGACAAGAAAATTTATACTACTTTTGTGTGGACTATACTTGCGTGCAAAAAATACATAAGTCAAAAGTATAACAGATACAAATGATATTAGAAAAACCAAAAAAAAAAAAAAAAGTTTTTTACTCAAGAAGAGGTTTTGCTCAGTAATTTATTTTGTGGGTACTAGATCAACGCGTAAATTAGGAAACATATGCATAAAAAAACACTTATTTTGTTCTCTAATTTTCACATATTAGGTGAGCACTCGATATAATAAAAAAAGTATTAGAGTCAACAACAAAAACCATTCTCTTTTAAAGTTGGAATTGTTGGAGTCATGGAGATAACATAATGGCTTAACAAAGTACAACATGTTATGGGATATTCTATTCAAAAATTTATTTTTGATCACAACAAAATTTATAAAACTCTTATGTAGACTATGTTTACGTTTAATAATTCATAACAAATAGTATATAAATGATGTGTTATAAACTAGATTAACTAGATATAAGAGAAGAGAGTAGAGAGAAGAGTGTGAGAATTGTGTGTTTTATTTGAGGACTATAACTTCTGTTTATAGTGGTACATGTAGCATGTTTAGGGATAGTTACTTGCACGTCAAGTAACACGAATCTTGGCCATCAAGTAATACGAGTCTTGGCCATCAAGTAACTAATTACTTGGTTACCAAGTAACTATTGCTTGGGTGTCACTCACTTATAGATATTTACAACACCTCCTCCTTAAGTGACAGATCCCTAAACAGATGTTGCCTCATTAAAACCTTGCTAGTAAAATCCAGTGGGATAAAACCTAGTCGAAGGAAAAAGAGTACAACTGCTCCCCCTGATCTTGAGATCACTGTAAATCTTTGAGTCGACGCATGCCGATCTTTTGTATCAACTTTCTGAATGTTGATGTTGGTAATGTTTTTGTGAATAAGTCCGCCAAATTGTCACTTGAGCGGATTTGTTGAACGTTGATATCACCACTCTTTGGAGATCGTGTGTGTAGAAAAACTTGAGAGAAATGTGCTTCGTCCTATCGCCTTTGATGTAACCTTCCTTGAGTTGTGCGATACAAGCAGCATTGTCTTCATATAAAATAATTGGGTTGGCCTTTGATGAAGTTAACCCGCACGACTCTTGGATATGGCTCGTTATATTTCTCAACCAGACACATTCTCGACTTGTTTCATGGATTGCAATAATCTCAGAGTGATTTGAGGATGTTGCAGTCAAGGTTTGCTTCACAGACTTCCATGATATAGCAGTTCCACCACTTATGAAAACATAGCCAATTTGAGACTTAACTTGATGTGGATCAGATAGATAACTTGCATCTGAATACCCTACAAGAGATAGATCGAAATTTTCGGAATAAAATAATGGTACCTTTTAGATACCGTAGAATGTGCTTAACACTATTTTAATGTCTCAAAGTGGGCGCAGAGCTATATCTTGCGAGAAGATTTACAGAAAAAGCTATATCTGGTCTAGTGTTATTATCCAGATAAGTTAATGCTCCAATCGCACTTAGATACGGTACTTCAGAACCAAGTATCTTTTCACCATCTTCATTAGGCCGAAATGGATCTTTCTTTATATCAAGAGATCTAACGACCATTGGTAATGTTAATGGATGAGCATTATCCATGTAAAAGCGTTTTAACACTTTTTCTGTGTATGTGGATTGATGAATAAATGTTTCTCCTCGGACACGTTCGATTTACAATCCAAGACAAAATCTTGTATTTCCCAAATCTTTCATCTCAAATTCTTTCTTTAAATATTCAACAGTTTTATTGAGCTCTTCAGGAGTCCCAATTAAATTCAAATGATCAACATAAACTGCTATGATTGCAAATCCATTTTCAGTTTTCTTAATGAAAACACAAGGGCATATATCATCATTCTTGTATCCTTCTTTCAAAAGATACTCATTCAGTCTATTATACCACATACGCCCAGACTGTTTCAATCTATATAATGATTTTTACAATTTAATCGAAAACATGCTTTTGGGTTTTGACTTTAATGCTTCAGGCATTTTAAATCTTCAAGGATTTTCATGTATATGTCATTATCTAATGACCTATATAGATATGCAGTTACTACATCCATAAGGCGCATATCAAGCATTTGTGACACAACCAGACTAATCAAAAATCTGAAAGTAATCGCATCTATTACTGGAGAGTATGTTTCCTCATAATTAATTCCTGGTCTTTGAGAGAAACCTTGTGCTACGAGCCTTGCCCTATATCTCGTAACTTCATTTTTCTCGTTTCTCTTTCTAACAAAGACCCATTTGTATCCAACAGGGATTTCAGATGCCAGAGTTAAGACTATAGGTCCAAATACTTTCCGGTTATCACAAGAATTCAATTTCCTTTCTATAGCTCCTTTCCACATTCAGTAACACATTGTGGTTTAGGATCCGAATCCTCATTTAAAATTTGATGAGCTATATGAAAGGCAAATATATCATCCACGATGATATTTTCTCTCTCCAGTATCTGATTAGAGGATGCATAATTTATTGAGATATCATGATTTTTAGATACTTGTGATTCTTCAGGAATTACATCACTTTGATGAGTTACTTGTAATTCTTCAGGAATTACATTACTTTGATTTGATTAATCAATCATTTTCGTCATTGTTTGGTTTCCATCTTGCCCCTTTCTTTTTCTGGGATCAGAATTTTTGGAACCAAGTGGTCGACCACGTTTTTGACGAATTTTAGACTTATTTGTTGTCAAAGCTATTTGTCCTTCAGGGACACCAATTTTAGCCGGAGTATTTGCAACATGTATGTAAGATTGTATCACTTTTCTTGTATCTACAAAAGCATCAGAAATTTGATTTGCAACCCTTTGCAAATGAATGATCTTTTCAACTTCTTGTTCACATCGATTACTTATGGAATCAAAATGTGACAAGCTTTTTTCATTCCAAGATATTTTCCTGTGCTTTTCTAGATGTAAATTTGTTCCTCCTAATGTTGGAAATGTCATTTCATCAAAATGACAATCTGCAAACCGTGCAATAAATGAATCACCCGTCAAAGGTTCAATATCCCAAGCCTTCGTTGGGGACCCATTTTTGTTTCTGTGGGGGTACAATTGGGACATAAACCGTGCAATCAAAACTTCGTAAGTGAGAAACATCAGGTTCTCGACCAAGAATAATTTACATTGGGGAATAATCATTATTAGCCGATGGTCTTATTCGAACTAATATTGCGGCATGTAATATGACATAAATCAATACCATAAAGTATCGAAATGGTCCACATAATGGATGTATAGGTCCACAAATATCTCCTTGAATTCTTTCCAAGAAAGATGGAGATTCCACATTAACCTTCGTATATAAAGGTCTAATGACTAATTTGCCTTGCGCACAAGCATCACATGAGAATTCATTTGTCATAAGAATCCTTTGATTCTTCATATTGTGCCCATGTGAATTATTAATTATTCGGCGCATCATAGTAGCTCCAGGATGTCCAAATCTATCATGCCAAAGTATAAAGCTTTTTATGTCAATGAACTTCAGGTTCATAACATGATTTGTCTCAATTGTCTTTACGAATATATAATACATTCCAGAAGGTAGTGTTGGTAATTTTTCTTTTGTCTGTTTATAGCCAGACACAAAAGAATTTATGCAAAGATATTCATTGCCAGCTTCTGCTATAGTCTTAATGTGGTATCCATTATCGCAGATATCCTTAAAACTTAGTAAGTTCCTCTTAGACTTACTAGAATACAGGACATTTTCAATATCTAATTTAGCAAAATAATACAAGATCTTCCGGAGCCTTCAATGATGTTTGATGCATCTGATATCGTGTTAACATTATCCTTAGCTGATGTTAATTTAATAAAATACTTCTTCTTTTGAAGAATAGTGTGTGTGGTGGCACTATCAGCAAGACAAATATCACAAGATTCCATTTGAAGTTCTGAAAATATTTTAAAGAAGATCAATTATTTTGAAAAAGAAATAAGCAATTGATTTTAACGAAAAATAATGACTGAAATAAGCAAAATGTTTTTATTAACTTGAAATTCATGATAAAAGACTAAACAATGTCTATATTATTGTCTTCTAACACACATAACCACCAACAGACAGATCTATATTATCTATTATTGGATCAACAAAGAAGTCGTAGACATCTAAATGAGTAGTATCAATTGAATTGTCAAAGTCAACGACATTGGTTTCCTTCTTATCTTTTTCCTTGATTGAATCTTAATATAGATCCACAAGGTGTTTTGCCGTACGACAGGTACGTGCCCAATGTCTGGTCATGCCACATCTATGATATGCACCTTCTTTTTTAGATGGATTATGCTCGTAGGATGTTCTTTACTTTTTGTTGCTAGAGGTTGCATCATTTGGTTTACCGCGTCTACGACCGCGACCATACCCACGTCCTCTTCCACGCCCTCTTCCATGTTGGTTCCCACGACCGTTTTCATGGTGGAAAGTTGCATTGGCTTCAGGCAATGCAGCGGAACCAGTGGGGTGGAGTCCGTGGTTTTGCATGAGCAATTCATTATTTTGCTTGGCAACCAACAAGCAAAATATTAATTCAGAGTACTTATTGAAATCTCGCTCTCTATATTGTTGTTGTAACAACACGTTAGAGGCGTGAAAAGTGGAGAATGTTTTCTCAAGTATATCAACATCAGTGATATTTTCTTCACATAGTTTCAACTTTGGAACGATTCTGAATAATTCAGAATTATAAGTGCTCACATATTTAAAGTCTTGCAGTCTAAGATGCATCCACTCGTAACGAGCTTTAGGAAGGACAACCGTCCTTTGATGATCAAACCTTTCTTTCAGGTTTGTCCACAATTCTTTTGGATACTTGACAGTCAGATACTCAATTTTTATGTCATCATGAAGATGATGACGAAGGAAAATTAATGCCTTAGCGCGATCCTGTTCGGATGCGTTATTTCTTTCTTTTATTGTCTCCCTCAGATCCTTTAAGATCAGGTGAACATCAACATCAAGAGCCTATGACATATAATTCTTGCCCGAGATATCAAGAGCAATGAACTCAAGTTTGGCTATATTTGCCATTCATGCAACTCTGCACAAAAGAATTAAGGAAAAATACATTATCCAAATATTTGCTCTTCGGGGCTTGTAATATTCTTCAGGAATATTATTTGGGCTATTTTTATAGTATCGTGTAATATTTTTCAGGAATATTACTTGTGCTATTTCCATAGCATCAATCAGATTTGAGTGTAATATTCTTCAGGAATATTACTTGCGCTATTTCCATAGCATCAATATAAAATTTGAATGTAATATTCTTCAAAAATATTACTTGTGCTACTCAAATAGCATCAATGAATTTTCAAGATTATTCGTGTTTCCTCATGGATTCACGATTCGAGATTAAAACCGAAGCATATATAAATGAAAAGTAATTGAGATTTTCAAACAAAAAAAAAATTTGTACCTCGTTGGAAAGACACGATTTTTTCCAATGGCATACCTTCAATTTAGTTTATGTGGTTGGGGACTCGTCGCTAGAGAGCCGTACTTCAACAATCGTAAGGGAAGATAGAGAGAGGTAGAGCTTCGTGCTTCTAGGATTTGAAGAACTTCTAGTGGTGAAGGAGAGGATCGAGAAAGGTAGAACAATCGCGTTGATAACGTGTTATAAACTAGATTAACTAGAGATAAGAGAAGAGAGTAGAGAGAAGAGTGTGAGAATTGTGTGTTCCATTTGAGGACTAAAGCCTCTATTTATAGTGGTACATGGAACATGTTTAGGGATAGTTACTTGCACGTCAAGTAACACGAATCTTGGCCATCAAGTAATACGAGTCTTGACCATCAAGTAACTAATTACTTGGTCACCAAATAACTATTGCTTGGGAGTCACTCACATATAGATATTTACAACATGATGTATGTTATAAAAGAAGAGGTTAATTACTCGAAACGAAGCTCAACTTAAATTTCTATGATTAACATATTTCTTGAAGATTAAATTATTTATGTCCAATCTAAGAGCATGCACATCGGGCGGCTTGTTGGCGGGCTTGAGCCACACGATGTCGAACTGCATGAGAACGAGTCCACCTCATCCGGATGAGCCGGCTCGATGGCCACCGGGTATGGCGTATGTAATGCACGCGCCTTTATTAAAACAATTTTTCTATTGAACTTTATGCGGCCAACAACTAGTTCTTGCTGGAAACCGCCGCCGCAACGGGTGGCCGGCGCCGACAATGGTCAATTTTTTGTTTTCCTACCTTGTAATTACACCCTTCCGTTACTCATTTTTTCACAATTTCTCAACTCTCTTATCTCTCATTTCCTCTCCCTCTCATCTTACACAATTTCTCAACTCTCTCCATTTCTCAATCTCTCAAATATCCAGCAACGATGACATATACTCATCTAATTGGGACGGCGAACTCCCTCCATACATGCCAGGCCTCAAACAAATCAATTTCCAAGAGGCCGACGACGACGATGGAAGTCCGGCAACCGCCACCTCCAGGCCGGTCAAAAAGAAGGCGGCTGCCTAGACGAGGAGGTTGGCAAAGTCCAAGGCTCCGGCGACGGTGGCTGTAGAGGAGGAACACGACGGCGGAGTCAAGCGCCACAATTACACCGTCGAATTAACCGTCCTCATATGTCGGATTGGGATGGAGGAAACGAACGATGCCGTCCGTGGAACGAATCAAAATGCAGAAAGGTATTGGGGGAGGGTCATGGAGCGGATCAACCTTTTGATGCCACCGCTTTCACGGTCAAAGCCATCAAGAGCCACTGACAATGAGTGAGCCACGAGGTGCGGTTGTGAGAGAATGCTTGGGTGGAGACTCATGCCCAATGGCCGAGTGGGTACAATGACAACATGATGAGGAATAGGACGATGGATCTCTACAAATCAAGAAACATGGACGTCCCTTTCAAATGGGAGAATTTGTGGAGACTTTATGACTAACCCACAAGTTCAAGTTTCAATATTTGGAGAGCGACATGCATGCAACAAAGGAGAAGAAGACGTCGAGCGACGACGCTTTCATGACTTCGACTTCCGCCGAGGAAAGCTTTGGCACTCGGCCAATTGGAAACAAGGCGGCGAAGGCAGAGGCAAAGGGAAAGGGGAAGACAAGCTTGATGGCAGCACCCACATCCGAACTGTTGCAATTTATGGAGGGCACACAAAGTGGTCCTCTTGCCGAGGCCAAAATGGAGAAAATCCGTTTGAAGCGCGAGACGATGGACAACAAGATTCTCTATATGGATACATCGAGGATAATGGATGAGCAGCTCAAGCTACATTCGGAGCAAGTGGCCGAGATACTAGCTCATCATGCAAGAAACTAATTTTTTTCTTTTCATTATGTTGTTTAAATTTTTTTATCTTATTATTGGTGTAATATTATAATTTTATTAATGAAATTTAAGTATTATTTGGCAAAAAAATAATTCAAAAATAAAAAATATTAAAATTTAGAAATTAATATGAATGACCTTGCTGATGAAACCGACCAATGAAGGCAAAGGGCTCATCGGTGGGCCTGAGCCTCCGTCGAGCGGACGTGGATGCTCTAAATCAACGAAAGAGTTTGCATTTTCAGTGGAAGTTCAACAAACAAGGAGAATGTCTGATAAATCCAGAAAATCAAATTATTTTACGTTTATCTGAAATAAACGATGTGAAAACGCGTTGAAAGTTGAATGACTGACAGCAGTCAGCAGCAAGTCAGCAACCAACAAAAACAAAGGTATTGTTAAATTTATTTTCATTTAGTGCTGCTGCTGCGCCACCCAACTAGTATCATATTTGTTTCTTTGGCGGCAGCAACTATCTTTTCAAATCTCGTGTCAGCGTTCACACTCAATATGAATCCATATCGATAAAAAAAAATGAGTGATTTCTGGTACAATATCATAGTTATCGAGTTCCTTTTTTGGGTATAAGCTTTTTTCAGCCCTTTGATTTTTGTTCCTCTCTTTTTTGCCTAACTTTTTTTAACCAACGATTGAAATTTGAGAGGAAATTGTTGCACCCTTTTGCCTTTCTGTACCTTTTTCAAGATTTTCTCGTGAAAATCTCATGTGGGGTTCTTGTTTATAGTTAGTTCAGCTCATTTTCCTCTTCAAGATTGAATCTTTTTGGCGAAATTACGACCCTCTCTCTCTCTGTCTTCACTAGTGAGTTGGTAGCTGCTGTTCAAGATGAAAATTTTCTGGAGCTGGTTTTCGCTGATTTTCATGCTGTCTGCTGCAACATTTGGAGCCAATGCTGTGAATTTAGAAGGTACAACTCTGCTTTCACTTGTTAGGCATTGGAAAGTTGTACCTCCATCCATCAAGTTCAGCTGGAATGCTTCTGATTCCACTCCCTGTTCCTGGTTTGGTGTGCATTGCAATCATGGCAACGTTGTTGGTCAGTTAAACTTGTCTAATTTGGCGATTTCAGGCCAACTAGGGCCTGAAATCGCGTATTTGAAGCATTTGGAATTGATTGATTTAAGCTCTAACAACTTTTATGGTAGAATTCCATCACTGCTAGGAAATTGTAGTAGTCTTGAGTCTCTGGACCTGTCAAACAACTTCTTTTATGGAGATATTCCAGAAAATCTTGGAAACTTGAAGAAATTGGAGTATTTAAGCTTATGGTCCAATCATCTTGGTGGCAAGATTCCTGAATCTTTATTCCAAATTCCATCTTTGAGCTTAATTTACCTTAATGACAACAATCTTACTGGTCCAATTCCCTTGGAATTTGGAAATGTGAGTTTACTTGAAGCTTTGTATTTGTACAACAATAAGTTGTCTGGAACAATTCCTTCATCTATAGGCAATTGCAGCGCATTGAAAGAACTTGGCTTGAACAATAACTTGTTTGAAGGTGCATTGCCTGATAGTTTGAACAATCTTGAGCATTTGCAGGTTTTGTATGTGGATAATAACAATCTTGATGGCAGGATCCCATGTTTGGATTCTTGCAAAGAATTAGAGAGTCTAGTTTTGTCGTATAACCAGTTCAGTGGAGGAATTCCACCGGAACTAGGCAATTGTAGTAGCTTAACCGAGCTTGCTGCTGTTAGCTGTGGTTTAAGTGGTTCTATCCCTTCTTCTCTAGGTAATCTTAGTCAGCTTAATCTCCTCTATCTGTCTGAAAATAGATTTTCTGGAGAAATCCCGCCCGAGTTAGGAAATTGCCAGGCCTTAACTGATCTGAAGCTGAAAGGAAACAAGCTAAATGGTGCTATTCCAAGTGAACTAGGTATGCTTAATCAGCTGCAGATACTCCAGCTTTTTGCAAACAATTTGAGTGGAGAGATTCCCAGCAGCATTTGGAGGATTCAAACCCTTCAAAGTCTTATAGTTTATGAGAATAATCTTGTTGGTGAGATACCAAATGAAATCACAGAGCTGAAGCAGTTGAATTACATTTCCTTGTTCGACAATCAGTTCTCTGGTGTCTTCCCTCAAGGCTTGGGCATCAATAGTAGCCTAACTGTAGTCGACCTCTCGAGAAACAAGTTCACCGGCCCTATACCTCCAAATCTTTGCTTTGGGAAGAAGTTGACGAGGCTTATCTTGGGTGATAACAGCTTTGTAGGAGGTATTTCGTCTGATATTGGAAGTTGTGTTACTTTGACGAGGCTGATTCTCAAGGAGAACTATCTCGAAGGTGGAATTCCGGATTTTGTGAAGCATTCAAACCTTGAATACATTGATGTTAGTAACAATAGCATTAGCGGTTCAATTCCCTCTAGTTCAGGTAATCTTGCTAATGTTACTTTTATCGACTTATCTTATAATAAGTTCGGTGGCGGTATACCTCCTGAGATCGGAAGTCTTGTGAATCTTGAGTATCTAAGTCTCTCCCACAATCGTCTAGAAGGCGTGCTGCCATCTCAGTTGTCGGGCTGCCACAAGTTGTCGAAGCTTGATCTGAGAAACAATTTGTTAAATGGCACGATTCCTTCCGGATTAAGAAGCTTGAGGGAATTAACCATTTTGGATCTTAGTGAGAATCGTTTCAGAGGAGGTATTCCTACCTCGTTATTTCAACTTGGGAAGCTTTCGTCTTTGCAGCTGGGTGGAAATCAATTAGGTGGGCCCATTCCTCCTTCAATAGGACTTGAGGTCGAAGCACAGAGCCTAAGATCGTTGAATCTCAGCAGCAACGGGCTGATAGGCCGTCTCCCACAGGAATTCGGGAAGCTGAAAATGCTGGAGCAGTTGGATATTTGCTGCAACAATCTCTCTGGCAGCTTGGAAACTGTTGGCGAACTCCGTTCGTTAACTGTGGTCGATGTTTCTTACAATTCTTTTTCCGGTCCTATTCTGCCTGCATTGATGAATTTTCTGATTTCTTCACCTTCATCATTCGTTGGCAATCAAGATTTGTGTATTGATTGTGGTGGAGGAAGCTGTGAGGGCAGGAACACCTTCAAATTATGTGGTAGACAGTCAATAAAAAGAGGCCTTAATCGTGTTGATATTGCAATGATCGTCTCCGGATCATCTCTTTTTGCTGTTATTCTTGTTCTTGGTGTTTCTTACGTTGTTTTAAGGCTCAAGGGCCACGAAAGGAACGTTTTAGTCAATGCAGAGGAAGGTGCTTCGTCTCTCCTCAATCAAGTAATGGAAGCTACTGAGAATCTACACGAGAAATATATTGTCGGAAGAGGAGCGCATGGGATAGTATACAAGGTGACGTTGCCTCCAACGAAAGTCTACGCTTTGAAGAAGCTACCGTTTGCTGGATCGAAGGGAGGGAACGCGAGCATGGTACGCGAAATTCAGACGATTGGTAAGGTCAGACACCGTAACCTAGTTAGGCTCGAGGACTTCTGGTTGAGGAAGAATTATGGTCTGATTTTGTACACTTATATGGAAAGCGGTAGCCTGCACGATGTTCTGCACGAGATTGTTCCTCCACCGCCCCTAAAATGGGAAGTTCGTTATCGGATAGCTCTTGGAGCTGCTCAAGGCCTAATGTACCTTCATTTTGACTGCGATCCTCCCATCATGCACCGCGACATCAAGCCTATGAACCTCTTGCTCGACTCAGAAATGGAGGCGCACATCTCCGATTTTGGCATTGCCAAGCTCTTGGACGAGTCGGTTTCGTCCACACAAGTTGCAGTTGAGGGCACCACTGGCTACATTGCTCCAGGTTGGTATGATGTTACCAACATTCTTGAATACTTTTCGTATGCATCTAAAATATGCACGTTTTTGTTGACAGAGAACGCGTTCTCGACCAGTAGTAGGGAGTCTGATGTGTACGCGTATGGTGTGGTTCTGTTGGAGCTGGTGACGAGGAAGAGAGTGTTGGACGCCTCGTTTGGTGAGGGGATGGACATTGTTGGGTGGGCGAGAGGCATGTGGGACGACGGAAGAGGTGTCGGAGAGATTGTCGATCGCGATGTTGTGGATGAGTTGTTGGATTCAAGCATAAAGGAGCAAGTAGAAACTGTGGTGTTGCTAGCTTTGAGGTGTACTGATATGGAGGCTGGGAAAAGGCCTTCTATGAGAGATGTTGTCAAGGAATTGGTAGTGGTGGAGAGTAGGAGTAGAAGCAAGGGTAGATAGGTCTTTTTCTTATAGAATGAATTTGATGCAAGATCCACCCTCCATTTGCAATGTGTGGTATGTGTGTGTCTGTGAAATGGAGGGTGGATCCGACCCGTTAGATGGTCCGTTTTACTATTAATTTAATGTGTATGTCCTTAATGATCCATCCGCTGTACTTGTGATTATTGATTATCCTTCATCTGCTGAAAAATATTCCTTCTTAATAGGCCAAATTACATTAAAAAATTTCATGAAATTATTGACTTGGTCATCCAGGATCTTTGCCAAAAATTGTCACGCAAATATTTATTTCTGGTATTTATATTTTATTAAAATTCATGAATATGGGTGCAATAGGAACTTCCATAGAAAAGAAAAAAAAAAAAAAAAAATCTTCTTTAGGAACTCACTCTATTTTGGCGGAGTGACTATGAATTCCAGAAGCTTTTTTATTTTTATTTTTATTTTTATTTTTTTGGTGGTGGAGTATAATTTCCAGAAAGTTTAGAAGTGTAAGGGCTAACTAATCTTATTGGGCCAACCCGATCCCGTGGGCCTGATATTGCACAATATAGAAATTTACATAATTGAGTTACTAGTCTTGAATTTTAATACTTTCGAACAAACTTGCAAAAAAAATTCACACACAAAAACAAAAAAACTAAAAAAAGTAAGTAAAAATTTATACGTGGCAAAAATTTGGTTATAGAATAATGGGGAATTACTTAGGTTTGAATTAATTTCGATTAAAATATTTTCTTAGTTAGTTTATTAATTTGAGTTAATTAGTTTATTGATCATCAATTAGGATTTATTGATTGTTTAGAAAAAAATAGAATTTATTAAGACTCAATCAAATTAGAATTTAGAGTTCATTAAATATAATTAATTGAAAAAATGGTGCAAGGAAGCAGTGCAATTCTTGACTTAATCTCTGACATAACTGGCAAGAGTTTTCAGTAAAATACTAAAAAAGAAACAAATATCATCCTCTTATTAATGCAATAGAAGATGAAATACGGAAATGCATAAACCTGCTTAGCAAAATCGTCCCAGTTGATGTTGTTATTAGGATTATGGTCCTTGAAAGATTTTTTCGTATGATTAATACGCGTAGATAATGACTTAATTATGTCAGAATGTGATTCTCCTCCAAGATCTTTGGGACAGCTAATTATTTGTTCAGTGTTTCGAAATTTCCATGCACAAGAGTACATTCTATATACAAGTGTGTTTCTTAATTAGTGATTAGGATTTAGGGTTTACCTGCTGTTGAATTTAGCGTGTTTTTCTTTCTCCAAAAATAGATTTGAAGACTATATTAAGATAATATCCACAAGTTATGATAGTATCAAATTCATATGATTTTTTCCATAATAAGTTGTAAAAGTATAACCTTTATTTGATGTAGCAATTAAGTAATGATTATATATATACATAATGTAATGTAAACATTCCATCTACGCCAAAATTCTGAATTGAGATGGTAACATCATTCTCTGTCGAATCCTACCTTTATATTACATAGAATCTAATCCTTAATTCTCTCTTTTAAGGAACAAAGTTGCTTCAGCCTCATTTGTGTGTTGAAGAAAATTAAACGAGAGCAAGAGCTGAATGGTACGTATGGCATAGGGTTAATTTATTCATTCGCATTTGTGCGGCAAATTAATATGCTTATTTTAATCTTACACATTCGCATTTCTTGTGAATCAGTGGCTTTTACAAAAAATAATATTACAGTTTCGTATTTCGTATGAGTAGCTTTCATGCATATAAATATGTTTCTCATGTGAATCAATGGGTTTTAAAAAATACTAGTATTACAGTTTGGTATGAATAGCTTTTGATGCAGGAAATAGATAAGTTAGCTGATGATGTACTAATCAAGATTCTGTCTTCCTTGAGCCTCAAAGAATCAGGGAGGACGAGTGTCCTCGCGCGTAGATGGAGAAACTTGTGGAGGTTTAGCAACAAGATTCTACGATTTGAACACACCGATACGGATACTTCCACAGCAGATGTTATGGCAAACCAAAAATTCGTGTCTTGGGTGAACAAGGTGCTGACTGTTCACCACCCTCGAGATATCGAGGCCATCATCATCACTAATTATAATGTGGAAGCAGACAGAAACCGCCTCTCTCACCCTCACAGCACGTCTCGTGCAGTCGACGCCTGGGTGGATTTCGTGATGCGAAAGAAGATCCAAAGCCTTGAATTGAATCTTTCATCCAACAGCCGATACACTTTCCCCAGTTACGGGGTCAACACTTCTTCTCCTCTCGGCCACCTCCGAACCCTCAGACTGGCCCATGTTGATATCAAGGATGCTGTGGTTCATTACTTTCTATCCTGAAGAGCTGAGAATACACTCCTCTTATCGTACGAGGAATCTGCGGGTCATCGCTCCCCCACGATTGAGAGTTTTGGAGATCAGCAGATGCCTCCATATCCAGAGTGTGGAGATCATATATGCTACGAATCTCGTCTCCTTAACCTTCCAAGGAGGGAACAACGGTTTGGTGTTGAAGAAGATCCCAAATCTTCGCGAATTAACTATTAGTGGCGACTTTGGTTTGCTCTTTCTTATGCAACCAAAGGACCACGGGAGCTATTCAGTTCAGCTGGACCAGCTTGTACTGGATTTCCGATTTCTGGTTGTATACATATATAATTAAACATCTTTTGCTTATTCATATATTATAATTTTAAATTCTGACTAGTTTAATTATAAACTTTTCCGATCTCAGGATACCGATATTAGACGGATTGTTGCTTCTCGTGATTTGCATAAATTATGCTCTCTCAAACGGCTGGAACTGCAACTTTATAAAGCACCGGGTCAAGGCCTACTCTACTTCACATCATTAATCGCGGCGTCTCCAAAATTACGCGAGTTTAAGATTCAGGTGAAATCTTTTTTCTAATTATCAATTAATTATGATTCAAATATATATATATATATATATATATATATATGTCGATATTAATTATTGATGCACACACTTAAATAAGGTAGGTCTAATTGTTGTTGATGTTTTTTCATTATATCACAGCTGAGCTACACGTTGCACCCTTGGAGTTTGGTACGTACCCCACACTCTCTGACTCTAAACAAAACAAAAATTGTACGATCGAGTAGAGTCTCTGCTCGTACAATTTTGTTTCGTTTCAAGTATTTTGTTGATTACGTTATGTACGCATCTATATTAGTTTAATTCTTCTTTTAATTTCAACTCGAGTAATGTGCTGCTTCTCCGTCATGACAGAATAATGGAAGGACAACATTTCCAGGTATAAAAGAGGCGAAAGCTGTGAGATTTATTCATACAAAGCTTGAGGTGGTTGAAATGGGTGGGTTTATAGGGTGTTGGAGTGAAAAAGATTTGCTGATGACATTGTTTGAGATTTGTTCATCAATTGAGAGGATTGTGATTGATACCGAGTCTGATTACTATGATCATCCTCAACCCCGTCGCGACCTTTCCCACCTCTGTGCATGCGATGGCTGTTTGCCTGATACGGGGGCAACCACACGGGACGAAGCAAGAAAGCGCGCCAAAAAATTTGTATCCAAATTCGCGGGGAAAATCAAGTCCATTGTAACATGATATTATCTATCTAGCTTCTCATAAATTTGTTAGATATTTGTATCCAAGTTCGTTTATTTGTTTTGATATGTATCAAAATAAATAAAACAAAAACTAAACCTCAAGGTTTAGTTTTTGTTTTATTTATTTATTTATATGTATTTAGTAATGGCACTCTTCATAGATTGTGGGATTCTTTCATAATTATATTTTTGCTATCTAGCTCCGTCGTCATGCACTGATTTTATTGAAGAAAATGTTTCTTGGTTTTTCTTTTTATTCATCTACATTTTGTCTCTACATTGTAGAGTTAACCAATTTAAATTAACTTCAACGGAAAATATTTCTCGTGATTGGTGTCAATATATTGTTTATTAAACTAAATATATTGGTTACTTCATAGAATATCCTGTTCTTATTGTTAGATCTTCCAAATTAAATTAATAAAGGAAAGTTGCATAAAATTAATTTGTGGAGATGCCTGCATTTTGCAGTAAGATATTAGCTCTCTTCAATCTGGACATTTGAAAGCAAAATGGAAGCAAATGATAAGGGGCTTACGAATCCAACGCCCGAAGTTGGACTGATGATGTGTTGGAAGGTGATGGGCTATTAAAACAAAAATGAAAAAATCTAGAAAGGAAGAGAAGTCACGAGAGGATATTTTTCTGGATTCAAATGACTTGATCTTCAACTACACATTAGACACCTATTTATACTAATCTGCAGAGACTTCAAGAGTTCATATTATTAAATAATTCATGAATAACTAGACTCTTCAACTACAAAAAACATTTATTAGCAGCTTTCTAGAATCAAGTTTATTAATTCAACATTCCCCCTTAAACTTGATTCTTACGAACTCCAAGCATGAACCGCAATCTTTGAAAAACATCGAACTTGAGTGGCTTCGTAAAAATATCAGCAACTTGATCCATAGACTTCACGTACTCCAGCTCAATCTGTCCCTTAGCAACACATTCTCGAATGAAATGATATCTTGTATCGATATGCTTGCTCCTTTCATGAAAGACGGGATTCTTCGCCAAACTTTGAGCTGATTTGTTATCAATCATAACCTTCGTAGCACCTTCTTGCTCCAAATGAAGTTCTTTCAACAATCTTCTCAACCAAATAGCATGACAAGCACAAGAAGTTGCAGCCACATACTCCGACTCACAACTCGACAGTGTCACGATTGCTTGTTTCTTTGAACTCCATGCTACTGCATGATCTCCCATGAAGAATAGAAAACCAGTTGTGCTTTTTCTATCATCAAGATCTCCTGCATAATCACTGTCACAATATCCTGTCAACATGTAGTTGCTAGAGGAAGAGTAGAAAATGCCATAATCAAGTGAGCCTTTGATATAGCGAAGTATCCTCTTTGCAGCTAACATGTGTGACTCGGATGGATTCTCCATAAAACGACTAACGACGCCAACTGCATACAGAATATCAGGCCTCGTGCAAGTTAGATATCTCAAACTCCCAATAAGACTCCGAAATACAGTTGGGTCAATCTTCCCTTCTTCTTTCCTCAATTGAGTTCCAAATTGCATAGGGGTGTTCACCGGCTTGCAATCGAGCATGTTGAACTTTTTCAAGACCTCACTTGCATATCTTTCTTGAAAGATGAATGTTCCTTCTTTCATTTGATTTACTTGGATACCCAAGTAATAAGACATTAGCCCTATGTCACTCATCTCAAATTCACGAGCCATAGCAGCCTTGAATTCTTCATACATCTTTGAATTGCTTCCTGTGAAAATGAGATCATCAACATATACAAAAACGTAGAAAAAATCTCTACCTTCTTTCTTTACATAGAGAGCATGCTCGTGTACACATCTCACGAAGCCATTTTCTTGCAAATATTTGTCAAGACAAACATTCCACGCTCTCGGCGCTTGCTTCAGCCCGTACAACGCCTTCTTAAACTTCAAGACTTTATCTTCTTGGCCTTTGACTACAAAGCCAAATGGCTGCTCAATGTACACGTCCTCCTTCAAATAACCATTAAGGAAAGAAGACTTGACGTCTAATTGATGGACTCTCCAACGTTTCTGGGCAGCAATTGAAATCAGCAAGCGAATCGTCTCCAAGCGAGCTACTGGCGCAAAAATTTCATCATAATCAACACCTTCTTGTTTCTTGTAGCCTTTAGCAATGAGTCGTGCTTTATATCTCTCCACCTCTCCTCCGGAATTTCTTTTCAGTTTTAACACCCATTTGACTCCAATAGTCTTTTGATCTTTAGGGCGAGATACCAACTCCCAAGTATCATTCTTCAAAATGGCACGAATTTCTTCGTACATGGCTCGCCTCCATTTTTCATCTTCACTTGCTTCCTCAAAGTTTTCTGGCTCAATATCTGCAAACAAGCAAAACAAACTATATTCTCCAATATCGAAAGTTTCATTATAAATATCAGCAAGATTATTATATTTTGGAGTCTTTTCGTGTGAAGATTGTTCCGAACTCGCAGGTGATACTGGTGTACGAGGAGGAATTGGAGAGGCAGGCTCCTCCACTCTTGCTTCTTCTTCATCATCATCAAAATAAGGAAGAAAATCATAAGAATCGTTCTCTTCCTTTGAGCTCCAATCCCACGATGCCTCTTCGTCGAACTCCACATCTCGACTCACCACGAGTCTGCCATTGTGTGGGTCGTACAGTTTGTACCCTTTGGTATTTTCATCGTAGCCAATGAAAACGAGCTTTTTGCTTCGATCATCAAGTTTAGATCGATCTTGCTTATTGACATGAGCATAAGCAAGTGAGCCAAACACACGTAGATGTGACACGTTTGGTTTCTTGCCACTCCATGCTTCTTGTGGTGTCACATTCTTCAAGCTTTTAGTTGGGCTCCGATTTGATAAGTATACTGCACAAGCAACGGCTTCCGCCCAAAACTCCCTTGGCATGTCTTTAGCTTTCAACATGCTCCTCGCCATGTTGAGGAGTGTTCTATTCTTTCTCTCGGCGACTCCGTTTTGCTGGGGTGATCTTGGAGCTGTCAAGAAACGACGAATTCCATGCAACTCACAAAAATTGTTAAATTCATTAGAAATGAATTCGCCACCCCTATCAGTTCGCAACGCTTGAATATCATAACCACTCTGCTTTTCAACAAGAGCTTTAAACTTCTTGAATGCATCAAATGCCTCAGACTTATGTTTTAAGAAATAAATCCACGTCTTTCTACTAAAATCATCAATAAAGAGCACGAAGTAGGAATTTTTACCAAACGATTAAGGATCGATTGGTCCACAAACATCGGCATGAACAAGTTGGAGTGGCTTTGATGCTCTTGAAGTGGATTGCTTTGGAAAGCTTCTTCGTGGATGCTTGCCGAGTAGGCAGGCTTCACATAATTGATCGGGCTGATCAATTTTTGGAACTCCTGTCACCATCTTGTGATTTTCCAAAGCTTTTAATCCTCCGAAATTCAAGTGGCCAAATCTCATATGCCATATCCATGATGGATCCTGGCCACAAATTTTCAAACACACTGGTGCACAACTCTTCAAATCCAGCATGAACATTCGATTCTTTGTCATGGTCACCTTTGCAACAAGATTATCATCGGGATCACGAAGACAAAGTTTAAGATCCTCCATGATAATTCTATAATTATTCTCCAAGAATTGACCAAGGCTCAAAATGTTGCTCGTTAATTTTGGTACATAATAAACATCACGCACAATCATATGACCATTATTTTTTGTCTTAAAGAGAACTGTACCTACGCCTTCAATGGAAATTGTGGAGCTGTCACCAAAATTCACATGATTTTTCTTGGTTAAGTGGAGCTCCAGAAATTTGCTCTTATCGCCGGTCATGTGATTACTCGCTCCATTGTCAAGATACCATATGTCTCCTCTTTCCATGGGATCATCTTTTAGTGCAAGAAGTAACGATTGCTCCACATCTTCCTCCTTCTTCTCCACCAAATTTGCCTCTTCATCTTCCATGTTAGTGTAGCACTCGGAAGCATAGTGTCCGAACTTGTGGCAGGAATAACATTCAATATGTGACTTATTCTTTTTATTATTTGAATTTGAATTATTATTTCTTCCTCTTCCACGGCCCCTTCCATTTTGATTTGATCTATCATTTTGTGAAGATTGCTCTTCTCTTCCTTGGCTGTTTCCACGTCCATGGCCTCGACCTGGACCACGACCACGACCACGTCCTTGCAGCAGATTTTCAGATTTCTCCTTCTCCTGCTTGCCACGATTCATCATCTCTTCATGTGCTTGCAATGACCCGTGCAACTCATCGACGATCATTCTCTCCAGATCTTTTGATTCAAGAATTGCAACCACCACATGGTTGAACTTTGAAGAAAGAGAGCGTAGTATCTTCTCCACCACGCGAGCATCCGGCAACGATTCTCCCAGCCTCTTCATTTGATTTGCTATAGCCAAGAGTCTTGTGGAATAATCGGAGATAGACTCATTCTCCTTCATTGAGATTGATTCAAACTCACCCCTTAGAGTTTGAAGTCGAACCTTCTTCACCTTGTCGACTCCTACAACGGAGTTACGAAGCGTCTCCCACGCTCTCTTCGACGTCGTCTCGTTGGCTATTTTCTCGAACATGTCTTCATCTAAACCTTGATGAATGATCGTGAGGGCAAGCTGATCTCGCTTTCTTTCCTTCTCCAGATTATCCCTTTGGTTTTGTGGAAGAGCCGCCACATTTTCAGGCTCGACAAAACCATCTTCAACAATATCCCATAATCCTTGGGATCCAAGTATCGCTTTCATTCTAAGCGACCAATTCTCATAATTCAATTTCGAGAGTTGAGGGTACTGGAAAGAAATGGATTTTGATGCCATTGGCTCTAGATACCACTTTGTTGGAAGGTGATGGGCTATTAAAACAAAAATGAAAAAATCTAGAAAGGAAGAGAAGTCACGAGAGGATATTTTTCTGGATTCAAATGACTTGATCTTCAACTACACATTAGACACCTATTTATACTAATCTACAGAGACTTCAAGAGTTCATATTATTAAATAATTCATGAATGATTCATGAATAACTAGACTCTTCAACTACAAAAAACATTTATTAGCAGCTTTCTAGAATCAAGTTTATTAATTCAACATGATGGTATACTTGTTGCAGTACTTAGGGTTGGAAAGCAGCATGAGCCTAATATGTAAGGTAGTTCTTCAAAAATTGCACTAACTCCTTCATTCCCGCTGCCATTGGTGAGGGCTTCGTCGAATTCTTACAAAGTGCCAAAGTTGTAGCTTTTTAGCTTGGATTTGGGAATGCCAAAGAAATCAGTCAAGAATTCATCAACAAAGGAGCTCATTTAATTTGGTAGCCAACATATTCTCCGTTCTTTATCAGGTCTTTGATTTTCTACTACTGTGAGCATGGATGTCAAGTTTGCAGTGTAACTTGACGTCAAAACCAGCACCACACAATCACCACAAATCTTGTCAAGTTGCTCCTCACTTTCTTCTCTGTTATAGAAAGTCGAACTAGTTAGTTAAGACAGAACAAGAATGATCTCTTCTTAATAACCAGACCAGACTGGTTGGTACAATCGAGATCAAAAGTCGGTCCGGTTGTTGTCAGTACCAGTTGATTGACCGGTTAGATTTTTGAAACATTATTGGTTCAAGGACTATGAGTGTCAATAATTATAATTATATATGCATGGACTTACTATCTGCAAAAACAAGTGTTGAGAAAGAGAAATAGAACATCATCGATCCTAACTTGCTGCATAGTTTGTCTATCATAAGCCCACAGCCCAAAAACATTAAGTTTTGTTCTGTCCATGTCCGGAATATTAAATGATTCTCCTAATTGCTCCATCTCTTTTCCAACTTTTTAACTTCATTGGATTCTGGAATGTGAGCTAGCCTTCACACCTACAACTTGCATTGCTTCCATTAGACTTTAAATCCATACAATACAACCCAAAACTTCTCAAACTTCATTAAATTGCAGAGTTCAAGACGGATTTGATCATCATCGGTGGCAAGTGGCAACACAGGAGGTAACACTTTGATAATTGATATGATGAACTCGTGCTGTGCAGTCGTGCATGTGAAGAGGTTAACTAAAAAATTAAAGTAAAAATGTGAAGTAAATGTTACAAGAATAATTTCACATTCTTTTTCTTTATATAACGACTTGTATTGCATGTATTTTATTGTATTAGTTATTTTCATAAGTTAAGTACACTTTAATTAGTAACTACTCGGTTGACGGAAAAAAAAAAGATTTTTGTAGGATTATATCTGTGCAATTTGTGTAATAAGAACAGTTGAATGAAATAATTATCAAAGTGGCCATGCATTTCGAAAAATATAAAATGCTTAATTAATAGGATACTGGCATAGAATGTGGTCACCATTGTAAAGTGACTAAAAACAGAAGAAGTCGTACTTGAATCTCGTATTTTGCTATTATCAAAATAAAAATTATAAGTTGCATGTAAAAATAAATACGAGATGTAACGTACAAGAAAATGTAAGTAAAACTATCACATACACGTACCCTCATTGCATGTAAAAAGACAATACTATATCATATCAAAGAGTGGTGATAGTCTTCGAATCGCCTTATGTCTTCATTTGACCATTTCCAATGAAAATGATAGGAAAGCGAAAGCATTAGTAATAGTTTCATAATATCTCGAAGTAGTAGGAACCGAAAATTTAAGAAATATTTATTAATTATTTATATTTATTTGATGATGGAATCTTATAGATATCCATTTTAAAATAAGTTATTTAATTGATAAATATGTCTTTATATGGTGATAAATATCTATTTCTTTGGCAACAAGTAAAGGGATATACATCAATATTCAAGAGCCAATGATATCGCGCCACCTAAGCCATTAGAGCCCATGATAGAGTCAAAAGCCCACTCAACTTCTCTCTTCCTACAACTATAAATAGGGGTCTCTACACAACTTTAAATCACACCTAAAAATCATCTTCAAGAGCTCAAGAATTGAAGAGAGAAATTCTCCAAGATTTCTCTCTCAATACTCAAGGTGTCCCAGCGAGATTCAAGGCGTTCTTCGTAGGAATCAACGCGTTCTTCGGCGGAATCATATCAAGTGGTGTTTGATCCAAAAACAAGGCGGAAGTCCTCCACGTCAACGTTATAAAGCTCGACTCTCAACGTTTACTTCGGAAACAAGGCGAACGTCCTCCGCATCAACACTATCAACCCCAAAGCTCAAGTCAACGCCATCAACCTCAAAGATCAAGTCAACATCATCAAGCACAAAGATCAAAGCTCAACGTTTACTTCGGAAGCAAGACGAAAGTCATCCGTATCAACGTTACAAAGCTTGAAGATCAAGTCCAAGGAGATCTAGGAGGCATACTTCTACAAAAAATCTCAAAGGCTGCTTGAAGACCGTTCGAGGGTCAAAGTGAAGAGAAGAATCGGAGGATCAAATAGAGATTGAACCCGCATATATTCGAAATTCGTATATTTGTAATCATATTTGTGTTTATTGAATAAATACATATTTTGTGTTTACAAATTTTGGCACGCCCGGTGGGACAATCTCTACCTCTCATCTCTTCTCTTCGCCAAATCCAAAGAAGATGTCTACAAGTCTTGAGGAGCAAATCGCGAAGTTGATAAAGCTTGCAGAAGGACTTGCCAAACGCTTAGAAGAACGAGATGTTCAACTCGCAAAGCTGGAAAATGCAAATACTTTGGATGCGAGGAGCCAACAAGCAAAGGACGATCAAGAAGCTGAACTTTTCATGGAGCCAAAAGATGGTGACAAATCTCCGACTAAGGAGCTTGAAGTCTCTTCCAATGGATCGATGCATACCGATCAACTCAAAGCATTCATCAAGAAAACAATCAAGGACAAGTTTGAAGGGACCTCCAAATCATCATGGACTTATAGCAAGCCATACACTCAAAGGATTAAAAGCTTGAAGATGCCGATCGGCTATCAGCCTCCAAAGTTTCAACAATTTGATGGCAAAGGAAATCCAAAGCAACATATAGCCCACTTCGTGGAGACTTGCAACGACGCTGGAACATATGGAGATCACATGGTGAAACAGTTCGTGCGTTCCTTGAAGGACAATGCCTTTGATTGGTATGCTGACTTGCAGCCAAATTCAATTGATAGTTGGGGGCAATTGGAGCAAGAATTCCTCAATCGCTTCTATAGCACTCGAAGGACGGTGAGCATGGTGGAGCTTACAAAGTCAAGTCAATGTAAAGACGAGCCCGTCATCGACTACATCAATCGTTGGAGGGACTTAAGCTTAAATTGCAAAGATTGCTTGTCTGAAACTTCTGCAATTGAGATGTGCACTCAAGGCATGCATTGGAGTCTTCAATATATCTTAAAAGGAATTCAGCCAAAGACCTTCGAAGAATTGGCTACAAGAGCTCATGACATGGAGTTGAGCATAATCGCAAATGGAGTTGAAGATCTTTCAATTGAAGATGATCACAACTTTGAAGAAAATCAAGAAGCGACCCATGGGGGCAAATCTCCTAAAGAAAGTTCAAGTGATGAAGAAGCTATAAGTGAAGACGAAGAAGATGCTACAAATTAATCTTTTGATACTTGGTAGAATCTATGAAGTCAATACTCCTTGATAAGAGCCTAAACTATCTAAAATGCTCCTAGATGCGAGCAAAAACCGTCTAAACTTTTCAATCAAATAACTTCAAACGCTCCTTGATAAGAGTCTAAACTGTCTGCAACGCTCCATGATGCATGAGCCTAAACTGCATGTTACTCCTGGCCCGCATGAGTATAAACTGTGTACAGCGCCCCTCCTTAAAACTATAATCAAATTTTTTTGAAGAATCGTCCAAGTCAAAGACTCCTTAACACGAGTATAAAATGTTTACAAATTCAAATCAAGTGAAGACTCATTGACACGAGTATAAAAGGTCTACAATTGAAATCAAATGGATGCTCCTTGATACGAGCATAAACTATCTAAAATCAAGTCCAAATTCAAGACTCCTTGAAACGAGTTTAAACTTTCTATCAAATTCAAGACTCCTTGAAACGAGTTTAAACTTTCTAACATATTCAAGAACTCCTTGAAACGAGTATAAACTTTCTTTCAAATTCAAAGAACTCCTTGAAACGAGTTTAAACTTTCTATCAAATTCAAGAACTCTTGATTATGAGTATAAACTATTCACAAGTTGAAGTCAAAGAACTCCTTGATATGAGTATAAACTATCTACCAAATTCAAATTTATCGAGACTCATTCATTTTCACGACAAGTCGTCCATAAACAAGTCTCGAGGGGGCATTTGTAGGAACCGAAAATTTAAGAAATATTTATTAATTATTTATATTTATTTGATGATTGAATCTTATAGATATCCATTTTAAAATAAGTTATTTAATTGATAAATATGTCTTTATATGGTGATAAATATCTATTTCTTTGGCAACAAGTAAAGGGATATACATCAATATTCAAGAGCCAATGATATCGCGCCACCTAAGCCATTAGAGCCCATGATGGAGTCAAAAGCCCACTCAACTTCTCTCTTCTTACAACTATAAATAGGGGTCTCTACACAACTTTAAATCATACCTAAAAATCATCTTCAAGAGCTCAAGAATTGAAGAGAGAAATTCTCCAAGATTTATCTCTCAATACTCAAGGTGTCCCAGCGAGATTTAAGGCGTTCTTCGTAGGAATCAACGCGTTCTTCGGCGGAATCATATCAAGTGGTGTTTGATCCAAAAACAAGACGGAAGTCCTCCACGTCAACGTTATAAAGCTCGACTCTCAACGTTTACTTCGGAAACAAGGCGAACGTCCTCCGCATCAACACCATCAACCCCAAAGCTCAAGTTAACGCCATCAACCTCAAAGATCAAGTCAACATCATCAAGCACAAAGATCAAAGCTCAACGTTTACATCGGAAGCAAGACGAAAGTCATCCGTATCAACGTTACAAAGCTTGAAGATCAAGTCCAAGGAGATCTAGGAGGCATACTTCTACAAAAAATCTCAAAGGCTGCTTGAAGACCGTTCGAGGGTCAAAGTGAAGAGAAGAATCGGAGGATCAAATAGAGATTGAACCTGCATATATTCGAAATTCGTATATTTGTAATCATATTTGTGTTTATTGAATAAATACATATTTTGTGTTTACAGAAGTAAGGAAGAATTTGGTCCCATTTATACACAAAGTTTTAATAACTATTTTATATTATAATAACTAGCATATAACTCATTGAAAAATCGATGGAAAATTATATTTAATAAAATTATTAAAAATTTGTTAGATAGTATTAATATATTGTAGATTAAGAAAATTATTATTTGTTAAGTATTTTTTAGGGTTAATTCATTTGATTATGCAATCTATTAAACCCGTTTAGAATTTATATGCCATTGAACATATCTCCAATTCAACTCAAACTTAATTTTACCTTATGTTTACGTCTCAAACTCATATAGTTATGTATGTTAAAAATTCTAATATGATCTATCCTCATTCCTTTGAAGAGATTGTCACACGTTTTCTATAGGATGAAAGTGACTCTAAATACCTTTCTTAAGTTCAACTTAAGAAAGAGAAAAAAGGTTGAACCACCACTTTGCAATCATCCAGTCTACCACGACGGTTCCGACCCGGAACCGGATCATTGACTACGATATTGATTTTGGATTATATAAATAATCATCTTCTAAATATATCCACAGTAAAATTAATGACGACATTTGTTTTTCTTTTTTACCTGAAATTAATATTTAATTATATAAATAACTATATTTCAAAAATATTCACACAATATTTAATAAATAAAAGTTCATATTATAAATTATAGTATTATATAAATAATCACCTACCAAATATATTAACAGAAATTAAATGATGATATTCACCAATTTCGAGAAGAACTTTTTTTAACTGAGAATAAAACTTCTAAAATTGGTTTCACTATGCAACTGGTAGTTTTGTCCTTTTACAAAACTTTATGTGGAGTAATTGTGATTCCGAAAATAACTTAGCCAATGATATAAGATAAAATTTGACCCTAAATATCCTTAAAGTTATGAGTTCAAAATTATATATAAATAAAAAAATTGTTCCGTTAGTACTGAATTGGGCCCTCTGCGTGCACAATTCTTGTTCGGAAATGCTTCGTTGACAAATCATTAGTAATTTTTCTGCCAATTTTTTTACATATTCGACGTTTTTCGACGGAGGCAATTAATCAAATAATTTAAGACGCTATGTTTAGGATTATTCAAATACTCCCTCCGACCCATTCATATTGTCATCATTTCCTTATTTAGGTGTCCACTCATATTGTCATCTTCTAAATAAGAAAAGTTTTAACCCTTCAAAATCCTCAAAAAGTGATGCGTGATGTGGTCTAATCACTTTCTATCTTTTTATTCTTATCCTTAATCTCCGTGCCAAACAATAACATAACATTATCAATGGGTCGAAGGGAGTATGTTTGAAATTTATATACTCGTACTTGTTTCAAACCCGATTAAAAAATTAGTTATGTGTGTTGCTTTCTAAAAAATCTGCATGTCAATATATGTCAATTGAGAATTGGCCCATCTACCGCCACGGTTCCGTGTCAGAATTGACCTGTTGACTACGACTCTAATTTATGTGCGTAAGTTATGAAACTAGTTTAGAATTTATAGAGATCCAAAATTTAATAAAAAAAATTAATTGTACTATTTGTTATCGTCCATAACCGTATAATAATATTCACTAATTATAATTATAGATTATGCAAACTTGGAATCTCAACTACAAATAATGTAAAAGTTAATTCATTAATGATACTTATAGATTTTAGAAAATACATGAAAAAAATGAATATAATGAAAAATTTCTCGAGTTGAGGTACCCGTCGGTTGGGAATTGGCCCATCGTCCGCCACAGTAAGAGGGGTGCCAAGTATGATTTTGTTCAAACAATAATCATTTTCTTTTTAGTAATATAATAATAATATAATTATAATGATAATGATGATTTTTACGATTAATACAATATCAATTTAATTTTATATTTTAATGATTTTTAAATAATTCATTCACAAAAATGTTTTATTTTTTAAACTCTAAACGTCACTGCTAATTTTTATAAAAATGATGTGTCGAATATGCTTCTTAAAACGGTGTTGATATTTTTTACACCAAAAATTAAGGTACGTTCAATTGTATAGTGTTGTTTTCAGTATTTAAAGAATCATTAAGGGGATTAGGGTATAATATGAGATGATTAATGTGATTGTTATGGCAATGAGAGGTCATTAGAGGTAATTATAATTTATTAGTCCCATCTATAAAAAGAAGATTTATTAATTTCAATTGGGATTTATTAAGCTTAAATTAAATTTAAATTAAGTCTCCAAAAAAGATTACTTAAACATTGATTAATTAAAAAGTTAAAAAAAATGGAGCCCAGTATGGTGTGCGATTGTAAAAAGTTGAAATAACAAACTTTTTTCTTACAATGAAATGAAATTTGCAGAAATTAGATTAAAATAAATTATTAAAATATAGTTATTTATTCGGCCGACTAATAAATAAATTGTTCAATAAAATTGTTGGAACAAAAGATGAGAAAATACACAATGATTTTAGGTATTTATAGGCTTTTCAATAGGTGAAGTTTTATTGAATAACCGATGTGGGATAAAATTTTTAGTAGATATTTAAAATCTAATATTTTACATTTAAAAATTCAAAAATTTGAGAATTTAGATAAATAGGAATGGAGGATTAAAAGGGTGCTACGTAGAATTTTTTTTCAAGCAAGAATCATTTTTTTTTAGTAATATATAATAATAGTAGAATTTCCACGCAACTTCTTTTGCAAGAAAATATAGATATATAGATGAAATCTGATCCTGAATTTCTAGAATGATTACAGACATAAATCGCATACAACACCGGATATTCGACAATTTGAGTTTGACAAGTCCATACATTAAATGGAAAACACTTACATATAAATATATAATATCTATCATTGACTTGGTATCATTCCGATTTGCTGTCCAAGATATTTGAGTCTTTGAAAATGCAAATATTCTAACAATAAGTTGTAATATTATCCCACATCAGATCAGATGTATAGGATGACAATTGAAATCTATTATTATTTATATTATTATTAATAATAAAAGAGGTGTATTCTATTCAGTACCTATAACGTCCTTACGTAAATTTTGATTTCTGGAATGATTTAGCAATTTTATAAACTAGTAGGAAATCACGTGCTTGCTTTTATACAATAACTTATTTTTTTTTACAAGATAAAGAATAATTAATTAATCATATGATATTAATGCATTATATTTTCTCCAATAATTAATTAGAGAACAGAAAGTAAAATTGTAATGACTAACAAAATAATATTGTTAGTGCAAAAGGGTAATGTATCATTGTATTGAAAACCATCAAGCTAATTGAGCAATATGAGTTAGATATTAATTGAATTTTATGCTCAAACCCCCAATGTCTTCATATTATTATTTCTATTGAACTTGTTAAAATTAAATCATTCAAAGCATCATTTGTAATTTTAAAGTTAATGAGTAAATAAATAACAACTTGTAATAAAAGTTCACCTGTGTAATTGGTCAATTATACTCATTCACCAACCAACATATAAATATTGATATTCATCGAACATTATAATATGTGTTATAATCATTGTTTTGGACAGTGAATTATTTATCAAGTCATATACAATTTCAAGCCACACGAATAGATTTTTCAACAAAAATATTGAGTAAAAAATATTTAATTTACTAAGAAAAAGAAAGTTAATTTTAAAGATAGAATAATCACATTTCCCTTAGGATTTATGTTTTTCCGATTGGAGTATACTTCATTTTTCAAAATCATATCCATATTATCTTTTTTTAATTTGTATGGTTGGCCACAATACGTCTAAATAAGACTACCCTATAGATAAATTTGTCCTTAAAGTATGTCATAAAGGGGTAACTTGCATGTATTAAATAAATTTAGTGGAAAATGCATGAACTTTAAAATAGAATAAACATGAGAAATGATAAATCATGGAATAATATTATTAAACATCAATTGTATTCTTGTTTTTTCCTCAAATATTTATTTACCTCTTAAACTACTACTACTACTACTACTACTACTACTACTACTACTAATAATAATAATAATAATAATAATAATAATAATAATATTTTTCCTCAAATATTTATTTACCTCTTTAAATTATTGATTGTGCAATATTAGGGAGTAGAGGAAGAATTGCTAAATATATAGTTATGAAATCACTCCATCCTACAAAAATGACAATTCTTAAAAGTAAATTATTACATGTCATTAGATTATGAATGAATCTATTAATCATTATTTATTCTGGGCTCATCTATTTACATAAAATAACATATAATATTTAAATTTTAAAACTAATCTTATTGATCTTGCCATACTTTAAAATTGTAAAATGACCTCACATATATAATATAGTTATAACAATATATATTGCTATTATGATTTTGAATAGATTAAATTAATAATAATGTATGTCTCACTAAATATTGTTTTTGCAATCACATTCACAATGATTATCATTGAATTTATCCTAATAATTTGTTGTAGCTAATTATCTCCTTTCATAGCCATATATTTTTAGGTAAATATATACGACTATAAACATACATGTTTATACATAAAAAAATATTAAAGGTGATAATTTTTATTTTGGATTAAAAATATTGATACTATTAATTTAAATTAAAATTATTTATCGAATAGATATGGATATGATAAAGTAAATATAAATGACTTATTCTATGTTTATAATTATGTTCCTCCCAATTGATTTGAAATGTTTAAATGTGTTTCTTAATCTACTATCTTAATTGTTCTCATAAATCTCCAATATGCACATCAATTAAAAATATGAAATGCACTCCCTCCGTCCACAATATTGTTGTCACATTGTGGATAACACGAGTTTTAAGAAAATGGTGGATAGTAGTGAATAATAGTGGGTATTGTTAGGGGTGAGCAAAGCGAACCGAAAAACCGAACCGACCGACGAACCGTACCGAAACCGTCCCGAAAATATGATTAACCGAACCGGCGATTTCAGTTTATTTTTCTAATTTTAAAAAACCGAGAGTACCGGTTAGGTTTTTATTTTTATATATAAAAATCGGCGGTAAACCGAACCGAACCGAACCCAACAAAAATTACTAATTTTACTATTTATATGTTATAATGTTATGATAATTATTTACCTTTACCACTTTTGCTTGAAAAACATAGTAGAGTTCAATTTATAATTAATTTATTACATCTTTAAATTTTATGTTTTGAATATAAATTTTTTATATGAAAAACTTTTGATGCTATTAATTATAAAAAAATCGAAACTTTCTTTTGTCATGGTTAACCGTTGAATAACGGTTAACCGTACCGTTTTTTAGGTTAACCGTTGTCACGGTTTTTGGTGTTTATTTTCTAATTTTTAACGGTTAACCGATACGAATAAAAACCGTACGGACGATTTTTATGTGGGGCAAATGGTCGGTTAACCGAACCGTGCTCACCCCTAGGTATTGTTGTGACTTTGTGAGTGGAGTAAGGATTCCACTATAAATGTGAGAGGAGTATTGTAAAATATAAGGTTATAAAATGTAGGGTAATGATATTCGGACACACTGTGGCCAACCACACGCGTAAAAAAAAGAAAGTTGACTGTAAAAATAGAAATAATCACATTTCTCCCCAGAGTTTATGCTTCCTAATTAGGGTATATTTTTATTTTCAAAACCTATATTACCATTTTTAGCTTGTGTGGCTGGCTACAGTATGTCCGAATATCATTACCCTGTAATGTATTATGTGGACCTTACTACTATGAATGAAAGTGACAACCATATCGTAGACGGACCTAAATGACAAAAGCGACGACAATATCGTGAACAAAGGGAGTACATTTTAGTAAAAGATAACAATGAAGAAAGCATAATTAATTAGTAGGCTTACTGACATCATTTCAGATTAGATATAGTACCTTGATATTTTCTAGGCCAATTTTCAGTTTTGTGGTCGGATTTTTCACCACTTTTGATTTATGGTCATAACTTTTAAGTTTGTAAATAAGACCTTGAATTTTAGAGTATTATTTAAACAACACCAACCCTTTTTTTAGAACATTGACTTAACTGACCGGTAGAGGTAACGTGGATAATTTAATGTCAGCTCTGACGTGTTATACGATGACATGACAAAATTAATTTAAGAACAAAAGGGAAAAATTATATTCAACGTTACGTTTTCAAATACAACTTCCTCCAATTAGTTGAATCAACATTTCAATGCCTTATTTAAACAATTTCATATAGTTCATAGATTTTTTCATTAAAATTAAAAGTTCACGCCATAAACCAAAAAGTGGTAAAAGTTTCGACAGTACAAATTATTATTTGGTCTATTTTCAATACTACTAAATTTTTATTTTCGACTCTAAGCGTCAATTAGTTTTAACGTGTATATATATTTGGGTACCATAACCAACATATATAAGTTCTGCATTAGAGATAAGAGATATGTTATAGACCTCTGCATTTCTAACCAACACTACCATAAGAAAATACTATTGGAAAAATATTATCAAAAAATATGTTATAAAATATTTAAAAAAAATCTTGGTACACATGGTTGTGCATATCATTATACATGGTGGTGCATATGGATAAACTATGTGGTGCATCTCAAAAAAATAGGAGAAAAAAATATTTATAAAAATTAAAAACTGGTGCATCTCAATACATATAGTGGTGCATCTCATTATACAATGTAGTGCATATAAAAGCACGGAGCGGTGCATCTGAGCTTACCATAAAAAAAAAGTGCGTGTTGTGCACGCGCCACGTGTGCATGTCACGCAAAACATCTCACATGAGAATTTGCCTAGTTGGAAATACACTTGAATTTCATAAGAATAAAATCTTTTATAATAGGAATAGATTAAAAATGTTGGATCGAAATATATTCATGATAAATTTAGTATTGAGTACATAATTAAAACAAAAATTACAATTTCGAATTTAATATGTTGAATAGTAAATAAAATTTATGAATTTAGATGAATAACACACGCATACAGAAATATATAATTACAATTATTGAAATAGAATGCAAAACCTAAACAATATAATTGGCTAACCTAATCGATAAATTACAGAATAGTTCTCAAAGAAATCCAAAACTTCTTTTTCAATTGAGAGGTGGCCGGTAGTTATGTATATCAATCGAATAAATATTTTAATAGCGTAATATTATATTTATATATTAAGATAAGTTGTAGTAGAGGTAGGATATAATATTAGTATAAATTACTTTTACGGAATATTATTACTTTATAAAGTTCATAACAACTTTAATACTGCTTTATAATAAATTTAAAATAAATTTACATTATTGTCCTTAAAATAAATATAATAATAATAATATATTGGGCGAATCAAATTTTGTAAGAATATGCTCTTTTATAATAGGTATAGATTATGAGATACAAATATTTAGTACATAACATTTTCCATAATTGTGATAAAAATGACTTACTTTTAGAGTATTTATAAACATATGTGCTTTAATTCCACTTCCCCACCCCCACCCCCACCCACAAGAAAGGTTTAGCATTAATAATAACGAAAAAAAAATATATATATTGATTATTTGTATTCCCAACTCAAAATTTAAGTCCAATGTAGAAAATTTAACAAAATATATGTCCAACCTAAATAAAATTATTTGAACTATTTCATAGTTTATGGGTAAACTTTCATTCTTTTCCGACTTATGGCCTCAACTTCATTTTATTTTTAAAAACATCTCATGGGAAAGCCTCACGACAACCTCAACTTTGCTACGTTGTTCGAATAATGTGTGATGTTTTTTGTCGACCATGGTGACTCAATGTCTCGAAAATTCAAAATTTTGAATCCACCACTATTAATATGCATTATATAATAAATACAATAAATGTGTGAAACTGTCTTATAGATCAATATATATCCATAAAAATGGTCTGAATCCACCCATGTTATATGTTAGCATTAATTTTGAACCGTCTTACTAAAATGTGTAATGAATTATTTAGGTACTTTATATTAAAAGTATAAACTATTTTATCCGTGTGATTACCTGTCTTGTGTAGTTTGAACAATGGACGGAGATTTACTTAATGGGAACCGAAAAAAACCCTACTTTGTCCGCGTGACTTGGAATGCGGCTTTTGTTAATAAATACTAATAACGAATCGTATTGGATTAATGATAATTGCAATAATTCAGATATTGACATGCCAGGTAATCTTAATGGGCCCCACCGGATCCCGTGGGGCCGAACTTTGTTCAAAGGTCCGGAAATTTACACATATATTGTAAAACAATTTACATACTTGATTTCCTAGTCTTGAAGTTTGATTCTTATACGTCGACTTGTTAATCTTGAATTTTGATTTTTGATTTTTGATTTTTGATTTTTGAATTTTTTCAGAAAAAAGAAAATTAAAGAATTCCATAAATTTCATTATCACGTTATACTTGACTCCCTACCTAGTCCTTTTTTGAAGGGTTGACTTTCTTCTAGTCCTTGAATACTGATGATTTTGAAAATTTCAAACTAGGAACTTAATATATATCTTGGACACATGTTATTTACACTAAAAGAAAATTACAACAGAGTAGTATCCCAATTAGGAGGACCCCACCAATTCCTACAAATGTCCAGAAATTTACTTATTGATATAGATGCTATTTATATAATTCAAAAGTTAAGAATGTCACATACCAAATAAATGTTTCACAGTCACAAATTAAACATTTCCCATAGAGCCTTGATGCTTTCAATTATGAAAAATTTGAAATTATGCTTGTCGCATTTGCTTCTCTTCCAAAGTTTTCATTTCACCGTATCTAATGGAATCAATGCGACTGCTGTAAAGGTTGATGTCGGAGTTATACTTGATCTTGATACTACTCTTGGAAAGATATTCAAATCTTGCATTTCTATAGCAATCGAGGATTTCTACTCCGAAAAAAGCTACAACACAATGATTGTCCCTCACTTTAGGGATTCAAACATTGATGTCGTTGATGCAGCTTCTGCAGGCAAGTCCTACTAAGTATTCTTATTCTTTTTCTTTTTCTTTTTCTTTTTTTGATGTGGTGGGTAAGTATTGTTATTCTATCATAAAAGAAATTTAGTTTTCTATATTTGTTTTGATCCGCAAACCTACTTATTGAAGGGTAAAATAATAATTGCGATATATTTATTCTCGCCGAAACTTATTAATACTTTTGCAGTTCATTAGCTTAAAAATATAGTACACATAAGTTTTTGTATGTTTTTAGTTTCTTTCACAAACTTTTAATTTTCTCTTTATATACATAACTTTTACATGTGTTGTAATGTTTCCACGATTTACAAATTTAGACAAATCGATTTTTATTTGGCAGCCCAGTGACGCAGTTCCATTGTTGAAAAGTTGGAATACAGAAAAGTATTGTTGTAATTACAACATAAACATTATGTGAAAATTGGGGATAACATTCTGTTATTTCAGGCAATTATTCCATCCAGTAGATGAATGAAAAAATTTGTATACCAACTTCATTATTCTTTCATAGATATATGCTGCATAAGTTACACAAATTTGATGAATCATAAGCGCTTTAATTGGTCAAAACTTGAGTTAACAATGAGAAGAAAGGATCATCATCAAGTCAATTCCTTGCAGTTATTTATGTTAAGTTTAATTCATTAGTATAGTGATATTTTGATGAAAGATATGCATATAAGCTTGAAATATTATTGGGTGACAAAAGTTGCAACTCCAATTTATTACTACTATTTTTTGAATTTTATGGTTCTTGATTAAGTAAGCATGTTTAATTTATAGATACAATTCCTCAATCATATGTTTATAGACTACATAAAAAAATTTATTCTTCGAAAAATTAAATTAAAATGTGTGCTAAATTGAGCTCGAAACTTATTGAGCTTGGTTTCGCTCTTGTTGCAGCAATAGATCTGCTGAAGAACACTCAAGTAATTGCGATTTTAGGGCCGCAAAAATCTACTCAAGCAGACTTTGTGATAGACATTGCTAACAAAGTGAAAGTTCCAATAATATCCCCAGCAACAAGTCCATCTCTCTCTCCTCAAGAATAACCATTCTTCATAAGATCATCATGGTCCTCTGCTTCTCAAGCCAAAGCAGTTGCAGCAATTGTCAAAAACTTTGGTTGGAGAGAAGTCGTCCTAGTTTATGAAGATAACAATTATGGGAATGGATTATTGCCATTTTTGACTGAAAATTTATTAGAAAGCAATGCTTTAGTCTCAAACATGACTGCTATCTCACCTTCAGCTGAAAATGATCAGATTCTTCAACATCTGCATAGGTTGAAGAATATGCAGACAAGGGTGTTCGTTGTTCACATGCTTCCGTCTCTTGCTTCACGCTTCTTCAAAGTAGCGCGAAGTGTTGGGATGATGGAGGAGGGATTTGCTTGGATAATTTCTGACGTGCTAACTAGTTTGTTGGATTCTGTGGATTCGGAAACTGTTGAAGCAATGCAAGGCGCAGTAGGCATGAGGGCTTATATTCCGTCTTCTAGTGAAGTTTCAAACTTCACTAGAAGATGGAAGAAGAGGTTTTATGAGGAGAATCCGGAGATGGAAAGAATTGAAGTCAATGCTTTCGGTTTGTGGGCTTATGATAGCATTACTGCTCTAGCAGAAGCAGTGGAGCGTGTAGGTGTGAGGAGCCCAAGTTTCAAGAAAAGGGATAAAAGAGTAAATATGACAGATCTAGAAGCGATAGGGACTTCAGATACGGGGCCATCACTTGTTCGTTTTCTCAGAAACTTCACATCGAAAGGGCTTAGTGGCGATTTCAAGATAAGGAATGGGGAATTGCAGCCTTTGGCGTTTGAGGTCATGAATGTGATAGGCAGGGGATGCAGAGTTGGATTTTGGAGAGAAGATTATGGAATTTCAAAGAGTAATGATACTAAGGGAAGCCTTGGAGCGGTTGTGTGGCCGGGGCAAACAAGTGACGTGCCTAAAGGTTGGGACGTAAACGCGAACAAAAAGTTGAGGGTCGGAGTTCCTTTGAAGGGTAGGACGAGCGGACTTATCAATGTCGAATGGGATAGGGAAACGAATCGTGTAAATGCGACTGGGTTCTGCATTGATGTTTTCGAAGAAGTCATGGGATCGATGGAGTATCCGGTTGAATACGAATATGTTCCCTTTGAAAATGCCGATGCAAATAGTACTGGATTTCACTATGATCGCCTTATTGAACAAGTATTCCTTAAGGTAAATGCAGAAGCCACAAGGCGATCCTCTATTGCATGATTACGACATGTCAAGAACTTTGTTGAATTGTCTTGACATGTCAGGCAACATCAATACAGCCAAGAAATGGTGCAATAGAGGATCGGATTTTTATATGCTGTTCATCTGTATTCAAGTTAACTAAAAGTGGTGTGGTGTTGTGTTGTGTTGCGATGGGCAGAATTTTGATGTAGTTGTAGCAGGTATAACCATTTCAGCAAACAGATCAAAGTATGTGGATTTCTCCATTCCTTACATTGAATCCGGAGCGGCAACTGTCGTCCCAATCGAGGAGTACAAGAATACATGGATTTTCATGAAACCTCTGACGATGGGCCTGTGGGTAACCATTGGAGCATATTTCATCTTCACCGGCTTCGTGGTTTGGGCTCTGGAGCATCGGGTAAATGAAGAGTTCCGAGGACCACCTATGCAGCAAGTCGGGATGATATTCTGGTTCTCTTTCTCAACACTGGTTTTTGCGCACAGTAAGTCCTGTCCTTCCACTACTTGAACCTGACATTCATCAATTCATCATCGCTAAGCTAGCCTAAGTCTAATTTGACAGAGGAGAAAGTGAAGAGCAACCTATCCCGATTCGTGGTGATCGTATGGTTGTTTGTGGTGCTGGTGCTAACGTCGAGCTACACGGCTAGCTTGACGTCTATGCTAACGGTGCAGCAGCTGGAGCCCAGCGACATCCGTGATCTGACAAAGAGAGGTGAATATATAGGGTTCAAGGAAGGCTCTTTTATAAGGGCAGTCTTGTCTAGCACTCTCTCTAAATCAGACAACTCCAAATTCAGAATGTATAACTCCTTCGAGGAATACGATGAAGCCCTCTCTAAAGGCAGTCGAAACGGTGGAGTAGGTGCGATTCTTGATAACCTGCCTTCCATCAGTCTCTTCCTCAACACCTATTGCCACAAATACACCACCATTGGTCCAACCTACAAGAAATCCGGCTTTGGATTTGTAAGTCTTATCTTTCTTTCGTATTTTCCTTTTGTGAATTGTGATGATGCTATACTAGACTACTAGTAGCAAAACAAGCCAATTATGGACCAGACTACAACGAAATGAGTCCGGCCCGATAAAATTTCGTTCCAAAATGAGCTAAAGCCCAATACACTCGAAACTTTTTCCTACTGTAAATGTTCTTTTTGCTTGTTTGGGCCTCATTTTTTGGCCCAATCCAGCCCAGCCCGTTTTTCCAAAAGCTCGATGGGCACAGGCCTGTGGAAAATCTGAAAATGTCGGTTCTTGGACCGGTGTATAGAGAGAGCATAGGCTATGCCACTGGAAGCCCGGACCGACCATATTTGGGTCCGGCCCGATCATGAAATTTAACACACCTGAAAATTTAACTAGTAAATTTACACTTGTCTTAACTATTATGATGAAATTATTATCCTAAAAAAAACTGCAGGCATTTCAGAAGGGTTCACCATTAGCACCTGATGTTTCAAGAGCAATCTTGCAAGTGAAAGAGAACGGGAAAATGGATGACATTTCAAAAAAGTGGTTTGGAAAAGAAAACTGCGGCTGTCGAAACGGAACTGCCGACGCCTCAAGAAGCCTCAATCTTGACCAATTTAAGGGCCTCTTTTTAATTTCTGGGCTATCTTCATTATCAGCTCTAGCCATTTCCTTATTCATCTTCTTGTATAAGAATCGCCGTCTTCTAATTGCTCATGCCTCGATCAAGCGAAAACTCTCTGATCTTGCAGAAGCTTTTGATAGGCAAAGAGTTGATAAATCGTCGCCGTCGTCGCCACGATCAATGGAATCAACAAGTGTTTTAGATGATCAGGAGAGAGATGATAAATCAAAGGAATCAAGAACTAGTTTTGAAGAAATAGTTGGTGCAGAGCTTCCTGCAATCACCATTTTATGTGACGAAGAAGGAATGTTTTCCCCAGATTCAGAATTAGATGTAGTGGTACCAAGAGATTAAAATTCAATAAATAGTTTCGATTTTAATTTTCAAACAAAATCTGAAAGTTATTGTAAAGCTATGGCTGTCATTGTAGTACAATTGAATGCAGAAACTATTTTTGGACTAGAATTTGAAATCACACCACTTTTGTTTCAATGTCCAAAAGAATTGTTTGTCTAAAAGAATTAATCGGAATTCTTTGATGGATGCGCTAGATTTAAGGGCCCGTTTGGTAGGGGTATATGGATATCAGATATGGGTATCAAAATAGCCCATATCCATATCAGGTGTTTGATATATCATATATGGGTATCATTTTGATATACTTGATACCCTGATATACTGATTTTCCACATTCTGATATCCTAATTTTTATGCCGGTATCGCTCATATACCTTTCCTCCTCAACTTTTCTTTTCATTTCTCTCTCTCTTTCCTTCCGTCCTCAACTTCTCTTTTCCTCATCGGAACAAAAATAAAGCGGCCCAGAAAATCACCACTGCCGATGTAAACACGAAATTAGAACATCTATTCAGGGAAAAACCACATTTAGGCATTCATTAAGGGGGTGTATTCAATAAGGAATCTGGTGGAAATTTTTTTACGGACGGAATTGAGAATCCCCCAATTCTGTAAGGGTATTGGGTGGAATTCAAGTGGAATTCGCGAGGAATTAGAGAATTGAATTCCACCACTCCAGCAGTCGCGGGGACGCAGCGATTAAAAATTTCCAAATTACATAACTCCCCCATCGAGCCCTAATTTCCTCACTATCATCCCTCCCATCCCTCACTATCAGCCCATCACAATCATCCCTTCGCCGCCGCCCCCAATTTCTCCACCGCCGGCTCCGCCCCACCCCTCCCACTCCTCCACCGTTATATTCTTCCTCCACCCTTCCATCCCATCCCCATTCACTCTTCCTCCACCTTGTTGTTCCTTCCCCAACCGGTCCTCCATCTCACCTTCCTCCACCGTTCATTCTCCTCCGTCCACTTCCACACCACACCACCGCCTGCTGCCACATTCCCTAGCCGGTACGTCGCCCGTCGCCTCCGTTCACAGCAGCGCGCGCTCAACCCCTGACACGTTCGCAGCAGGCACGACACTCCAACAACCGCTAGGATTATTACAGTGAGCTCTAGTTTCGTGCACAATTCAAGCATGGCCCCCCGGATGAAGAATCCAACTCCTCGAGAGAAAGCTCCCGTCGATTACACTACAAGGTTACAATGTCCATTTACTATTATGAATAAAGATGAAGCTATTATCTATAATAAGTTTCAACAACATTATGTTACGAACCCCCGTTATCTAGATTGGGATTTGATTAGGGATCTTAAGCTTGAGGAAGAAGTTACTGGATATTTGAAGGTGTTGGGGTTGGATCATTATGCAACAAATACTGACTATTGGGGTTATGATAAATTATGTTATGAGTTCTTAACTTTTGAAGCGGGTGGGGATAAGAAGAACCCTAAGGTCAATTTTAGATTGAAGAACAATATTCTATCACTTTGACAACGATGAAGCAATTGTTTGGTTTTCCAATAATCAAGGACAACCTACATAAACCTCGTGGATATAATGCTAATATTGATTGGGAGAGGTTGACTGGGTTTACTAATTGGAATTCTACAGGTATGCCTGCTGGATACCTTCAGGATTCGACATTGTTGATTGTGCACAAATTTGTTGCTTATAACGTTTTTGGGAAGCTTGAGGCAAACAAGGTGAATACTACCGAAGTATATTTGTTGACATGTGCTAAAAATGGGGTAAAAGTGGGTATTTCTGGCTTCATTTGGAATGCAATGGCTCAGTGTCAGGCTCGTCCTACTTCCCATGCCTCTTTCGCTCCGATCATCACTGGAATAGCTCAAAAATATGGACTTTTGCAAGGAACAACGGTGCCACAAGAGGGTTATGAATCGGTTAAGCCTTGTTGGATCGAAGAAACTGAGCTAAAGGGAGGGCAAATCATAGAAGATCGATTCACTATATTTCCTCCGGCAAAAAGACAATGTGTTGAAAACAAGGTGAACAAAGATCTTGCACGTACTCTACGTGTTGATAAGCCCGGGCCAAGTACTCAAGGAGAAGGACATGATGAAGAAGAAGAATATGGTGGAGATGAAGAAGAAGAGGGTGGAGGTGAAGAAGAAGGAGAGGGTGGAGGTGGAGGCCACCAACAACCTCAAGGGATTGATTTTCAATCCTTCTGTGCTCATTTTGACACTTCAATGGCTTCATTCTGTGAGGATGTGACATCACAATTCACATAATTTAGGCAAGATGTGCAAGCCGGATTCTATTACCAAAATCAAAGGTTTGCGACATTTAGCACCGACTCGAGATTTGACGCACAACATGAGCAGATGGCGGCGTTGCAATCTCAATGGAATGCTTGGAGTGCCTACAACCCGTCACAATAACCACCACAACAACCACACCTTAGGAATATATTTGGTTTATGTTTGATTATGTTTGCATTTTGATTATGTTTGCAATTTCGTTATGAATTTGATTATTTTTTTGTGGAAGTTGGCTTGTGTTTCATTATGTTTTTTATGATGGTATTATGCAATGTATTTCTTTGATGATAAATTTGGTTATGTATTTCTTTATGGGAGTTGAATTTGGTTATGTATTTCTTTGATGATGGTATTGTGCAGAGAATTGGAGCTGCAGAAGAACGAGTCTCGCGGACTCTGGATCCCAGCGCACGCTGGGTTTTAATACAGAGAGCTCCTCCCGCCAACGCTGGATCCCCACGGACGCTCACTTCAGTTTTTTTATGTCTTTTGCATAGAACTTGTCTCGTATTTTAATTTGTATTTGAATTATCGTACTTGATTTATGTTCATAGAATTATTGTACTTGATTTATGTTCGTAGGATTTTCGTACTTGATTTATGTTAATAGGATTATCGTATTTGCTTTGCCGTTTATCTATGTAGGATTATGGTATTTCATATCTCATTGTTTTTTTTTTTTTTATCATATTTTCAAAAGTCTAATGTCTCCAAAATACAAAATGCATAACCAATCGTCTAATGTCTCCGAAATACAAAATACATAACCAATTGTGTAATGTCTCCAAAATACAAATGCATAATCAATCATCATCCTCATCATCCTCGTTTCCATCACCATCATAAATCGGTCTATTATCCCACATTGCATTAGCGATATTTATTCTCCATACATGTGCTTCCGCTCTTTGTTGTACTTGACTTTGAGCTTCTCCACGCTCCTCATTTTCATCTTCTTCTTCAACATGCGGTTCATCTTGAGCTACTTCATTTTTTATCGGAAATTCATCGGATCGACACTCTCTCCGAAGAAAGTTGTGTAATCCCGCACAAGCCAATACTAATTCGGCTTGTGTTTGAAATGGGAACGGAGGTGCGGTTTTAAAAATTGTGAAGCGAGACTTGAAAATACCAAATATCCTCTCAATCACATTTCTTAGTGAGGCATGTCGAAGATTGAATAGCTCATTTGCATTTCTTGGATGACGACCTTGACCACCAAAATTTTTTAGATGGTATCGAACACTACGGAACGGAGCTAAAAACTGTCGCCGATTAGCAAATCCACAATCGATGAGAAAATATTTACCTACATATAAATTTTTCAAATTAGTTACTTTGTGAGAATATAAAACAATCATAGCCAAATTAAAAACATCTCACCTTGAGGCACTTGGAGACCATTTCTTCTTGAAAGGGCATCATTTAAAAGTTTCGAGTCATGCGTCGAACCTTCCTACCCACTAAGCATGTACATAAATTGCAAATCAAAATTACAAGCCGCCAAAATATTCTGCGATTGGATGCCATGACGGTAGCAAAAACTACTTACATCTCGTCCTACGACCATCGCCGGTATATGAGTATAGGAGTGAGCAAAATTCGGTCTAAAAAACTGAGCCGAACCTAACCGAAATATTAATTCGGTTTGGTTAATTTGGTTTTGGTTTTAAATTTTGAACTTTTCGGTTTTTCGGTTTGGATATGGTTTTTGAAAAAAAATATTTGGTTAACCGAAAACCAAACCGAATTAATAATTATTTTAATAATTTATTAATTTATATATATATTTAAAAATTAAAATGATTATTATTAATTTATATATATATGTTTTGGAATTTTGGTTATGTTTTGCTTAAGATGTTTGGAATTTTGGACCCGCAACATCAACAAACATCACTGATTTATTTATGTTTGGTTAAAGATGTTTTAGAATTTGGATTATTACTTTTTGCAGATTTGGAATCTTGAATATTGAATGTTAATTACTTATTTAAAATGTAGAAAATATATTGTGTATTTATTTCGGTTTATTTGGTTTTAACCGAAATATTTCGGTTCGATTTTGTTCGGTTTTAGCCATGTTCGGTTTGGATTCGGTTATTTATTATATAATTCGGTTTTAATTTAGTTTTTATAATTCGGTTCGGTTCGGTGACAGAATAACCGAATGCTCACCCCTATATGAGTACCATCAATAGTTCCAATGCAATCCTACATTTATAAAGAATATATGATACAAGAAAAGTACAACAATTGATATTAGTTATATGGATGTCATATTATCAATAAATTTTTGTACCTTAAAAAACGGGTTAAATCTTGTACTTTCTTGAATTTTAGCTGGCATCCCCGTAGACGGCTTAGCCATCATATCCGTTGCTATTTTGTTGAGTGCCATCAAAACTTTGTGGAAGTTTTGATTTGTAGCAAAGTGCGAGCGATCAAATCTTAGACGCACATTGCCAAATCGATCGTTATGTCCTACAACGATGAAGAAAGTTGCCACCATTTATACGACACTTCAACACTAATGTATTTTGTGTCATATAAATCAGTTTTCTCTCTTATGATAGCACATAACCTTTTAAACGGATCCGGCGGCATCCTATACAAAACTCGAAAACTTTGAGCATCTCCATCCATCATATTTTGTATGAAATGAGACCCTATTCGACTAATTGGCCATCGCACCAATCCACGTTCAATACGCCTCGTAGCAACATTACCTAATAAAACAATCACTGTCTTTATTGCCAACATCAATATCCAAACTTGGTCGTAAAGTTTTATCTCCTCTTCGTTTTCCATTTCTTCTTGCATTGCTTCTTCCATTTCTCCATCTTCAATTTCTTCTTCAAATCTGTCATGAGTGTCCATAATAAGATTGACAAAATAAATTCATAGATCAATGCATGTTTTGAACACAAATCACAACAAATAATATACATAAATTCAAAATAATATAGAACACAACCATATGAAAATAACAACATAATACGAAATAGTCAATATCCAAAAACATGTTCAAAATCCAAAACAACCCAAGTCAAAACCATAACCATCATGTTCAAAAGAGAAAACAAAGTATTGACTTAAAGCAACTACTCATCTTGAGAAAGCTTATAATCTATCCACATTGCTCGTTCCTCAACCGTCATATTCAAGAAACTATCCTTTAATGATTTGGTATTGAGCAAGTCAAAAGCCTTCATACGTATGTGATTCTCCAAATTTGGGATCTCCTTGATGGCATCCCATGTAGTAAAAGTTCTTTCTCTTTCTCGTTGCTCAAGTTTCTCATCCCTTTTTCGCAAGAGCTCATGAACTCCATCCAAAGTGGTGGTTAGTTTTTAATCTCATCCATGACTCATTAGAGCTACTACTTGTTTCAAATTGACCTCTACTTCTTTTCTTGGGTTGATTTCTTTTTTGAGTTGATACATCGGAACCGGACACTTGAGGTTGAATCGAAGGTTGTGTGGAACCAAGTGGTGTCTCATTTTGAGAGAGATCTACGAAGACCTCGTTTTCAACATCATAAGAAAGATCTTCAATTCGTGCTTGATGGTCCCGATACGAGTTCTGGTGTATGGGAGGGGGGGGAATACACCAGATAAAACTTTTATAAACAACCCCAAAAAAAAAATAACACAACCGAGTAATGCAACTCAATTGGAATCACAATCGAGTAAGAAACACTCAGCTAGAAGTGAAATGTTGTGCGGAATGTGGTGGAAAATAACTCGTATAAAATCAACTCGCGCTTAAGTGCAAGGTTGGTCAATAACCAAGACAGTTGATATGGAAGAATGCAGTTTGTATGCAGGTTAGTTAGTCAGTTGAATATACAATAAGTAACTGAAAAATAAACACAACACACAAAGAATTTACGTAGTTCGGAGATAACTCCTACGTCCACGGGGAGTTGTGAGTCCACACAACTCAGTCCAAGTTCTTCTGGACAAACCACAAAGCTTACGTGGGCTTTGCAACCGTTGAGATAAGTTTACGGGTACTTATCAACCTTACAGATTAGTTTACGGGTACTAATCAACCTGTCTACTCAGTTACGGGAAGAGTAGTGTCCTAATAACCTTTTCAGGTGTGTGAAAGGGTGGGGTTCTAACTAATAGCTCGAACAAGAAGTGAGCTATGATCTAACACTCTACGAACTCTCAACTAGTGATGTTCTCAAGGTTGGATCTAAAACAAACAAAGACAGAATCTAATACTCTAGAACTCTCAACTAATGATGTTCTAAGAGATTGAATGCAGTTCAGCTCGTGTGAAGTATTTAGTTCTTTCTTTCGCTTTTTGGTCTCTTCTCGCACTTGTTTGTCTCGTATGTTTCGTAGTTTTGGTGAATGAATGAAGGCCTCTATTTATAGGCGGAGAGAATCAACTAGCCGTTAGAAGAGCTGTTGATCTCTGTTCTTTGAAAGCGATGGCTTTTCTCTCATCTTTGCAGACTTTCCGGATTTGGCAACTGCATGCTTCTGCTTTCCATCTGAGACAGCCTTGTGTTGGGCCAAATGAGGTAATGACAGAGAGTCAAACCTTCACGTGACTTCCTTGTTTGAATTTCAAATCTCAACATTAGTCTTTGAACAAAGGATGGTCGGTTGAGAGTTTCGATCTTCATCTGACTTGTTCTTCAGCTGATGTTCTATCTGAATGCTTCTGTCTGAGTAGGAACAGTTGAACTCTCAGCTGACTTTGAACTTCAAGTTGTCGATCTTCTCAGTTCGAGTCCTTCAACTGATGTTCTGAATCTTGAACGCTCAGTTGGCTCGAACGCTCAGATGACTTTCTTCCATCTGATGTTATCTTACAACTTCTCCCTTTTTAATTCTCATCTGATGAACGCTCAATTGATTAGCATGTTGTCGAGGAAGTCAATACAGTCTTGTCCAGCTGTCTCCCGGGTATCTGTGCCTTCCGCCTTGCTCTGGTCCAGACGACGCGTGAGCAGCGCAACCTTGTTGTTGTAGGCCACCTCCAGATTAGTGTAGTTGAAGTAAATCTTGGATGCGTGACTCGTCCGCCTTCAGCTGGTTCCAGCTGTGTACCCTCACGGTATCTTCCTTCACATACCAGTGACTGAAGATGAGGTTGAACTGGTACAACAACTCGGTCCCAAGTGTAGCGAAAATCGGCATGTCGCGAGCTTCTGGGAACATCCCAAGCAGTTTCTAGAAGCAGTAGGCCACATTGCCTTCATGCTCCATTGCAACAGCCTGACGATTAGCTTCGTCATCGATTGGGGAGGGAAAAAGATTTTCATATGGCAACGGTTCAAAAGTTTCATCAATGTTGACCAAAGAAGTGGTCTCAACATTGGCATCGAGCTGCGAGCTCGGAATATTGGATTCTGTGGGGAGTGGGGTATCAACAGGTTCATCAACATTGGCCGAAGAGATGGTCTCAATGTTGGCATCAAGCAATGTGCTCGGAATCTCTAGCTGTTGATCGGTTGAGAGAGCGAGAGGCTCTTGGGGTGGTACGGCATCAGCTCCTGCCGTGGAGGAGGTGGAAATATCTTCAACTTCCTCAGAGGAGGAAGAAGCATCCGAGGTCAAGTCAGTCTCCATCCCATCAGCCTCATCAGTAGCGCGAGGAACGATCTTGAAGGCAGCTGCTTCAGCCGAGTGGCTGGACTCGGATGGCTCCTCAGCTGGTGTCGTCTCAGCTGGCGCCTCCACAGCTGGAACCTCCTCCTCAGCTGGCGTACCCTCAACTGGCACATCCTCAGCTGGCACATCCTCAGCTGGAATAACCTCAGCTGGAGTACCCTCAGCTGGCTCCTCAGCTGGAATAACCTCAACTGGAACTTCAACCGTCTTCTTAAAGCGAACTCTTAGCTTCTTCTTGGCAGGCTCCTCCTCTTTCTCTTTCTCCGACTCAGCTGTGCGTCGGCGAGTAGCTTTCGACTTCGGAGGGCGGCTGGCAGCTAGTACCTCCTCAGCTGTATCCTTCGCTTCAGCTGTCTTCCCAGCATCCTTCTTTTCCTTAGGAGTATAAACACTCCTTATCACCTCTTGAGCTTTCTTTGCTGTTGGGAACAACATCAACTTCTTCACAGGAGTCTCCTCGCAGTCCTCCCATACCATGTTCTGACCCTTGGTTGCGAGCAGGATCAGAGCGGAGATTTTGCAACCGAAGTTGAGAGTTCTCTTGACACTCATCAGTCTCTCCCCTGATTCGGTTGTGGTCTCGGAGATCTTCTGCTTCTCCAAGATCAGTTGGTTAAGAAAATACTGGAACCAATTGATCTCATGTTTGTGTTCCAAGGCCAGCAACTGCTTGAGCTTCGGTCGGCTGATGTCTCCGAAAGCCCCGCTGTAACCGAACACGACCTTGGATACAACATCGAATAGGAGTCGATGTTCTGGCTTTAACTTGGTCCTCTGCATATTGCTCTTCAACTTCTCCGGGGTGATCAGAGCACTTTCCAGGAACGCATCAGTATCTGTATCGGTTATATTTTGATTCGTGTCCGTGGCAGTGTGGTTTACGGGAATGATTTGGCGGAGGAAATCGGAAATTGCTATGGGGACAGTCACACGGCGGATGGTTCTGGCCGGAACGTCGCGTTGCCGACAAGAAACCTCTGTAACGACGCCATCTCTACTGTCGATGGACGACTGCAGATTTACGTAGAACTCTCCGACCTGGCGCCTGAGCAGGTGGGAGGGAAAGAGCTTCGCCCAGTCTAGTAGGTCGTTTTCCCTGAGAGTATTGGCGAGGAGAGACAACACCGGTGACTCCAATTCATCGTCTGATAATATTTGCTCGAATGAATCTTTGAGACTAGCAAGTCGAATGATTCTTCATAAGATGTGGGGACTAGGGAGGGTCCGGAAGAAGCCATTTTCTTTCCTTTGGGTGCCATTTAGTGAGTCTGAGAAGATATATATAAGAAGGAAAGAAAAACTTGCAGTAAATAGTTAGACAAAATCTGAGAAGATGATGAACAGTTACTGCAGATAAACACGAATGAGGAAGGTAAGAGATCACTTCCTGATTTTCCGCCATTTATAGGTTTTAGGCTCGGTTGAAATCGACGGCTAGGGTTGAATGGTGCGAATCCATCAACGGCTGAGATTACGCGACTGTTGATTAGCTTTGACTTGACGTCACGAACCGAATTCCAACCAGCGCGTGAGAAGGTGAACAGTTATTCATGTCAGCCCAGTCGCACTATAAAGTAGGCTATTGATGTTCAGCCGTACTTTACATTAAATGCGGTATGATGGCTATTTTAATGTAACTGACATGTTTAGGAATGTTTGAATTTATTTCAAACATTCTCATTTAAGATCATAACACCTTCAGCCATAAATGTTACCTGCCAGCTGATGTCGGAATCAGCTGTGTTCACCTGTTAGCTGTTGTTGGATTCAGCTGTGTTCCAATGTTGCGGCATACCATCAGCTGACTCGAGTTCGTCTGTTCAGCTGATGTCTGATCCAACGTTGCAGCATACCATCAGCTGACTCGAGTTCGTCTGTTCAGCTGACGTCTGATGTCTTCGGTTAGCGATCCGCATCCGATGTCTTCGGTTGGTAATCCGCATCTGATGTCTTCGGTTGGCAATCCATATCTAAGATTCCCCCTTCATCTGAGCTTCCCCCTCAGATGGATATCTATCTCTTCACCTCAGCTGGTTCCTCATCTGATGGATCCAACAATCCAAGTAAATCATATAACATCTTAAACCGCGCTTCGGCTAGAGGTTTGGTGAAGATATCTGCTCTCTGAATCTCAGTTGGAATTTTCTCCATGGATACATCCTTCTTCTCAATATGATCTCTGATAAAATGATGTCGGATGTCAATGTGCTTCGTCCGAGAATGGTGAACAGGATTCAAAGAGATAGCAATGGCACTTGAGCTATCACAATGAATGGGAACCTGTCCAGTTGCAACTTCATAGTCTCTCAGCTGTTGCTTGAGCCACAACACTTGCATGCAACAGCTACCGGCAGCCATATACTCTGACTCGGTTGTAGAAGTGGCAACACATGCTTATTTCTTGGAGAACCACGAAACTAGCTTGCTTCCTATGAACTGACAATGTCCAGATGTGGACTTCCTGTCCAACCAATCTCCGGCTAGATCTGCATCTGAGTATCCGGTCAGTTGGATATTGTCGTCGATTGGATACCACAACCCAACATTAACTGTGCCCTTCAGATACTTTATGATGTTCTTTGCTGCCAACATGTGTGCTTCCTTCGGTTAAACTTGGAACCGAGCACACACTCCAACCGCGTAAGATATGTCTGGCCGACTGGCGGTTAGATATAGCAAAGAACTGATGATCCCTCTATACTTACTGGCATCCATGAGCTTTCCCTCAGTTCCAGGTTCAATCTTCCAGTTAGTATTCATTGGGATCCTTGTGGTCTTACTTGTCTGCAATTCGAACTTGGTGATGAGCTCCTTTGTATACTTGGACTGATTGATGAAAATCCCATCTGGAGACTGCTTCACTTGAAGTCCAAGAAAATAGTTCATCTCCCCCATCATCGACATCTCGAACTTCTCCTTCATGAGATTTGAGAATTTTTCACACAACTCCTCCGACTTGGAACCGAATATGATGTCGTCGACGTAGATTTGCACAACAAGTATATCTTCTCCAACTTTGATGGTGAACAGTGTTTTGTCAACTGCCCCTCGTTTGAACCCCGAGTTCAGAAGAAAACCACAAAGAGTGTCATACCAAGCCCTGGGTGCTTGCTTCAATCCATAGATTGCTTTCTTCAACTTGTACACTCTTCCATCTCCAGTCTCAAAACCGGGAGGCTGTTCAACATATACATCTTCCTTGATATCACCGTTGAAGAAGGCACACTTCACATCCATCTGATAGACCTTGAACTTGTGAAATGCAGCATAGGCTAGAAAGATTCGGATAGCTTCCAGCCTTGCAACTGGTGCGAAGGAGTCCTCAAAATCGATTTCTTCTTGTTGGCAATATCCCTGAGCTACCAACCTTGCCTTATTCCTCACGATGAATCCAATGGCGTCTCTCTTGTTCTTGAAAATCCATTTTAATCCAATGACTTTGACACCATTTGGTCTTTCTACCAACTCCCACACACAGTTGCGTAGAAATTCGTTAAGTTCTTCTTGCATGGCTGTTGTCCAGTGAACACAGTTGAGAGCTTCCACAACATTCTTCGGTTCTGGCACATCAGCTACGAAGCAAGATATCATGGCAACATCTCCTGCTTGCTCGAACTCCTCAAGAACTGCCAGTTCCTCAGCATATTGAGCGTAAGTGTTGGAATTTTTCTCAGTCGAATCTGGATTTGCAACTCTGCTCCTTGTACGCACACCTTCGGTTGGATCCCCGATAATGTTGTCAGTGGAATGATCTTCATACCATCTTCTGTTGCGTCTTCCTTCTTCTTCCAACAGTGGCTGTTCCAGGATTTCAACTGATGGTGAATCCTGAGTTGTGGGAGATGCTGGAATCTTCATAACTGGTGATTGATCAGCTGTTGAGTCTGGATCCTCAACGTTGACAATATTTTGAACCGGGCTTGGTTGGGCTTCGGATGCTGATGCAGTTGGAGTGGCATCAGCTGAAGTTTCCCCTTGAGATGAGCTGGGGTCCTCGCATTCATCTTCAGAGGAGTAAGGATCATCATCCTCGGTTGCCCATACCAATGGTTCAACTAGATTCTTTTCCCTTAGAGCCTGCGATCTGGTGAGAGCTGGTGGAACTTGTGGATCAACCTGTTGTCCTTTAGCCTGTTCCCTGCACTCAAAAGTAGATTCATTAAAACTAACATGAGGTGTTATCTCCACAACACGAGAGCTATTGTTGAAAACTCTATAAGCCTTGATCCGAGTGGCATATCCGAGAAATATGCCCTTTGAAGCCTTGGCATCAAAAGTTTTCAACTGAGTCTTCCCATTGTTGTGAATATAACACTTAGAACCAAAAACACGAAAATATGAAATATCTGGCTTCCTGCGTCTCCATAGCTCGTATGGTGTCTTTCCCAACCGCTTGGTCAGAAGAGACCGGTTCTGGGTGTAGCAGGCTGTGTTGATGGCCTCAGCCCAAAATCTCTTTGGCAGAGCTGAGCTTGTCAACATGGATGTAGCTGCATCTTTCAGCGTTCGGTTCCTTCGCTCAGCTACTCCATTCTGTTGTGGAGTACGCGCAGCTGATGTTTGATGAGTGATTCCTTGCTTTTCGCAGTACTCGATGATGGTTTCATTTAGAAACTCGGTTCCACGATCTGATCGGATGGAAATAATTTTCATCTCTTGTTGGTTTGATATCCGATCCATCAACTTGAGTAGCTCATCTCGGGTTTCACTCTTGTGACGCATGAAAATGGTCCACGTGTACCTAGAATAATCATCAGTAACAACAAGGGTATACTCGTTACCATTCATGCTTTTTGGTGTAACTGGCCCGAAGAGATCCATATGGATCAGCTGTAACACTCGGTCGATTGAGGGAGTTGTTTTCAACCGGAAGCAGGATCTAGCGAGCTTTCCCAACTGGCATGCACTGCAGTTATGTGTTATTGAAAACACTCGGTTTGGTATGCCTTTTGCATGTTCTTGTCTGGCAAGTCAGTTCATAGTCTTGAAATTCAAATGGTTGAGCCTTTTGTGCCACAGCCAGCTCACATCTGAACTGCTCTTTGATAACAGGCAGGTGTCAGGAGGACTACTGTTCCAGTCAGTATAGTAGACATTTCCGGCTGGCGATCGATTTCCCAACAATATGACCTGCTTTGTTTCGACATTTTTAACCCTGCAACCCTGTGCATCAAACTTGACAGAGAAACCATTATCACAGAATTGGCTGATGGAGAGCAAGTTATGCTTCAATCCATCAACATATGAGACATTAGAAATCGACACGTGATTGGTTTCAAGGGTACCGTAGCCTCTGGTGTGACCTTTCGAGTTATCACCAAAGGTAACTGATGGTCCTTCTTTCTCCACGAAACTCCCAAGCAAATCCTTCAGATTTATCATGTGTTTCGAACATCCACTATCCATCACCCACATGGTTCGTGATGCTTTATTCTTCCTCAACTGTTTCTCCTGTACCTGCAAAGAGAAACTCGCTTAGGTCCCTAATTTCAGTTGGGTCCTGGAGGGTTAGTACCAGTTCCCCTTTGAACTGTGGGTCGTTTTTCCATGTATACTCGGATAGATTTATCATTCCAGATCACTTTTCCTTCATCATCAACTATAACAACACCTCGGTTATCCTTAGGCTTGGTGTTAGTAGTGATGTTCTGCTTCTTGGGAGGAGATGGATTTCTCCCATTGTGAGTTTTCGGAAGAGAGGCTTTCCCCCTATTTTGATGGCGATTCTTATCCTGTTGGATTTATCGATGAGGTCGGACGCCATGTTGGAATCTTTGTGGCTGATTCTAATTCCAACTCCTTGAATGTTGTCTATAGCTGTTCATGCCCTATTGTTGGTTCATGTTGTGGCATGAATATCTCCAGCTGTTCGAACTGTTCCTCATCGGTTGACTCGGTTGTAACCTCTGGTTGAACTGATGATGGAACCGCTGTTGATTCAGATGGTTGGATCCTTATCGGTTCTGCGGTTGGTTCCATTCTTTCTGATGTTGGCTCTGAGGTTGGTTCAGAGGTCGGTTCTGAGTTCGGTTTCGATTGTATCTCTGACGCCTCTGGTTCCTTTTCTAACTCTTGGAACATTCTCCCTCGGTTGATGTCCCAACCGATGGAATGTTCTGTCCTCCATCCACTGCTCCTTTTCCTTTCTCAGTTGAAGTTTCCTTAGTCGGTTGAGCTTGCTGAGAAGTGGAGGTTGGATTACTTTAGGAAGATTCAGACTCAACTTTGTTAGGTTCGACAACCTTGACCTCCACAGCTTTGATGAAGGTTGCTGGAGGAATTCCAGTATCGTTGATCACATCATAACCGAGTCCTAACACGTTATCCATCTGACGGCTGTAACTGATGAGATTCTCAATGATCTTTGATGACTAATATAGCTTTATCAAGTTGTCCTTCTCAGTTTGCAACTCTTTGAGGAGACCAGCTATATAATCGGTTTGTCCGTCTGACTTCTTTATCAGCTGGTCGATCTGAGCCTCTTGCTTTTTCAACTGATCTTGCTGCTCCTTGATCTGCTTTGTCAACTCCTCGTCGGTTGGAGCATTAGTTCGGTTGACCGCATTCAGTTGACTTTTGAGATTATCTATCTCTTCAGTTTGACTTTTGATCAGATCGTCCTTTTCGGTTAAGAATTCTTCAAGTTTGGCGAACTGTTCTTGAAGACTCTTAAACTCAACCGATTGCTGATGCAGTTCCTCACTGAGTTTTTGAAAGTCACTCCAGGAAGATTCCAACTCTTCATCCAGTTTATCCTGCATGTTAGAAATATTGGAAGAATTTAAATTAGAAGGACTAGAGTGTACCTCAATATCATCCTAGTCGGTTCTAAGTGCCATGAGGCATTGATCCTGACCGATAGCGTTGTTGGTGGAAGTCAGCTCATCCTCATCTTCAGTGTCAGTGAAGATGTCCATGTCGTCAGCTGCTTCTTCTACAACCATGGCCTTGTTCTTTCCAGTTTGCTTCGCCCTCAACGCTTCTCTCTCTTTCTTTGAGAGGTCTGGACAATCTGCTTTGAAATGTCCCTCCTTGCAGCATTCAAAGCAACCGTTGTTCACAGACTTTGAGTTGTCTCGAGTTCGGTTAGATTTGTAGAACCTCTTGTATTTTCCGAACCGAGTGTCCATGTCAGCTAGCTTCTTTGACAGGGCGGCTATGTTCTGTTGTAGCTCTTCTCTGCTTGGTTCCTTTGTAGCTGTGTCCGCTGATCTTGTTGGCCTTGATGTTTGCAGCTTTGAATAGTCAGCTCGGAGTGCTACTGACTTTGTGGCTGAACCAACATCCTCATGTCGACTCGTCTGAACCGAGGACTGAGTTGACCTTCGTCGGTTCACTTTGTACTCATTTCCCTTCAGAATTGAGAACAATCTTTCAGTTCCCATCTCACCAAGGTCAGCTCGGCTCTCATGGATATTGGTGAAGGTGTCCCACTCAGCTGGTAGAGCTTGTAATACTTTGAGGTTGATTTCTCTCAAAGTATATTTTTCTCTTCGGATGGACTGGATCCTTCTGATGATGTCCATGAACCGGAGCTCTAACTGATCAATGGTTTCATCAGTTCTCAGACAGAAGTTGTCAAAGTCTTGACAGGCATGTGAGAACTTGTTCTCCTTTGTTTCGTCGCTTCCTTCGCTCAGAGATGCCAAGATATCCCACATCTCTTTAGCGGTTTTGCACTCTTCTATCTAAGGCAGATAGTCTTGTCCAACTGTGGACATGATTGTGCTCTGAGCCCAGATATCCAACTGGCTCACTTTGGCTTCCTCTGGAGTGAAGTCTTCTGGCTTCTTCTCCACTAACTCTACAGTTGCATCCCCATCGTTGGGATTTATAGGAGTGCGAGTGACTCTTTCTCTGATGACGATCGGTCCGGATGTGAGTACTTGTTGCATTCGATGATGCTTTGACAGTAGGATCTTCTTCATCTGAGTTCTCCAGGATGTATAGTTCACAACCGAGAGCATGACCACGATTTTGTCTTTAACATCCATCTGCACACAACAACAGAAGAAAAATGCAAGCAGGTATGCACTAGCGTGATAAAGAGATCTGTTCAGTTGACCACTGAAGAAAACACCTCGAATTCACACCTTGTGAAACAGAGTCAGCAGTCTTTTGAACCACTGCTCTGATACCACTTGATGGTCCCGATATGAGTTCTGGTGTATGGGGGGGGGGAGGGAATACACCAGATAAAACTTTTATAAACAACCCCCCAAAAAAATAACACAACCGAGTAATGCAACTCAGTTGGAATCACAACCGAGTAAGAAACACTCAGCTGGAAGTGAAGTGCTGTGGAGAATGTGGTGGAAAATAACTCGTATAAAATCAACTCACGCTTAAGTGCAAGGTTGGTCAATAACTAAGACAGTTGATATGGAAGAATGCAGTTTGTATGCAGGTTAGTTAGTCAGTTGAATATACAATAAGTAACTGAAAAATAAACACAACACACAAAGAATTTACGTAGTTCGGAGATAACTCCTACGTCCACGGGGAGTTGTGAGTCCACACAACTCAGTCCAAGTTCTTCTGGACAAACCACAAAGCTTACGTGGGCTTTGCAACCGTTGAGATAAGTTTACGGGTACTTATCAACCTTACAGATTAGTTTACGGGTACTAATCAACCTGTCTACTCAGTTACGGGAAGAGTAGTGTCCTAATAACCTTTTCAGGTGTGTGAAAGGGTGGGGTTCCAACTAATAGCTCGAACAAGAAGTGAGCTATGATCTAACACTCTACGAACTCTCAACTAGTGATGTTTTCAAGGTTGGATCTAAAACAAACAAAGACAGAATCTAATACTCTAGAACTCTCAACTAATAATGTTCTAAGAGATTGAATGCAGTTCAGCTCGTGTGAAGTATTTGGTTCTTTCTTTCGCGTTTTGGTCTCTTCTCGCACTTGTTTGTCTCGTATGTTTCGTAGTTTTGGTGAATGAATGAAGGCCTCTATTTATAGGCGTAGAGAATCAACTAGCCGTTGGAAGAGCTGTTGATCTCTGTTCTTTGAAAGCGATGGCTTGTCTCTCATCTCTGCAGACTTTCCGGATTTGGCAACTGCATGCTTCTGCTTTCCATCTGAGACAGCCTTGTGTTGGGCCAAATGAGGTAATGACAGAGAGTCAAACCTTCACGTGACTTCCTTGTTTGAATTTCAAATCTCAACATTAGTCTTTGAACAAAGGATGGTCGGTTGACAGTTTCGATCTTCATCTGACTTGTTCTTCAGCTGATGTTCTATCTGAATGCTTCTGTCTGAGTAGGAACAGTTGAACTCTCAGCTGACTTTGAACTTCAAGTTGTCGATCTTCTCAGTTCGAGTCCTTCAACTGATGTTCTGAATCTTGAACGCTCAGTTGGCTCGAACGCTCAGATGACTTTCTTCCATCTGATGTTATCTTACAACTTCTCCCTTTTTAATTCTCATCTGATGAACGCTCAATTGTCTTCCTTACAACTGATGTTCTATCCGAGTGAAGCCTTGTTGCCGTCTTCAGCTGGAGTCCTGTAAAGATAAAATCTTAACAATGCTCAAATAGCGAGCCTAACTACTAACATTAGGAACTGGCAACATCTACTCGGTTGGGGTCAGTTGGTTTTGGAATCAATCAAAACTTTAATAAATTTCCCAACAATTTCCCCCTTTTTGATGATGCCAAAACCCTTATAAAATTCTTACAAAGCAAACTGATCTAAATCCTACTGACCTATCCAAAATCTCAGCTGAAATTCTAGACATTCTATAAGATTAAAACATCAAAGGGTTAGCACAGTTATAACATGATATTGAAATAACTTTGCGATTCAGAGCTTGGACAATGAGAGATTGTACGTCAAGTTGAATCGTATAACTGAATAGTTTTTATTACAACTGATGGTTACAAGATAAGCACAAAAGACTAAAGATTACATCAGTTGCTCAAAAACTAACTGAGCTAAAACTTAAGCCCATATTTACTAAAAATTCTAACAAAAATCTCTCTCTTCGCTTCTGACTCCTTTGCTATGTCAACCCCATGCTCTTTGCAAACTTGCCTTGCCTCAGCTGATATCTTTTGACGGTTGGGGTTTCGAGAGTCTGGAAGGAGGGGAGGGAGATAGGTAACCTTCTTAGGAACCGAGACTGTGTTCAGATCCAGTTTTGCATCTATCATTGCAAGTCTGAACTGGCTGAACATGCCCGGGTCCCATGAGTGCAACTCGGTCAGAGCTTCCTTAAATGCTTTCCTCGGATCGTCAGTTGAGAAGACCTTTCTGTAATAGAAGTCATTCATAAACTCGCTGCCGTCAACCCCCAGCCGGCTGACTCCAAACCAACGACGAAGCGGCGCAATTACACCGTCGAACAAGCAACCGCTGTCGCCCAGATCTGGGTTGAGGAGACGTGCAATTCCATTCTTGGCAAAAAGATCAACATGCCGAGAAATATTAGGGAAAAGTGGCGGCGAGGTTCAACGTCATATTCACAACGACCTCAACTCGAAGACAGTAAAGAGCCTTTTTGGGCGCGTCTCCAACTGGGTCAAGGAATAGATGATTGCTTACGGCAAGACGACGAAGAAAAGGCTCAGCAGCTCCTCCGACGACATAGTGATCGGGCTGCCTAGATTTATGCGGCCCATCAAGGTAACCAATCCTCAATACATCACGCATTACCCAAGTATGAAGCTCGAACATAAATTTAATCATTTCGAAGCTTTCATTTTATTTCAATTTTTAGATTTGATTATATATTCTAAATTGCAACATTAATTAATTATATTGCATTCTTTCAAGACTTCTATTCTCTCATACCTCGTAAGCACTTCAATCCGTAGAAATTCCATTTTAGTTTTGATTTATTGAATTGCATGATTTCGATATTAGGGAATAAGAGATTAAATTGTGTATATTATATTTTTAGGTTGCTTTTTCAAACGATTTTTATGTATATTATTATTTTGTAGCTAGACTAACTTCTTGCCATTTTCAGTAGTTCATATATATCATATGTTGATGGATGTGATAGATTTAAGAGTTCTAATTTATGACTTGTAAGTTTATTTATAAAGATTAGATAATTACATCTAATAATATTTATTATAAGAGTTTTGTGTAAACTTCGAAGAATATTTGCAAACTCTGAGTTCAGAGAGTAACAAACACATCTATCTAGGGAAAAACTTCACACGAAACAAGATTAAAGCTATTTACAAACACTTGGTGAGCATGCATTCATTAAGGCACTTTGTCGAGTAGGTGATCTTCAAATTTTAGTAGAGAATCAATTGAGATCTTGCTATCTGAAATATTTTATAAAGAATCAGAAAATTGCAAACAAGGAATTTCAATCGACAAAAATTCTCGATTTTTTTAGGCAAATCATGTCAACTATCAAACAATTCTAAAGTTGGTTTTGTAAAAAGAGTGAAGGAGTGATATAGCAAAATCCCCCCTTAGATTACAATAGTTGTCAAGGAACATAATATGGTAAAATTATAGCCAAAAATGTGTTTTTTGGACAATTATACCCTTACTATAGAGTAGAAGTTATTTTCAATTTTTCATAAAAAAAAACGTGTCCCACCACTCTCATCCCCACCATTTCATTTCCCATTCCCATTTTTCTCTCTCTAAAAAAACTCTCCCACCACCAGAAAACCCTAGTTTCCTCCGCCAAATCGTGCCACCCTCCGCCGTCCAGCCACCTCCCATTTCCGCCAGAGCCACCGTCAGCCATCGCGCCACCGCCACCCTCAGCTGTCCAACCACCTCCCACCTATGAGAAGAAGAAGCAACATCTCCTCCATCCACTTTCTCTCTCTACGACTTTCTCTCCCCGCCTCGTCTCCTCCGCCTCATCTCCTTCGCCTCATCTCCTCCGCTTCATCTCCTCCACATGGCTTCCGAAAGCGATCGCGACGTGCAGCCCGACGGAGAAGAAGAACCAGTTCCTCCGATTCCAACGACTACAAAGAAGAAGAAGAAGAAGGAAGAAAAGAGAAAAAAAAAAGAAAAAGGTAGAAGAAGAAAAAGAGGATGAAGACAGTCGCGCCACTACCGATAGTGAAGCGAGCGATGATGGCATAGACGGCAGCGGCGAGAAACAGGTAAAATTTGAATTTCTCATATCCCGACGTAGATCTGCATTTTTTTTTTCTTAGGTCTATTTTCGTTCCCAGATTTGTTGCTGTTTCATATTTTCGTAACATGTTTCGCTTCGGAATTTTGGTAATATACATGTTACGAAATTACAATTTCGTAACATGTTTGTGGCAATTTGTGGCAATTTGAATGTTTCGCTTCATATTTCGCAACACCATATACGAATTTCGTATAGTGTTACGAATGTTGTAATTCGTAACTAACTATGCATTTTCATAAGTGTATTTGAAGTTATGAAATTAGAATTTCGTAACATGTTTGTGTCGATTTGAATATTTCGCAACGGAAATTTTGTTGTATACATGCTACGGAATTCGTATGTAGTTTCAAAATTCGCAACACTATATACGGATTTGTGTTTAGAACTTGTTTGAATGTTCAGATCTGGTTTTTGGTTTCTCATATCTATTTAGAACCCTAATTCGTAACATGTTTTTGGAATTTCGATTATAACATGTTACGAAATTACAATTTCATAACATGTTTGTGGCTATTTGAAGGTTTCGAAACTGAAATTTTTAAGTATATGATATTGCGAATTTTGAATTTCGCAACATAATATACGAATTTCGTGCTGTGCATTTTGATTCGTTTAGTTGAAGTTACGAAAGTAGAATTTCGTAACATGTTTGTGACAATTGAAAATTTTCGAAATGAATCATTTTATATTACGAAATTAGCATTCGTATTGAATAATCTGTTGCTAATTCATATTTTTGTACCATGTTTTTGGAATTTAGGTTATAACATGTTACGAAATTACAATTTCGTAACATGTTTGTGGCTATTTGAAGGTTTCGAAACTGAAATTTTTAAGTATATGTTGTTGCGAATATTGAAATTCGCAATATAATATACGAATTTCGTATATAGTGTTACGAATTGCGAAATTCGTAACTAACTTTGCATTTTCATAAGTTTACTTGAAGTTACGAAACTATAATTCGTAACATGTGTTACATGTTCTGAATTACTGAATTAGTTTAATTGTTTGTATATTGTAGATCGAATGGACATTCGAGAGAAAGAATCTTGCAATCAAGCACCACCAGATCATGCTACCCGGTGGTGAGCGCACAGTGAACGATATTAGGTCTGTGTTTGAATCCTTCGGCAACAAATCTATCCGGACGTTGAAGCAATAAGCAATGAATTCGTATCACAGTCATAATTCATTGTTACGAATTAACGCTTTTGTATCACATTGTTATGATTTCATGTTACGATTTTATGTTACGAAATCACAATTTCGTATCACTATGTCTTGACTTTCTGTTAAGATTTTATCATTTCGTATCAGTTCTATGTTACGAATTTTACATTTCGTATCTTGTTTCTCTATTGCGAATTTTACATTTCGTATCAATATGCCTTGTTTCTCTGTTACGAATTTATGATTTCGTATCACTTTGTCATAATTCCATGTTACGATCTTATGAATTCATATCAGTTTATCATGATTCCATGTTACGGATTCAATATTTCGAATCAAATATGTCTTGTTTCTCTATTATTAATTTATGATTTCGTAACACCACACTACATGATAAAGCAATTATGAAAACAAACAAGTCATAACACCAAAATAAAATCGTAACAAATCGTTTCGTTACGAAATCAACAAATAGTAATAAATCAGTTACGAAAACAATGAATCATAAGACAAAAACAATCTTTAATTTTATGTTACGAATTTCATACATTTGTAACATAAGACATTACGAATTCATACAATTCGTAACAACAATAAAATCAATCATTGATTTCGTATTACAAAATTAATAAATTTGTAACATAACAGATTACGATTTGGGCATTTCGGAGTGCCGAGTACGATCACTTCAGATCGAGATTTGAAATTCACAGCCCGTTTTTGGGAAAGTTTCTAGAAAGAATTGGGAACACAGTTGCAGTTCAGCACTACCTATCATCCACAGACGGATGGACAATCCGAGCGAACGATTCAAATCCTCGAGGACATGTTGAGAGCTGTTTTATTAGACAAAGGAGATGAGTGGGAGAAGATTTTACCTCTTATCGAGTTTGCGTATAATAATAGCTACCAGAATACGATTGGAATGGCCCTTTACGAAGCCCTTTACGGAAGGAAGTGTAGATCACCGCTCTATTGGGACGAAGTAGGCGAGAGAAAAGTGATAGGGCCAGAAGCGATCGAAGAGATGATAGAATCTGTGCGTCAGATTCGTGAGAGGATTAAAGAAGCTCAGAGTCGACAGAAGTCGTATGCCGACAACTGAAGGTCCAAATTAGAATTCGAAATAGGGAATAAAGTCTTTTTGAAAGTATCCCTTTCGAGAGGAATACACCGTTTCGGTGTTAAAGGAAAGTTGAAGCCTCTTTTTAAAGGACCGTTTGAAATCCTTGAGAGGATAGGAGCTGTATCATATAGATTAGCGTTGCCTTCCAGTTTTGGGAATTCGCATAACGTTTTTCACGTGTCACAATTGAGGAAGTACGTTTTTGATCCAAAGCACGTGATTCGTCAAGAGGATGTGGCTTTGAAGCCAGATTTAAGTTATGAGGAGAGACCCGAGAGAATTCTAGACCGTAAGGTCCAATAGCTTAGAACGATGTTGATTCCCTTAGTTAAGATTAAGTGGTGTCATCACGACCTTGAAGAAGCCACATGGGAACTCGAAGAAAAGATGAGAGTAAAATATCCCGAGCTGTTTTCTTGAGGTTAGTAAATTTTGGGACGAATTTTTTTTAAGGAGGTGAGGATGTAATACCCCGAGTTTTCATAAGTCCTTAAATGAGTTAATATGCTTAATTATCAAGTTTTGAGTGATAAAATTTTTCTAAGGAAAAAGAAAATTTTTGAAAAGACTAAAATGCCCCTATGTGCTTCAACGTGAACTTATGTGTTTTAATTACTCGAGTTGAGGATGTGATGCATTGACTGAATTTATTTATATGAGTTTGAGCATGAGTATGACTTTTGAAGAATTTTGAGAATTTTTACTTTTGAGTGAATAGTAACTAGAGCCGAGAAAACACTATTCACCGACGAACTTAGAATTTGATTTAGTTAGTGTCTTTTGAATCTATAATTAATTCTAAGACCCCTGAGATATGTTAGAAGTTTATCCGAGATCACATGAGAGAGTTATAAGAATTTAGTCCTTAACGGATAAATTAGCCGATTAATTTTTATGTTTTCCTCGTTACTTGGAATTTTGACCTAAAAATTAGATATTCGAAATCCTTGATTTATTTAGTGGGACATGAGATAGGTTCGAGATGTTTTTAGTGTTGGAAACGAGACGAGAAGAGATTATAGCCGTTTTCAGTATAAATGAAATAATGTGGACTTTTTATTCGGAAAACTTTTTCAACCGGGTAAAATTTTATCTGTCAAGAGAATCTCTCTCCCACCGACCTCACTCATCTATCTCTCCCTAATCTCTCTCCCTAGACCCCTAAATTCAACACCTACAAAGAATATAATGATGATTATTCTTTTCTTAACTTACTACATTTCATTTCATCATTTCTCATTATCATCAATCTATCTCTCAAACACTTTACACTCTCTCTCTCAAGCTTTCTCTCTCTCGTGACTTCTCTTGGAAGAGAAAGAAGAAAAAATTCCTCTCCATTTCTTCCCCTCTCTACCGAGCACACACACACACAACACATACTTGAAGAAATTCTCCATTGAAGCCTCCAAGATCCAAGCTCCAAGCTTCCAAGAAAAATCAAGAGATCTTCAACCTTTTCAATCTCCTATATCCAAGTTGAAGAGGTAATTATTCCATAAGTCCTTAAGTTCAATATTCAATCAAAAATCATCTCAAACTTCTTCAAAATTTTCGGCATTTAGGCCTTTGAAGAGATGATTAATTTTGTTTCATTTTTCTTGAGGAATTCAAGATGAAACCTACCATGGAGATCAAAGCTAGGGTTTGAAGCCTCCCAAGCCTTTCATTTTCGGTACAAGAGATTCAAGAAAGGAGTTCGATTTAATTTTCTAAAGTAGGTTTATTTATTTGATTACTTGTATATATGTAATCTCCCTAATCTCTAAAGAAAAACATACATGCATGATATTTAATTTATGCTTTTAGGCAAAAACTAGGGTTTTTGATTTGAGAATCGAGTGAGGAATCGATAGAAGAATTAAATCCTAAGAATTAATCTATGCTAAAAGAGAAAAGAAATTAAATTCGCTAAAATCTTATTAAAACCGAAAAATTAGGCAAAGATAGGAAAAATTTGATTTTCTTGAGTATTTGATAATTTGGTGATTGATTTGTGTTTATGAGTATATGTTGAATGAGTATATGTGCATGAAAAATTGAGAAATTATTTATCCTAAATTGTTGCTCAATACCGTGATTTTTGTGCATAAGGAGGAGAAATTATTTTGATTATTTTGTCGATGATTTGATGATGTTTTGAGCATGAGATAATTATGAGTTAATGATGATCTAATCCTTTATGTTGCATTGATGAGAAAATCGATATATATATATATATATATATATATATATATATATATATATATATATATATATGCATAATTTTAGAGAAAATGATGTTTATGATGATTTAATGATTTTGATGATTTTGATAGTATGATGTTTAAGAAGCATGTTGTGTGAAAATTTTGAATAATAGATGTTAGTAGAATTAAATGAGATGAAAAGAATGAATTTTAAGCATGAAAATGAGGTAAAGATCGAAAGGAATGAGAAAGAATACCTAGTGTGTGTTCTAGGTGTTCTTGATGAAAAATATGAGTTTTTGAATATGTGTTCTTGGTGTTCTAGGTGTTCTTGGTGTTTATTTGAAGATTTGAATATCATTAAAATTAATTCAAAAAGAAATTAATTATTAAAATAATATAATATTCAAGATATTTTTAGAAAATAAAAATAAAAAAGAAAAATTATTAAATAAGTAATGAGTCATAAATTGAGAAAGATAAAGAAAAATAATTTCTTTATTAAATAATTAACGATTAAGAGAAAGAGTTAATCGAGTTAAATAATTTGAGATTAGAGAAATTAATAATCTAGAATTAAATAACGATGAATTAGAAGTCGTAATAAATGAGAAATAGAAGACGAGATAGAATTAAAAAAATAGAGTTATAAAACGAGTATGAAATTTGAGTCGAGTAATTGAGAATTAAGTCGTTTGAATAAATGAGAAATAACGAGAATAATAATCAATAATAATTATAGAGTTGAGTATAAGTAATCAACGAGAAGCTTTAAATCGAGTATGAGTTTAATTATCCGAATGATATTAAAATTAGTCGAAAAGTTTGAAGTTTAATAATAAAGTTAGAGCAAACTAACTAAAATAAGAATTTCTTCATTAAATAAGAAATAATAGAATATGAGAATAATAAGTTGAGTCGAGCTTAGAAAATAAATAAAGAAATAAGTCGAGTAAGAGAAACTATGAGATTAGAATCGAGTAAGAATTATTTGAGCGAATTAAAGTAATTAATTGAGAAAGGTTATAAAAAGAGAATAAGATTTAATAAGAGTTATTTTGAGAATCGAGTTTATAAATAATAAGTATTTGAGTATTTATTTATGAATATTATGCCGAGTAATGATGTTCGAATAAGTCAATTGAGTTTGATTTTCAAATCGTTTTAAATTAAAAGAGTCGAGGAAATAATAGAGATAATAATTTAAGAATCGAGTTTTAAGACGAAGTTAAGAGTCGAGTTATAAATAGAAAATGGATTTTTATATCAATAAGAGTTTAATTAAAAGAAAAGGAGAAATAATAGTAGAAGCGTAAGTAATAGTACGTATGCGAATACGTATATTGAGTTAAGAAATATTAAATGATTATTTGAGCTTTAATCCAAGAAAACTTTTATTATTTGAATTAATGTCTTTTCCAAAACTAGAGTTGAGAAATGACGAGTAATTGTTAATGTGACTTGAAGTGTGAATCGAGTTTGAGATAATACGTTTGTTTAAAATCCAATTTAAAATCATGATGATTGATTGAAATTCTATGTTGAATTAAATACGTTTGAGTAGACTTATATGATTAAACATAATTGAATATGCTTAATTGAATCTATATGCTCGAGTAAAATATTTATGCTTTGATTATAATGAAATGATTGTTCAAATTGTTGAGAATGCATGCTCATGACGTGAATGATGTTTGTATAATCGAGTATTTAATTGAGAATGTGAGTAAGGATTCGAATAATGAAGTTTAGTCAATTAACGTTTCTTTAACTAAACAAGAAATGCTAAGACATTAGCAATTATCATTAACCAACTAACGAGTAGCATTAATGATTTAGAAACGAGAATACGAGATGCAGAAGTTAGTAACCGAGTAGAGTGAGAACCAAGAACGAGAAAGCCGAGAATCGAGATTGTCTTAGAAAAGATAAAAATAGAGAGAGACGAGTCAAGTAGAAGTCCTTCAGCCGAAGCAAGCGTCTACTTTACGTCTTAAGCACCGTGTCTTACTTCTTTTATCGATGTCAAAATATAAAGGACCGAGCGGGACGGAGAAGTAGCGAGGACAAAGAAAGAGTAAGCCGCCTAACTAATCGTCGGAAGATAGGTGAGTTTTTTTCTAAAACCAAAACTATCGATGAAATGCTATTATGATAATTGAGTATTATTATGTGAGTTTTAAAGTTTAATTGACTTGCCGTTTTTACTTGAGTTTTTGGTATGTGTTATCATCTGCTTGTTGAGGTATTATTGCCCTGTGAAAGGCAGGAATCCCACGTGTAGTATATGAATTATTTGAGGTGACTGTGAGCCATGCTTCGGTTGGGCCGGTCCTAGTGTTCGAGAAGGAGGCCTACTTCTCAGCACAGTGAGAGTGAAATGTGGTAGATGATACATAATGCTCGAGTGTATATATATTGTTTGACTGCGCAGTCTATTCGAAAGGAAAATGTTTTTGCATTCACAAGTAAAACTGTTTTCACCGCATTAATACTTGTGATGCTACGACAAGGCAAATTCAATTGATATAGCTCTAAGAGCGAAGTTTTCAAATGTTTTTGGCATGTGTTCACTAAGTACGAAGTACTCAGCCCTGCATGTATTTCTAAACGTGCAGGTTAGCGGGATGCGGATGGAGAGGACAACTTGGTGGTGTGATATGTTTTGTTGATCAAGTCGAAAGTTAGACTGGCAATTGCATGTTTTCATACATGTAGTTGTTGGGATTGAGTCGAGATTTCTGCTGCAATACAATGCTTTTGATTGTTGAAGTCTTTTGGATATTATACTCTGATACATGTTCTAATTCCGAGCGATGTGCTCGATACTAATTTCTGTTGTTGATGAATCTCGTTTCTTGTTGATTTGAAATACTTGTTCCTATTCGAACTTGATATGCAAATTATTCGTGCACGTTGGTTGTTTCGATATATCTTTGAAAGCATGTCTCGAATGTTACCGCTTTCCGTTGATATTCTCTTATTTTTCCCGAGCATATTTCCCCTTATTTGAGTTGAGTATGGATGGTTTAGTAGTGTTAGCGTCATACGTCGCACCTCGAGAGTCGGGGTGTGACATTACGAATTCCTCAAATTCGTAACATCAACATCGTCAATTTCCTTGCAACGAATTAATAAATTTCATATTACGAATTTGGTAACTTCGTAACATTTTACATTAAGAATCCATCAAATTCGTAACACTTAGCATTACGAATTTCGTATCTTGTTTCTCTATTACGAATTGTACATTTTACATTTCGTATCTTGTTTCTCTGTTACGAATTGTACATTTCGTATCAATATACCTTATTTCTCTGTTACGAATTTATGATTTCGTATCACTTTGTCATAATTCCATGTTACGATCTTATGAATTCGTATAAGTTTGTGATGTTTGTGGCAATTTGAAAATTTTGAAATGAATCATGTTATGTTAAGAAATTAGTATTCGTATTGAATATTCTGTTACTAGTTCATATTTTCGTAACACGTTTCTTGGAATTTAGGTAATAACATGTTACGATTTCAACATTTCGTATCAGTTCCATGTTGCGAATTTGATATTTCGTATCAATATGCCTTGTTTATCTGTTACGAATTTATGATTTTGTATCGTAACAAAATCACAAAATACAGAAAAACATAACAAAACCCAACAAAACACAGATCTTAAAAACCTCAGCAACCAATCTATCAAGTCGCGAAATCGGAGAAGAAAAATCTAAAAGGCGAGAGAAGAGGACGACGTTGAGAGAAGATCGACAGCGGGAGAGAGGAGATTGTATCACCCACGACAAAAAATGCGGAGAAAGAACAGCGGCGGCGGCGACAAGATCGACGGCGAGAGAAGATCGACGGCGGTGGAGAGAGAGAGAGAGAGAAGAAGAACAACAGTGACGACGGGAAGAAAACAGAAAAAAAGATGAAGAAGAAAAAATGCAGAGAAAGCAGAGAAAGAACAGCGGCGGCGGCGGCGAGAAGATCAACGACGGTGGAGAGAGAGAGAAGAAGAAGAACAATGGCGGCGGTATGAAGAAAACAGAAAAAAAGATGAAGAAGAAAAAACGCAGAGAAAGCTGAGAAAGAAGAAAAGAAGAGTAGAAAGAGAAAAAAGAAAAAAGATAAAAGATGAGAGAGAAAATGAGAAAAAGTGAAAGAAAAGGGTATTTTGTCCAAAAAATACATCTTTGGCTAGAATTTAACCATATTAAGTTCCTTGCCAACTATTGTAATCAACCTAGTCAAAGTGGCTATATGGATGAATTACTTCATGTAAAAATCAACATCCACCGTTCCCTTAATTTATAATATATCTTTATTTAAAAGGATGTTCTATTCAATTTATCTTCTTTTAAATACTTAATCCTTTAAAATAAAAGAACTCACTTATTATGTTTTTATTTTTATACTTTATTTTTATAAAGTAGACAAATTTAGTGTAACTCAATTTTTTAATAGTTAAAAAACTGCTAAAAACATATTGTACTATTTTAATCTTGCAATTTAAATGTGACACGACAGCCGCAACTTCTGTTTTTTGTCCTCTTCTTTTTGGCGTGCGCGGACACGTTATAACTTATAAAGGTGACTACATATATTACATGATGTGATTAATGATCTGGTTAAATGTTATGATTTTGAGTCTACCGTCACACAATATTTAATTTCTTGTAATGATAATTTATGATTTCATATACGTTAGTTTGCCAATGACATAATTGATGCAATGGAATTTGAATTAGATCGTTAGTAAAGTGAACTTCCTATAGTCCGATTGACACAATTAAAGTTCAATTTGATCATTATCCGAGTCTCATGTAGTACTATGATTGATGCAATGAAAACTCAATTGATCACTAATTGAGTTTTCAATAGTCCGATTGACGTAACGGAAATTCAATTGAACTAACTAAATCTCTTATAGTTTAATTGACGCAATGAAAGCTTAATCGACAACTAATTTGTTCAATATAGTTTGATTGACGTAATGGAAGCTCAATTGATCATTAAGTCTCATATAACACAATTGACGCAACATAAACTCAATTAATTACTAACTGAGTTATCTATAATCTGATTAATACAATGAAAATTCAATTCATCACTAATTGAGTCAATTATAGTTTGACTGACACAATTGAATCATAATTTGTCATCGAAGTGTGTTCTGGTGAGTCGGTTGTATAGTATATAACCAATTTTTTTCCTATTATAGCACATCATCTTTGACTTTCCACACAAAATACCCGCCGGTTATTGTTCATCACCCACGTGCGCGTACTGTTCACGAGCCGGGTACTGTTCATATCTATATTTTTTTCCCCTTTCCAGGTTACTGTTTTAGCAGTTTTTTTTAATTACATATTTTATTTTTCAGTTTCTTTTAATATTTTTCAGTTTTTTTTGTTTTTATATTTTTCAGTTTTTTTTTCCAGATTTTTTTATTTTCAAATTTTTTAGTAACCATTGTCATTACGAAACGTAAAGTTTCAAAATCATTACATTTCGTCACGACAATATGTACTTTTTAATACGACAAGTTCTACTTTTAGTCAAACGTTAAAGTAATTATTGTCGTCGGAAAAATTAAACTTTTTCACTAAGAAACGTAAAGTTTCAAAATCATTACATTTCGTCACGACAATATGTACTTTTTAATACGACAAGTTCTACTTTTAGTCAAACGTTAAAGTAATTATTATCGTTGGAAAAATTAAACTTTTTCACTAAGAAACGTAAAGTTTCACAATTATTACATTTCGTCACGACAATGTCTACTTTTTAATACAACAAGCTATACTTTTTAATCGAACATTAAAGTAATTATTGTCGTTGGAAAAAGTAAACTTTTTCACTAAGAAACGTAATGTTTCACAATCATTACATTTCATCACGAAAATGTCTACTTTTTAATACGACAAGTTCTACTTTTAATCGAACGTTAAAGTAATTATTGTCGTTGAAAAAAGTAAATTTTTTCACTAAGAAACGTAATGTTTAACAATCATTACATTTCATCACGACAATGTCTACTTTTTAATATAACAAGTTCTACTTTTAGTCGAACGTTAAAGTAATTATTGTCGTTGGAAAAAATATACTTTTTCACTAAGAAACGTAATGTTTAACAATCATTACATTTCGTCACGACAATGTCTACTTTTTAATACAACAAGTTCTACTTTTAGTCGAACGTTAAAGTAATTATTATCGTTGGAAAAAGTAATGTTTTTCACTAAGAAACGTCATGTTTTACAATCATTACATTTCATCACGACAATGTTGAAAAAAAACGAAGATGAAATAAAATAAAGAAAATGTGGAAAATGACAAAAAAAAAGAAAATAAAATATGAAAAAATAAAAAAAAAGAAACAAAATCTGAAAAATTAAAAAAAAAGTGGGAAAAACAGGAAAATAAAAAAGAAAACAGAAAAAAAAGAAAAAGAAATATGGAAATTAAAAAAAAGAGAAAAAAAAACAGGAAATAAAAAAAATAACAGAAAAAAGGAAATCTGAAAAAAAAAACGGAAAAAAAAAATTGTGAACAGTGCCGTGAACAGTAACCGCGCGCGGGGTTACTGTTCACGCGCGGCGGTGAACAATGAATCCAGGGGTATAAATATGTTGGTTGAAAAGTCAAAGATGATGTGCTATAATAGGACAAAAGTGGGTGTATAGTATAAAGCCGATGCACCAAAATAATTGTGTTTATCATCAACTGAATCCTCTATAGTAATATGCCTATATTGTCTAATTTTAAATTACTTCAATTCTTACTTATCATTAATCGTATCAGAATTGTCCAACAAAAAAAAAAAAATCAAATTCACATTAATTTTACTAAAGAAAATAAATATTGGAGTATTCAACGTTATAATTGGAATGCTTAATAAGTTAATAAGTTAAGAGAAATTTCCCAAAAATAACGCTTCTTAGATAATTTTTTTAAAATTTAGCACTCCTTATAAAAACTTAAAAATTTAGCACTTCCTTTCTTTTATACCCTCAACTACAATTTATAATTCCCATCTTATCCCATCTTCTTCTTTTATCTCTCTTCCCTTCCTCCTCTCTTTCTCTCTGTAAAAAACACCTGCCGCCACCTCTTCGCCACCGCCGCAGCCGACGCTGCCTTACCTCCGTCACCGCCACCTCCAGTGGCTCCTGGCTCCTCTCTCTCTCTCCCTGCCATCTCCAATGGCTCTGCTTCGCTTTCTCTCCCGCTGCTTCCACTAATCTTCACGAAATCCTCAAACCACAATAAACTGTCTCCGTCCGAATCCATCAGTGCCACCACCCCCTCCGTTTCCTCTCTCACAGATATGTAATTTCTGGTAGATTTGGCCCTCACCACCACCACCTACATGTGCGAAACGATGAGACGAAGCTAATGATCTTGGTCCCAACCCTCGATTCAAAGTATCGTGGCCGGAATTCGCGAAAAACCAGACGGTCGGCCGGAATTCACGAAAAAAAAAGAAGCAGATCTGTAATGTTCAATTTTTGTGACTTCACAATTTTTTTCCATAGTTTTGGTGACGTCACAAATTTTTTTCCCTTTTCTTTGTGACTTCACAAAATTTTCTATTTTTTTTGTGACTTCACAAAGTTTCCATTTTTTTTTGTGACTTCACAATTTTTTTTTCTGACTCCAAAAAAAATTTGTGGCCGCCGGCGACAGTGGCGGTGGTACGACGGCGGCGATGGCAGAAAAGTGGTGGTGGAATATTTTTTTTTGGTTCAGTCACAAATTTTTTCTTTTTTTTGTTCTGACTTCACAAATAATTTGTGGCCGCCGGCGACAGCGGTGGTGGGGTTGTGGTGGTGGAATGTTTATTTTTTTGTTCAGTCACAATTTTTTTTTTTTTTGACTTCACAAAAAATTTGTGACCGCTGGCGGCGGCGGTGGTGGAATGTTTTTTTTTGTTCAGTCACAATTTTTTTTTGTTACTAGATAGGTGATGGAAGGGCAAAAATGTTAAAAAGTATTATATTTTCAAAGATTTATAAGGGGTGCTAGTTTTTAAAAAAACTATCTAAAAAGTACTACTCTTAAAATCTTCTCTAATTTTTTCCCCATTTGATGCTAGTTTAGGTTTTTTTTTAATGTTTAAAGCCATAAATGTATATATTATTTGTAGCTTGGTTGAATCAATAGTGTTTGCTTAAATTTAATTAATTAATTTGTATTTTTTTGTTAATCTTAGCGTAATTAAATAGGGTTTGAATTAAACTTTTTATATAATATATAAAGATAAAACTAACCACTTTGATATTGCAATGATATATAAAAATTAGATAAAGAAAATTGGGTACAACCAATCCTACATTAGTGTTTGTTGAAATTAAGGTGTAATTAGGGATTATTAATTATACGTGTTATTTATTAATCCACATTAGGATTTATTAATTCGCTTAGTAATCTTCTATTAGGATTTATTTTACATCAATTACAATTTATTAAATTAATCTCCAATAAAAATTAATTAAGTCATAACAATATTTAATTAAATTAAATATATAAAAAAACTCACCTTTGGGATTCATAATAATGTGGTAGTGTTGGTTGATACAAATTGAATCACGATGAGTTGATGCTCAGTACAAAAGTCGACTAATTTTTGTGCCTAAACATCAGTTAGCTAGGGACTGATTATCTATCTTTTACCAACTAAATAGATTAATTTTTGTTTAATCTTGTAATTACAAATATACTATATTTGGGTAAGGTTAACAGTGCGCTGCAGGTAGCATGGCAAAGATGACGTTTCCGACGTTGATCCTGTTGAAATTGTTTGACGACAAGCACAGCTTCTTTGCGTACGAGGGTGATTGCGAGGGCGTCCCTCATTCTATAGTCCTCGAATCAGAAATAGGCGTCCACAACCCTCTCGCCAAGATCCAACTCGAACCGGCCAAAGTCGACACCAAGTATTTCCACCTACGCTTCTGTCATGTCTACACATATTGTGCGGTGAATAATGCCAAGGATGGGTATATTATTACCGAATCCAAAACGCCAGAGGAAGACAGATCCAAGCCATCCTGTACGTTGTTCGAGCCCACACGTGCAGACAATGACGACAACCTGCACCTGGTTCATGTCCACACTGGATGGCGCCTTCGGATGGATGGTTCTCCTCCCTTACGCTTGTACGTAGCTCAAGAAGATTCTCAGTTGAATAAGTTCCGTTTTGTGGACTGGGATACAATAGTCAAACTGCCTGAGCACGTCGCCTTCAAAGGCGACAACGAAAAGTACGACCCTTATGACAAGAGGTCGGGCTTCCGCGTGGAGCTAAGGCCGGACGGATATGTCCGGATAAAGTCGAATCATTTTGGAAAGTTCTGGAGACTTGGCCCTAACTGGTCCTGGATACGGGCCGATGAGTACGATAAGGATGGAGGGGGGAGCTTCGATCGTTTAGACGATGCGTTTTGGCCCATCAAGATTGACGACAACACCATCGCTCTCCGTAATGGAACCAACAACTACTACTGCAAACGTCTGACTGGCGATGGGAAGGATGACTGTCTGAATGCATCAATCTCTACTGCCACCAGGGAAGCAAGACTGGTGGTGGAGGAGCTCGTGAAGGAAAGAAGGCTTTATGGAGTGATGTACCGCATGGAGGATGCCCGAATATTCGACGAGAGGCCGTACATGGCAGGGAAGACTGATGCGTCTTCGACTTTTGGGCCATTTGGCCCTATTTTTTCATGTCTTTTTGTGTAGTTAGTGTCTGTCCAGGGGAAGGAAGTTATTGTTCGAAGGAAGGAAGCTCAGTCCGAGTCAAACAGAAGAAAGGTGGTCAGAATGAGCAGAACTGGAGTGAATTCAGTCGGTTGCAAGGACTATGCAAAGGAGTATGCAGCACAGGAGATGAATTGAAGCAAGAGACGAGGTTGAAAGGAGGATTCTATGTGAACCCTGAAGCTAAGTTGCTGTTCATCATTCGCATTCGTGGTATTAACGCAATGCACCCAACAACAAAGAAGATCTTGCAACTGCCTTGCTTACGAAGAATCAAATCAGGAAGCATGCAACCAGTTTGACCACTACAGCAATTGCCAGTCAGTTGCCAGAGCTAAAGAAGGAAAGCCGCGTGGGAAAGATTCACAGCATATCTGCCGAGCGTCTATGGAAAGAAGGATCTTGAAGTCAGCGCATCACCCTAAATCAATCAATTAATCGGAGATTGCCAATCACCAATCAAGTCAATCAGGAATAATCAGTATCTCGCTCAACATGGAAAGTGCCAATCATGCCGATTCAGTCTACTCGCTTAGGGTTTTGCTCGCTGCCATTGCTACTATAAAAGTCCAGCCAGAGCGGCTGGCACAATGTTGGTTACTTCGCCATTCTATAGTTCTTAGTCCAAGAAACAATTTCAATCTCAGTTTGATATTTTCTTTACGATCAAAACAGTTTATTCGCTTAATTTACATTCTGTAGTGAAGAACAAATCCAAGGTTGTTTGCCTTAGGTACTTTTAGTTCAAGTATTTCGTATTTCTTTTCATTCATATGTTCTATTTCGCTCATCATTATATATTTAATTATGTGTGAGTAATCTACTTGGTGAGATTTGGGTATGGGAAATGATTGACTGTTGATATGTGAAACATTCGTGAGGCACTTGTGCCATCGGTTGAGTCCAGTAGTTCTGGAAAGACTAGAGTAGAACTCATGGGCAGTCCTGACTTAACGGGTGATCACCGCTCGGTTGGAGCTGTACCATGTCAAGCAAAGGCAGGGCATGACAGACAGCAACATTCGATGTGCCCATGACCGAGTAGCTAAGCAGCACCTGACATGGTGCTGTAGATCTGGATGGTGAGGAATGGACAAGGGGATACTGCGTCTTTCTTCAGTCTTGGGCTTCTCTAACAATCACCCATCAACTGTGACGAGGCATCAAGCCATGGTTATCGATCAAAGGACTAATCTCGCGTATCGTAAACATATCGATGACCGGTTGGACGTAGTACCGGAAATGGATATCCCGCGAGTTATGTCTACTCTGTAGGTGCGGACATGGGAAGTTTGGAAGAGAAGGTTGGTGAGGGTCATACTTGGAGAGATCGGGTATGACTACTATCTAAGGAGAAGTGAAGCACGACCTTGTGACCGGGGTGAAGCGTGACCTTCAGACCGAGACGACAACAAGGGATTCAACCATCCCAAGTGTGGAGTATGAACTCTTGAAACGCTCCAATGTCTTTGGGCCACGCCTTGAGTTTATATGAAGCATGGACGGATCTTCAGTGTGCCCATGACCGAATTAATATATCAACAATGATCATAACCTACCCCAAAACTTACCCCCCTTTTATATCTGAATTCCGTTTAGTTTATTTTGTGCAGATATACAAATTGAGACCGTGACAACTCGATTTGTGCACTGAAGAGTAAGGTGGTTCATCACTCTCCGTGGGATCGACCCTAGCTTGCCACTAAGACTAGCTAGTCCGGTAGTGGGCTCAGGAGCTTGTATTGTCCATCTGGGGCATACACAGGTATTTTGATCGTACCATACGACAGGTGCGTGTCAAAATTGGGATTTTGTAGCGGTTGGGCCTTTGGTTTGAGTACTGCCGGAGGCGGCGACACTTTTGTTCGTTCTTTTGTGCGCGGCTTTCTTGATTCTGACCATGGTGATGGTTGAAAACTTGGGGTTTTCAGAAAGACGGTGAAGGCTGGTTAAGGTATGTGGAGTGAAAGCTGGAACTGCGTGTTTAAATGGCAGGTTTGGGGACGGCGGTTATGGCGAAGTGGAGAGAGTGGCTGAGTGTATGGCGGTTATGGAGGCTGCGAGGGTTAATGGAGGAGGGTTTTTCTCCTTTTAACTGATGGAGTGGTGAGGTGACAGTTATGAGAAGTTGAAACATTCAAGGGAATAAAATCATTACCAAATTTGAAATTCAAATTTCGTGCGAAATCCCAAGCACCGCAGTTATATCCAGCCGTCCTTGTCAGATGCGCCTCCACATCATTTCTTGGTTAGACCGTTCCCATTCCACACACCGGTCTGCCACCTACACACTTTGCATCGCAAAGTGGGTTCACAATTCACCCTGGACCTCCACCTACACACTTTGCATCGCAAAGTGGGTTCGAATCTCAAAATAGACTCTAAAAACACCTTAGCCCACATTCTCCAATTCTAACTTAGTCCAATACTCACTTAACTCAAAACAATTCTTTAATAACTAATTAAGGGAATGCGGTTGTGGTCTTACCGACGACCACTCCTGGGTTGCCTCCCAGTCAGCGCTCTTGTTTAATGTCTTGAGCTCGACTTCCAGCTTTGGCTCTTACTGATAAATAGGATCCAGTAAAGAACATTTCTCCTTGGTCTTCTTCAACTCTGAATAGTCGAAGTACGGCTTCAAGCGATGACCGTTCACCACAAAAGTATCTTTTCCATTTAAATCATAAACTTCGACACTTCCATTTGGGAATAACTCCTTCACGATGTAAGGTCCTCCCCATTTTGATCTAAGCTTCCCACTCATCAACTTAAATCGAGAGTTGAATAACAACACCTTTTGGCCAGACCAAAATTCCTTCTTCCTAAGCTTTGCATCGTGGATTCTCCTCGTTCTTTCCTTGTACAAAACTGCATTGTCGTATGACTCCAACCGAAGTTCCTCCAATTCATTCATTTGCAACTTCCTTTCTTCTCCGGCCTTAGTCATACTGAAGTTGATTCTCTTGATCGCCCAATAAGCTTTGTGTTCCACTTCTACTGGTAAATGACATCTTTTTCCGAACACAAGCCTGAATGGTGACATGCCAATTGGAGTCTTATAGGCAGTGCGGTATGCCCATAACGTATCTCCCAGGTAATTGCTCCAATCCTTACGATTGGGATGAACCACCTTCTCTAATATGCCCTTGATCTCCCTGTTAGAAATTTCAGCCTGCCTATTGGCCTGGGGGTGATATGCAGTCGTGACTTTATGTTTCACCCCCATTCTTTTGGTGAGTGCTCTAATGGTGGCATTGCAGAAATGAGATCCTTGGTCGCTGATGAGGATTTTTGGAACTCCAAATCTATTAAACACATGCTCTCTCAAAAATTCTGCTACTGTATGAGCATCATTACTGGTTGTAGCCTTTTCCTCGACCCATTTGGATACGTAATCGACTGCCACCAAAATGTATTCATAATTTTCTGATTTAGGGAGTGGTTCCATAAAGTCGATTCCCCATACATCGAAGATTTCCACAGGCATAATAGGCATTTGAGGCATTTCATCTTTTGCGGTGATACCCCCTACCATCTGACACTTCGGGCAGCCCTGTACCCATTTCTTGGCATCAGAAAAGATTGTAGGCCAATAGAATCCACTATCCAATATTCTTTGCGTTGTTCTTCTTCCACCGAAATGTCCACTGCATGCTGTGCTATGGCACATATCCAATATATGAGCATGTTCAATCTCTGGAACGCACCTCCGTATGATTTGATCTGTGCCAATCTTCCACAAATGCGGTGCTTCCCAAAAATAAAAGCGAGCCTGTGTCATCAATTTCTGTTTCTCGAACTTGGTCTTCCCTGGTGGCACTTCCTTAGTAAAAAGATAATTTGATATGTCTGCAAACCAGGGCTCCTCATCGGTCAGGGCATACAGAGTCTCCATCTCCATATGATCTCGTACGGCGTACAGCCTCTCATCCGGAAAAACGTCTTCTATTGGTTCGCCATCATCCTTTCCCATTTGTAGCCTGCTTAGATGATCAGCTACTAGGTTGGCGGCTCCCTTCTTATCTCTTATTTCTAAGTCGAACTCCTGGAGCAGCAATATCCACCGGATAAGTCGTGGTTTTGATTCTTTCTTCGCCATGAGGTTTTTCGAAGCAGCGTGATCGGTGTAAATGATCGCTTTTGTGCCTAGAAGGTATGATCTGAATTTCTCGATTGCGAAAACCACTGCCAACAATTCCTTCTCAGTTGTGGTGTAGCTGCACTGGGCTGGATTCAAAGTCTTTGAGGCGTAGTATATAACGTGGCTTTCCTTACCTTTCTTCTGCCCCAGTACTGCTCCAACCGCGTAATTGCTGGCATCACACATGATTTCGAATGGTATCTCCCAATCTGGTGGTTGAATAATAGGGGCTGATACCAATCTGTCCCGTAGATTCAGAAATGCCTCCTTACAGTCGTCATCAAAGTCGAACTGTACATCTTGTTGTAACAAACGGGTCATGGGTTGAGCAACCTTTGCAAAATCCTTTATGAATCTGCGGTAGAATCCTACGTGGCCAAGGAATGCCCGTATGTGCTTGACCGTAGTTGGATACGGCAACTTGGCGATGGAATCGATTTTTGCCTTATCCACTTCGATCCCCCTCTCCGATATGACATGGCCCAGCACGATGCCTTCCTTCACCATAAAATGGCATTTTTCATAATTGAGTACCAGGCTTTTCTCCACGCATCTTTTCAATACTAGCTCCAAATGATTAAGGCATGTGTCGAACAAATCACCATACACCGTGAAATCATCCATAAACACCTCTATGCAATTTTTCAATAAATCTGAAAAAATGCTCATCATGCACCGTTGGAAGGTTCCAGGTGCATTACAAAGACCAAATGACATTCTTCGGTAAGCGAAAGTCCCGTACACGCAAGTGAACGTGGTCTTTTCTTGATCTTCTTGAGCTACGAATATTTGCATATATCCTGAATATCCATCCAGGAAACAGTAATAGGCATTACCAGCTAGTCGTTCCAGCATTTGGTCGATAAAGGGTAATGGAAAATGGTCCTTCTGTGTGACCATATTCAGCTTCCGGTAGTCTATACAGACTCTCCACCCAGTTTGTAGCTTTGTTGGAACAAGCTCGCCTTTGTCATTCTCCACAACCTGTATCCCAGATTTCTTCGGCACGACGTGAACCGGGCTAACCCATTGGCTGTCGGATATAGGGTAAATTATGCCCAACTCCAAAAGCTTTAGGATCTCCTTAAGTACCACATCTTTCATGACAGGATTCATTTTCCTCTGCGAATCCCGTACTGGTCGTGCTCCTTCCTCCAAGTATATATGGTGCATACACTCTGTTGAACTGATACCCTTTATATCTGCCAGGGTCCAACCAATGGCTTCCTTGTTCTCTCTTAATACTCTGATTAGTCTTTCTTCCTGCACCATGGTTAGATCAGAACTGATAATCACTGGAAGAGTTTCCTCCGGTCCCAAGTAAGCATATTGCAAGTGTTTTGGCAGCTTCTTTAACTCTAAGACTGGAGCTTTCACAATCGATGGCATCAGTTTCTCGTGTTGCCCATACTGAGAGAACAACTCCGGTTTGCCCTGTCCTGATCCTCCGATGGAGTACACTTCCAAGATAATATCTTTAATCTTCCTGTCAACCTCCACTGTTGCTTCCAAAGTGCTTTCCTTTAAAGAGTATAATTCCATGATGGCCTCTTTCATCTCGAGGTCCTCTGTTTGCACGGCATCTCGATCGGTCAGTCCGGCTTGTATCACCCTTTCTGTAGTGTCGTTTGAGCTGAATTACAGGTTTTGCTCTTGTACCAATGGTTCGAATATGTCAATCATTTCTACAGACTCTAGTTCAGGCTTCCTTTTCATGGCTTCATAAATGTTGAATTCTTCCACCACGCCATCGAATTCACACGATAGAATTCCAGTCTTCATGTCCAGTTTAGTCCCTGCAGTCATCATGAATGGTCTGCCCAGCAGAATGGAGTTCTCCTTTGCTTCTGAACCAGTATCCAGCACGTAGAAGTCAGCAGGAAACATCAGCTCTCCTACTTTGATCAGCACATCTTCGATAACACCTTCTGGATACGCGTTTGACCTGTCTGCTAATTGTATGACAACTCGGATGTTCCGTAGTTCCCCCAAGTTAAGCCTGTTGAAAACTGCTAGGGGCATAACGTTTATAGATGCCCCCAAGTCCATCATGGCTTTGTCCATGTTCCTGCTCGCGATGTTGCAAGGGATAGTGAACATCCCCGGATCTTTCTTCTTCGGTGGCAGTTTTTGCTGTATAATGGCTGACACACTCTCTCTCATAATATATCGAACATCTTCATCAATCTTTACCTTCCTCGAGCAGAGATCTTTAAGGAACTTGGCATACTTTGGAATTTGCTTAATCGCGTCCAGTAGGGGTAGGCTAAGTTCCAATTTTTGAAAGATCTTCATCATATCATTGGCTTCTTTCTCTCTGGCTTTCTGTCGAAGTCTACCCGGATAAGGGGGTTCAGTCTGCTCATCACCATCTATTTCTCCTGTAATTTTGTTGCTGGTTCCCTCTTCTCTTTGCCGGTTAACTTCTGCCTCCGCCAAAATTTTTTCAGCTTGCTCATCATCCACCTCTGTGATTATCACTTGTGCCTGTTCTTTGTGGGTGATCCCTTGAGGTGGGAGCTTCCCTGTATTCTCTTCTACTTTCGCCAGCACCTTCGCCAAATGACCAATCTGCACGTTGGTTTGATTTATACCAGCTCGGATTTCATTGCGGAACTTCTCATTTTCCTTAGCCATACTTTCCATGGCCTCTTCCCATGGTGCTCTCCTCTGATGAGGCGGTTGATACACCTGCTGCTGCTGTGGTTGGTAGTGTTGTTGTTGTAGTGGGCCTCCCTGATATTGTCCTTACTGTTGGTGCTGGGCAAATGATTGAGATGATCCCGGTGGACCTGTACCGTTCTGTTGTGGTTGACCATCCTGTTTCCATCTAAAGTTAGGATGATCCCTCCACCCTCTGTTGTACGTATTTGAAAACGGGTCATGCTTCCTCTGAAATCCTTCATTTCCCCCCATGGCATTCATGTCCATTATATCTTCACCAAAGTTGGGGCAATTTTCAGATTGATGCCCTACTGCATCACATAGGCCACACTGTCTAACCTTCTTCTGCACGGTCAGACCACTCAGCAGTGTCTTTATTTCCTTCATCTCCTTTTCCAGATTTGTCAGTTTATCTTTTTCCTCTCCTTTCTCTGGTATCTCTATGCTTCTTTCATGTCCATCATCTCTGGATTCTTCTGCCATTGTTCCCAAGAGTTTGAAAATCTCTTGAGGTGTGTTACTCAGCAACGATCCATTGCATGCAGCTAATACCAGTCCTCGATCACTCCTCCGCATGTCTTTTATGAAGCTTTCCATTTGATCTTTTGGAGTGATCTGGTGATGAGGACAGTTGCTTAACAACTGTTTGAAGCGAGTCCAGTACTCATAAAAAGTCTCCAGCCCATCCTGTTTAATGTTTCGGATGTCCCATCGCATCCTTTCAACTCTTGTGGCTGGGAAAAACTCTTCCAAGAAACTCTGCTGTATTTCTGCCCAAGTGGTAACGCTTCCTTGAGGTAGATTGTACAGCCATCTCCTTGCTCTGTCCACCAATGAGAATGGAAAAAGAACCAGTTTCACATATTCTTGCTGATTCTCATTGGACTGATGCATCACTGTCATTTCGAAGTCCTGGAGATGGGTATGCGGGTCGTCTCCTGGATATCCATTAAATTTCAGTAAGACCTGTATTAATGCAGGTTTCAGATCGAACCGCTCAGGTGCGAAAGGATTCGTTGGTAAGGTGATCCCGTTCGGCCTGAGATTCAGATTAGTTGGGTAAGCCAACTGCTTGAGGGTTTGCGGCGGCTGTGGTTGTTCACCCATAGTGTCGCGTCTCGCTATTCGTGCAAGTGCGCGTAGTCGTCGTTCAGTTCGTTCAATATCTGGATCAAAGGTTAATGCTCTCTGTACTCGACGAGTTCCACGCATACACTAGTAGCGGAAGATGGAATGAGAAGAGTAAAATTGTTGTGCGTCACTCCCCGGCAACGGCGCCAATTTTGACACGCACCTGTCGTGTGGTACGATCAAAATACCTTTGTATGCCCCAGACGGACAATACACGCTCCTGAGCCCACTACTGGACTGGCTAGTCTTAGTGGCAAGCTAGGGTCAATCCCACGGAGAGTGATGAACCACCTTACTCTTCAGTGCACAAATCGAGTTGTCACGGTCTCAATCTGTAGATCTGCACAAAATAAACTAAACGGAATTCAGATATAAAAGGGGGGTAAGATTTGGGGTAGGTTATGATCATTGTTGATATGTTAATTCGGTCACGGGCACACTGAAGATCCGTCCATGCTTCATATAAACTCAAGGCGTGGCCCAAAGACATTGGGGCGTTTCAAGAGTTCATACTCCACACTTGGGATGGTTGAATCCATTGTTGTCGTCTCGGTCTGAAGGTCACGCTTCACCCCAGTCACAAGGCCGTGCTTCACTCCTCCTTAGATAGTAGTCATACCCGATCTCTCCAAGTATGACCCTCACCAACTTTCTCTTCCACACTTCCCATGTCCGCACCTACAGAGTAGACATAACTCGCGGGATATTCATTTCCGGTACTACGTCCAACCGGTCATCGATATGTCTACGATACGCGAGATGAGTCCTTTGGTCGATAACCATGGCTTGATGCCTCGTCACAGTTGATGGGTGATTGTTAGAGAAGTCCAAGACTGAAGAAGGACGCAACATCCCCTTGTCCATTCCTCACCATCCAGATCTACAGCACCATGTCAGGTGCTGCTTAGCTACTCGGTCATGGGCACATCGAACGTTGCCGTCTGTCATGCCCTGCCTTTGCTTGACATGGTACAGCTCCAACCGAGAGGTGATCACCCGTTAAGTCAGGACTGCCCATGAGTTCTGTTCCAGTCTTTCCAGAACTACTGGACTCAACCGATGGCACAAGTGCCTCACGAATGTTTTACATATCAACAGTCAATCATTTCCCATACCCAAATCTCACCAAGTAGATTACTCACACATAATTAAATATTTAATGATGAGCGAAATAGAACACATGAATGAAAAGAAATACGAAATACTTAAATTAAAAGTACCTAAGGCAAACAGCCTTGGATTTGTTCTTCACTACAGAATGTAAATTAAGCAGATAAATTGTTTTGATCATAAAGAAAATATCAAACTGAGATTGAAATTGTTTCTTGGACCAAGAGCTATAGAATGGCGAAGTAACCAACATTGTGCCAGCCGCTCTGGCTGGACTTTTATAGTAGCAATGGCAGCGAGCAAAACCCTAAGCGAGTAGACTGAATCGGCATGATTGGCACTTTCCATGTTGAGCGAGATACTGATTATTCCTGATTGACTTGATTGGTGATTGGCAATCTCCGATTAATTGATTGATTTAGGGTGATGCGCTGACTTCAAGATCCTTCTTTCCATAGACGCTCGGCAGATATGCTGTGAATCTTTCCCACGTGGCTTTCCTTCTTTAGCTCTGGCGACTGACTGACAATTGCTGTAGTGGTCAAACTGGTTGCATGCTTCCTGATTTGATTTTTCGTAAGCAAGGCAGTTGCAAGATCTTCTTTGTTGTTGGGTGCATTGCGTTAATACCACGAATGCAAATGATGAACAACAACTTAGCTTCAGGGTTCACATAGAATCCCCTTTCAACCTCGTCTCTTGCTTCAATTCATCTCATGTGCTGCATACTCCTTTGCATAGTCCTTGCAACCGACTGAATTCACTCCAGTTCTGCTCATTCTGACCACCTTTCTTCTGTTTGACTCGGACTGAGTTTCCTTCCTTCGAACAATAACTTCCTTTCCCTGGACAGACACTAACTACACAAAAAGATATGAAAAAATAGGGCCAAATGGCCCAAAAGTCAAAGACGCATCAAAGACTACGGTTTTCAACAAAGGAGATCAGGAGGCATCCGTGGAGTCCAAAATTTCATATGAGGATGAGAAATCTTATACTTTCACACGGGGCTTCTCTGTAACTGCAGGGGTGAAAACCACCATCCAAGCTGGCGTGCCCTTCATTGTGGAAGGGAAGATTGAAGTCAATCTTGAGATCGATGGCCATTTTGAGTGGGCCACCACGACCACGATTAAGAAAACGGTCAAGGCTACGGGCAAAGTTCTTGTACCAGCGAGGAGTATGGCTGTAGTTCACTATGTCGGAACCAAGGGAACCTTTAATGTTCCTTATTCTTACACTCAGCAGGACAAGCGCTCCACCGACGACAAGATTGATTATTCCGTACAGAATGATGGTATGTACACCAGCATCAATTGCTACAACTTCAATTTCTTTGTCGAAAAAGCTCACCCTATCTGATAATAACATCGACAGGACATGGGCCCTGTCCTAAGAGCGCGGGTTGATTTTACATTGATCTATATATATCACGTTTTCTTTTTCTTTCATGCATATCTTCACCCTACTATCACGAACCGAAACTTGAGCCCCTCGAAGTTCCTTTGCTCGTGCGGTCCTAGACCAGTTCGCCCCGAGACTAGCTAGGCAACCTCTCCACTAAGTTACTTGGCTAAAGACACAAGAAGGTATAGAGAGAGAACTCTTGGAGAATGCTAAGGAAGATTATATTGCTTGAATGCTTGGATGCTAGGATTCTTGGATGATTACAAATAAATGGCCAAGAGACCTATTTATACAAGTGAGGAGAGGATCTGGTTCCTTCCATGTTTCTAGAGAATCCTACCACCTACATGGTCCTAGAGAATTCTAGAACTATCTACAACTATCTACAAAGATCCACCATGATCTAGAGCTATCTACAATGGTCGAATATCTTCCAGAATCTTCTACCACAATGTGCATCTTTCAAGAGAATTCTAGATAATTCTAGTTAGCCCCACAGTGTCGGATGAGAAAGCTTGCGGGACATAACATTCTCCCCCACCTAAGTCGAAGCCGTCCTCGGTGCGATCTTAGCTTGATATGCTTCTATCTGATCCCGAAATTGCCACAAGTGCTTTTCGTGCTCCCAACTACTCTCGTTGTTCGGAAGCCCTTTCCATCTCACAAAGTACTCCGTATAGGGTGGAACAGCCCTCCTTCAAATCTCCCGGTGTGAGATGATCTCCTCTACTTCCTTATCGAACGAGGTTACCACTGCCATTGGTGCTCGCTTCGACGTCCCTCGTTTTGGATCCTCCGTGTCTTCGTTGTATAGCTTGAGTTGACTCACGTGGAACACTGGGTGAATCTTCAACTTCGCCGGCAACTCCAAGCGGTAGGACACGTTCCCAACACGCCGCTCGATCTTGAAAGGACCTTTATATCTCCGAATAAGCCCCTTATGCACGGATCGGAAGGCCTTGAATTGTTGAGGGAGCAACTTCACCATCACTCGATCTCCCTCGTTGAACTCGACCGCTCGTCTCTTAAGGTCTGCCCACTTCTTCATTTTTTTAGCGGGCTTGTCCAAAGAAGCTCGTGCTAAGTCCGTCTCTTCGTGAAGTATCTTGGCAAAAGTGTATGCCGACGGACTTTGCCCCGAATACCCCGTTGTTAGGCTTGATGGAGTCGTCGGTTGCCTCCCTGTTGCTAACTCAAACGGACTCCTTCCAGTCGACTCGCTCTTTTGGAGGTTGTACGAGAATTGTGCCGTTTCATGAAACTTTGCCCAATCCTTTTGATTCGCGCTCACGAAGTGCCTCAAGTACAACTCCAATAGAGCGTTGACTCGCTCCGTTTGCCCATTCGTTTGCGGGTGGAAGCTCGTCGAGTATGCCAAGCTCGACCCCAACAACTTGAACAACTCGGACCAAAACTTTTCGGTGAAGCGCGGGTCTCTATCACTCACGATCGTCTTCGGAATACTGATGAACCTATATTTATGTTCATTTTTTCTTGTGTTTTTCTTGTGTTTTTCTTGTATTTTTAGTCTTTATCGAGTCAAAGTGTGTCTGGGAGGACACAAAGTCGAGAGATGGTGTGCAGGGAAGAACAGGTGGGATGTTGGGCAAATTCGATGGAAAATCTGTTGTTGAGATGCTGAAATGGCGATACGATGCAAATGGGCATAGGGTTGGAGGCTTGTAGCTGGGCAACAACGTTTTACATGCTCTACAAGTCAGGAAGTACCTCCGTATATCCTTGAAGCCAACAGACAGAGTACCCAAAGGAGCCAGGATCTTGGTTAACATAGGAAGCAATCCAGGATGCAGACATCTAGGGCAAGAAGCGAGTCGAGCCAGCAGCAGATTTCTTTTCCTTCAAGGAAGAGGATAAGGATCGGATATTTCTTTCCTTATCCTAGCCCGACCTAATTAAAGAAGATATCTACCAAGCAAGGAAAGAGAATCGTGGCTGTATGCATGAGAGAGAAAGGCGGATATGCATAGAAGAGTCCTTCATCAACAAGGAAACTTCCCTAAACCCTAATTTCCATCACCTATATATATGGCCGACTCCCTTATGTAATGTGTGCCGTTTTATTCACATTCATAGTTAGTTCTGCATTCTTAGTTTGAGAGGAAGTGAGGAAGAAACAAGTCCTACGGGTAATTTACTTTTACGTTCATTTTATATTTTCTGCAGTAGTTTAGCTGTTGGCGTGAAGCCAAGACCTTGGTTGCTGACTACGCTTTTGGGCAGCAACCCGTTTTCAGTCTTATGATAAGTATGTTTTCTTTTATATATTTTGTGCTTTCGTTTACTATTATGTCTAGCTAAATTTATCGTTTGGGTTGAATGTAGATGAAGTGATCGTAAATTACTCGTTCTAAACTCGTGAGGTCGAATTGTGTTAGTTCGTTAATTGATTTTGTTCCCGAAACACTTAGGAATAATTCTAGACTTAATTGATATTGATATATGATTGATCACCATCTAGATATTGATATTAAGGCATTAACAGGAATTGGGATTTAACTCGAGAGTGTCTTTCATGCCCAAGAAGGTAAAGAGTGTTGGAGAGCAGTCGGTATTGACTTACCCCTTGGATGTCTTGGGTCTGTTTATTCTTAATGTCTGTTGGGCAACATCGTTATTGAAGTGTCTTCGTGACTTTGTTGATCAAGAGAGGAGATCTTGCCTTCTGGTCAAGATCTGTAAAATTGGTTAGACATAGGCTAAGTGTGTTTATATCGTGATTTCGTGACCTTTAGGGTATAAACTAATCTTTGTCTTAAACCAAGTGATAAGATCAGTTAATTGAATATCTTTGCACCAATGAACGAGTGATGAGTAATTAGGATCATGGATTCAAAACCCAATCCAAACTCTTTTGTTATTTGATATTGTTACTTGTTGAGTTACATGATACATTGCAGTCAAAACCCCATTTGTTGAGTTCGACTTGAAGAGCAGATCTACGCCAAATCCCTTGGGATCGACCCCACTTGCCATTAACTACTATCTTGTTGGGCAAGAGGTGTTTATAAATTTATTTGTGCGAAGAGTGTAACAACAGCGCTTCGTCCAATACCCCAATACTTGACCACGTGCTTCACGAACAACTTGGCTGTGTCTAAGGCTGTCACATCGGGTGGTGCGGGGATGAAAGTGCCATACTTGGAGAACTGATCCACCACCACGATAATCGACCCCCATCCTCCAGAATGGGGAAGGCATGTGATGAAGTCCATGGACACGCTCTCAAACGGGTGCTCCGGGATCGGCAAGGGTTGGAGCAATCCACCCGGTTGTTGTTGCTCGATCTTGTCTTGTTGGCACACAAGACACGTCCGCACATACGCCTCCACATCCTCTTGCATCCAAGGCTAAAAGTAAGAATTTTCCATGAGTGCCATCGTACGATGCATACCTGGGTGACCGGCCCACGTCGAGTCATGACACTCTTTGAGGATGTCTCTCCTCAAGCTTCCTTACTTTGGCACTGATGCAGCCGTCGTTTAAGCTGCGACAAAATACATTTTGTATTTTACTCCTATGCCTACCCCTAGGAACAACTAGTTGGCAAGTACAAGGTCGATCCCACAGGGAGTTGCTCGCGATAATCTCTGGTTGGGTCACAAAAAGGTTGTGTTGAGTATTTATCTACTATGGCCTTGGGTAACTGTCACTATCACCTTTGGCAAACTGCTGAAAGTAAATAACTATAACTTGACAAGCAAAAAGATCAGTAATAAAAACAATCCAGATTTAGGTTTCGAATCAATGAGTTTAACTTTATCTCGATCATCGGTTCAAAGATATTTGTTGCACATGTATGTCAGTGGTTATAGGCTAAAACTATGCAGGGTCCCCACTGTCACGTCGCCACGTACGCTACATAGTCCGCCCAGCTCCATCCTTACGTTTAGGTCTTGACAGGCATACCCTAGCCAATCCTCTTGCTTGCCCAAAAGTCCCCAGGCATTCCACCTTTATAAGGCGCATGTTGGTCAAGCAGCATTTGGTTCTAGATGGGCCCACTCCGGCAACGGGTGAGATACGAGGACCTCTCTTCTGGCTTTCTCCAGCATTGACACATCTTTGCAGGTCTAGGCCAAGACTACAACCCGCTCTTGCCGCTCTCGAGGAACGTAAGGCAATTGCGACCAGCACTTGATAACCCTCCTATGATGTAGGAATCCGTATGTGCCCAGAGCTCGTTGGCCTTCCGAGTTACCTGTGACCACTGAACTTCTTTGGAATCGTTGCCCAGTGCGTCGGGAACACACTTATGCAACTATCAAGAACACTTAGACCTCACGAGATTTACAAGTTATACTTCTTATCATCTATCCTAAACCTGGATTTAAAGGCTTAGCTAGACATAAAATAAATAAAGAAAGCAAAAGAGATATAGAAAAATATACTTGAATTAATAACGATAAGCAAAAGAAGTTCGCCCTATTGGGACTTAACAATAAACGTAAACTGTATCTAAGAACAAAAGCATAAATTGTTTGCTGCGGAATACTAAAGAGATAAAAGCTGAAAAGTGTATCTTGCGTCTCGCATGCATGCATGTATTTATAGAGTACAAAAACTAGGGCAAACCCACAAACGGGCCTTCTAGAGAACGGGCCGGCTGCTTCCATGTAAAGCTCGATGGATAAGGTTGGAAAGATCTCCTTCCTTATCGCCAAAATAGTGTTGCTGCTGTAGTAGGAAACTTTGATCGCAATCTTGTACCGCAAGGAATTTGTTTCCTTATAGGACTCTAACAGCTGCATCTTCACGCGCCAACGCCGTTGCCCAAGCTCTGCACTCTGCCTTCCTCAGTTTCTCTACCATCTCTTGCCCATGGTAGTCTGCACCTTGCCTTCTAGAGTGAAACACGCAAACGTCTAGATTGACCATACCACTGAAAGTGGAGCAGCTCTTCATCTTGATTTGGACTTATGCCCTCGGTAGCTTAAGCCACGAGCACGGCTACTATGGTCATTGCCTCGTATCGCCAGTCTTGCCCAATACCTGCCTTTCCTTGCCCTGCCAACTCAAGTGTCCTCCCAGACACAAAACAGACACAAAAGACACTAAAACAGACTCGATCTAGACCTAAAACACACACGACAAGAGCACAAACTATGGGCTCGTCATACCCACACACTTAAAGTCATGCCTGTCCTCAGGCATGGTGTATGGCTTGCCCAAACAAAAGAAAAACAGAAAAGACTCACAAACTAGACTCAAAACACAAATAGAGGTTAGCACATCAAAGAATAAAGAGATAAGATAGAGCATAATCCAGTTCGCATACGACTCAAGCAAATAATTCAATCCAAGCAAATCATCAAATAGGTCAAAAATGAACAAGTGAGCATTTTCAAGGATGTTCCTCACCAACACTCTCACTCTTGTGTATGGGGTGGTGTTTACGCTCAAGATATGCCCTTCTTAACCACACCATAGGCTTGCCTGCCTGCTACTCTCTCCACCTCTTAGACTAGGTTCGAAGCACTTATTATTAGATCTTTTATTTGGTTGTAACTTGGTTTTGGCAAGGGTAGGAAGTATTTGGAACTAGGCTTGAGTCATTCGGACTTAGGTTGGCCAAGCGTAGCGGCCAACCTTAGCTTATTTTCCTTCGCCTTTTCTTTTTGCAGGCCTTAGCACAACTTATTTAAGACTTTTTTTTTCTTTCTCTTTCTCTTTTTTATTTTTTTTATTTTTTTTTCTAAGTCCTTCATTCACTAGCCCTTACATTTTTCTCAAAGGCTTAACTGATTTTTTTTCTGCCTTCATCTTATGCACCTAAGTCCTTATTGACCGGGTAGGATATAGTGTATAGGCTGCATATATCTGATCAAAGAAATTATAAAAGCTCAAAGGGGTTTAACAAGGGGAATTCAGTTGGGCAGGCTTTTTGGCTTCGTTGGGCTCACAAAAGAAAGAACATGCCTAATTCATCTAAGTTCTTCTAGCCTAAGTCAATGAGGTCTCGAGGAGTAGACAAGCAAGTTCTAGGTAGCATTCAAATAAGCACATCATAAATCACTCAAGAAAGAAACTGCTTGGTCTTAATCATGCAGTGTAAAGCTCAAATCCTCACAACGACATGCTCACAAGTTCGTTCGTCATCCCTATCTACATACGATCATGCTTGGACATAGAATATACATATGCTCTCCTCATATAACTCAAAATCAAACCATGCTCAAACGTTATCCAATCATCCTGAACATGTTTGACCTCTAAAACGCACACAAAAGACGCTCCTTCCACCCACACACTTTGCTTGGGCAAAGTGGGTGAAAGGCACACACTGACTCTAAACAAAAACTCACAAAAACAGACGCTCTACCCCTCTTACCCACACACTTTGCCTATGGCAAAACGAGTGAAAATTAAGGTAGATCACACAAACTCAGACTCAACAAAACTTTTAAAAACATTTAGACTTAAAACAAAATACGAAAAACACAAAATAAAACACGAAAATAAAGAAAACCTAAACTACTAAAATTGGGAGGACAAAATCATTGGGCAGGGGTAGGACCTGACCTGGTCGGGTCATTCTTCAAGGCACTCATGATATCGGCAAGGGCTTGCTTGTTCTCCAATCCAAGTTGCTCCAGTCTGGCATTGCTCTCCTCCAGCTTGGTCAAGCGCTCCATCACTACTACTGCCTCTTGGGCATGCATCGCCGGGGTACTGAGCACGTCACCTCCAACTGCCTGAGGTGTAGTATCAACAACTTGGGCAGACTCGTCGGGTGGAATCACAAATACCAATGTTCCTTCATCATCTCTTCCACATACGCCCATGGCAGTCAAGCAAGCGAGGTCCAGGCGCTCCTCTTGCATTGGTTGTAGCTGCGTATTGGCTTCGTCAAATCCGTGCATCTCCTTGACACAGCGAGTCACCAGGTGGGCAAGGGAGAATCTTTGATTTCGGGAGTTCATGATATCATTGAGATGGTGCATAGCAAAAGCCCCAAAGTTGAGCCTCTGCTTGTGCACCATGCTTGACAGTATGAAAATCTCCTGCCGCGTGACTGAGTTGCTGCTATCCTTCTTCCGGAAGAAGTTGTAGGCCAGGATTCGGTGACACACTCTCAAAGCATCATCCTTCATCATATGCCCCTTTGCCGTGCCAGCCTTGAAGAAGGGGTCATCACTGAACTCCGCCCATTTCCTTGCCCACTCATCAGCGTCAAATTGAGGAATGTACCTCAATACTCCCTTGTACTCCTCACTTCTGATCGAGCGAAAATCCTCCATGCCCAAGGCCTGGTTCAAATCATTCACGGACAACTTCTCGCTTTGCCCCATGAATCTAAACTGCATGAACTTCGTGTTGTGACCTCCCACCGTAGGACTCTTCATCTGCAAACACTGGTAAAACTCATAAACCAACTCCGGGTACACTCTCTCTTGCCACTCTAAGAACTTCTCCCATCCAATCGCCGTGAAATACCTCAGTACTTCTTCCCAAACCCCCAACTCCTCCAATGCGCTTCGATCTACCAACTTGGGGACAATGATTCCTCTCTTCGGCATCTTCCCTACTCCACGGTTCGAGGCTCTGCCCGGCATTGAGATGTGCCGCTTGGGTGGCGCAGTTGCCACCTCTTTGCCCTGGGCAACAAATCCTACCCCCTTAGCCTTCTTGGTTGGGGGCTCCTCCGACTCCTCTTTCACTTGATGTTCCTCCTCCGTAGTCTCTGAATCATGCTGTTCTTCTATAGCCGCATCCTCTTCGCCGTCTCCGACGAGCACAATCTCTTCCTGCTCCAGCGCCTTGCCAAACGATGCGTCCGCCTCAGACGCGGCAGTTTCTTCTTCGTTGAGCAACGGAGCAGGCATGTCCGTGAGCATCCGTGCGACATCATCTTCTTCCTCCATGTGTGATGATCCAGACATCGGTGAAGGCTTGGTTGGAGGTTTTCGAGAAGTTTTGGTGGGAGTGGTAGTGTTTGAAGTAGCTTTGGGTGACTTGGGATTTTTGGCAGATTTTAAAGCCTTGCTGCTGCGGGTGTTCTTCATTGTGAGAGTGGTGAGGGTTTTGTTTCTGCAAAAGTAGAGAGGGAGAGAGAATCGAAGGGTTCCAATTTGAATTTAGAAGATGAATGAAAATTGTGAGAGAGATATAATAATAGGCTAGAAAATAGGGTATAGGCGTGTGAGTTGGCAGTTGCAGCAACTGCCAACGGATGGGACGTGCTGACGTCAGCCATATTCTCCTGTTTTGCTTGCCTTGCATTCACCGGGCTCAGACTCTCCTCGACCAGCACGAACTCTTCGCTTGCCTAACTTCTCTGCATACCTGCCCTACACATATAGACACAAAACGCACTTCCAAAACAAAAACTCCTATCCTATGATTAGAAAATTAAAATAAATTACTGAAAAGAAAATACATAAAGGGAAAAACTGAAAATAAAAACTCACTAGGTTGCCTCCTAGCCAGCGCCTTAGTTTACGTCGTGGGCACGACGCAGTTTTGCTTGCCCCTAGACAGGCATCATCACATGGACTTCCTCCTTGTCCACCTCTTTATCTTTTTTATCTCCATAGAAAAGCTTCAACCTCTGACCATTGACCCTAAAATATTTAGAGCTCTTTGGGCAATAAATCTCCACAGACCCATTAGGAAATTGGGTCACCACTTCATATGGTCCAGTCCATTTTGTTTTCAGCTTGCCCTTCATAAACTTGAACCTTGACTGATACAGCAGAACTGCTTGCCCAGGCTCAAACTTCTTTGCCTTGATCAACTGGTCATGAGCCTTCTTCAGCCTTGTCTTGTACAAAGTGGCATTATCATAAGCCTCAATTCGAATCTCCTCTAACTCTTGCAACTGCAACTTCCTTTCCTTAGCAATATCATTCCAATCGTAATCGAACTTCCTCACTGCCCAATATGATTTATGCTCTAACTCCACAGGCAAGTGACATGGTTTTCCAAACACCAACCGGTATGGTGACATGCCCAACGGTGTCTTGAAAGCTGTACGGTACGCCCAAAGTGCATCGTCCAAGTGCAAACTCCAAACCTTTCCATTTTGCCCAATTGCCTTCCTCAATATGGTCTTGATGATCCTATTTGTCAGCTCTGCTTGCCCATTGGCTTGCAGATGGTAGGCAGTGGTAACTCGATGATGGACTCCATACTTTTTGAACAAATTGTCAATGGTGGCATTGCAAAAATGCGTCCCTTGATCACTTATAATCGCCCTTGGAACCCCATATTGATTGAAAATATTCCCCTTAAGAAAAGTAGCAACCACTCGGGCATCATTCGTTGGTGTAGCCTTCGTCTCTACCCACTTTGACACGTAATCAACTGCCAAGATGATATACTGATTCCCGCTTGAGTTGGGCAAAGGTCCCATAAAGTCCATCCTCCACATGTCAAAGATCTCCACCGGCATGATTGGAGTCATGGGCATCTCATCCCTCCTAGTTGCATTCCCTTCTTGTTGACACTTGAAACAATTCTTGCACCATTCGTAAGCATCTCTTAGAATCATGGGCCAAAAGAATCCACAATCAAAAATCTTCCTTGCTGTTCTTCTGTGCCCAAAGTGACCTCCACACTCCCTGTTGTGGCAATGCTTCAAGATACTCTTAGTTTCCCAATCGGGCACGCACCTCCTTAATCCTTGGTCAGCACACTTCTTCCATAAGTAAAGATCATCCCAAACGTAGTGTTGACTCTCCTTGAGAATTTTCTGCCTTTGATAGTATGAAAGATCGTTTGGAACTTCTCCCGTACTTTTGAAGTTGGCAATGTCGGCATACCAAAGTTCTCCATGAAATTGAGCTTCCGTCATGTATAGATGCTCGTCAGGGAAAGTTTCCATAATGGGCACGAAATCTTCTTCTCTGACTATCCTGCTCAAGTGATCCACCACCAAATTCTGCGCTCCACTTTTATCTTTGATCTCCACAACGAACTCTTGCAAGAGCAAAATCCAACGTATAAGCCTTGGCTTCGACTCCTTCTTATTCATAAGGTATCTCAGCGCTGCATGGTCAGTGTAAACAATTGTCTTGCCTCCGAGTAGATAAGACCTGAATTTTTCAAAGGCAAACACAACCGCCAAAAGCTCTTTCTCCGTGGTGGTATAATTGATTTGAGCTGCATTAAGAGTTTTAGAGGCATAATAAATAACATGGCTTCCTTTACCTCTCATTTGACCAAGCACTGCTCCCACGGCATACCCACTTGCATCGTAGATCAACTCGAAGGCATACCCCAATCAGGGGGCTGTATCACAGGTGCTGTGACCAAGTATTCCTTCAACACTTCAAACGCCCTTTGACAATCTGCATTGAAATCCCACTCTACTTCATTCTGGAGCAATCTCGTCATTGGTTGGGCAATCTTAGCAAAATCCTTCACGAATCTTCTATAGAATCCGGCATGTCCCAAAAATCCTCTCAATTGTTTGACGTTGGTTGGATAAGACAGCTTGGAGATGACATCAATCTTCGCCTTGTCAACCTGTATCCCTCTTTCTGAAATCACGTGCCCAAGCACGATGCCTTCTCGTACCATAAAGTGACACTTTTCATAGTTCAACACCAAGCTCTTTTCCACGCATCTGCTCAAAACCAACTTTAAATGCCCAAGACAAGCCTCAAATGACTTCCCATAGACGGTGAAATCATCCATGAAAACCTCGATGCAATTTTCCAATAAGTCTGAAAATATACTCATCATGCACCTTTGGAACGTGCCCAGGGCGTTGCATAAACCAAATGGCATGCGGCGATACGCAAACGTCCCGAATGGGCAAGTAAAAGTTGTCTTGTCCTGGTCCTCTTGGGCAACCCATATCTGCATATATCCAGAGTATCCATCCAAGAAGCAAAAGTATTTGTTCCCTGCCAACCTTTCCAGCATCTCGTCAATGAACGGTAAAGGAAAGTGATCCTTCCTCGTTGCCTTGTTAAGCTTTCTGTAGTCAATACACATCTGCCAACCAGTTTGGAGCCTTGTAGGCACAAACTCATTCTTCTAGTTCTTGATCACTTGTATTCCTGACTTTTTGGGCACCATGTGTACTGGACTTACCCATTTGCTATCTGGAATTGAGTAGATAATGCCCAAGTCTAGCAGCTTGAGTAACTCCTTCATAACCACTTCCTTCATGGTTGGGTTTAACTTCCGTTGTGGATCTCTAGTTGGTTTAGCATCATCTTCCATCAAGATATGGTGAGTGCAAAGAGATGGACTAATGCCTTTGATGTCGGCAAGGGTCCAACCAATTGCATCTTTGTAGCGCATAAGGACATCTCGAACTCCATCTTCTTCTTTCTTATTCAACTCTGAACTTATAATCACTGGCAGTGTATGATTCTCTCCCAAAAAAATGTACTTTAAATGAGCGGGGAGAGATTTGAGTTCCAACTTAGGTGCTCGAACAAGTGAAGGCACCAATCTATCTTCATCTCTGATCTTGGGCAAGGCATATGGTGACAGTCGGGGTCCATATACTCCTTCTGCTCCAAAGTACTCTAAAGCTCGACTAATCTGGTAAGAATTATCCGGGCTTTCTTCAACTCCTCCTTGGATGACCGTGTCCAAGGGATCTTGACTTCCAAGAAGAGGGACTGCCTCTTTTACAGCTTGATCAATATGGTCAATATACTCGACCATCTCCATGTCTTGGGGGTGTTCCATTGCTTTATATAGATTGAAAGTAACTGACTCCCCATCAAATTCACATGTTAGCTGCCCTGAGTTGCAATCAATTCTAGTCTTGGCAGTCTTCATGAATGGCCTCCCCAACAGCATAACTGGTGCTTTAGCTCCTGTCTTGCCCATGTCGAGGACATAGAAATCTGCTGGGAAGATTAAGTCCTGCACCTTGACAAGCACATCTTCAAGTATGCCCTCAGGGTACACATTAGATCTATCCGCCAATTGAATAACCACTCTGGTAGACTTGAGTGGTCCCATAACATCTTCATCGTACATGGCCAATGGCATCACATTGATTGACGCCCCCAGGTCAAGCATGGCACGCTCAATCTTCATATCTCCTATTACGCAGGGAATGGCAAACATCCCTGGATCTCCGCACTTCTTGGGCAAGTCTCACTTCAGAACTGCTGAAACACTTTCTCCCAAGAGAACTTTAGCTTCGTCCGCACTTTTCACCTTCTTTGAGCAAAGCTCCTTCTGAAATCTGGCACACTTGGGCATGTTGCGAAGTTCTACGATGAGGGGCAGGTTGATCTCCACCTTTTGGAAAATCTTGAACATCTCGGACAACTCTTCATCCTTCTTGTTTCTTCTCAACCTGGTAGGAAAAGAAGCACGAACAACAGGGTTAGGCTTGACATAAACAGATTTTTGAACTTCTACTTCTTCTTCCTTCTCCTCATCTACTTCCTTATCTTTTCCCTTTACTTCTCTTTCTTCTTCCTTGGGCAACACAGTATCGGCACCAGGCATCTGATCTCTATCGGGCAACGTCTTTCCTCCTCTCGGCGTGACTGCATTGACTTGGGCCTGAAGAGGCATTTCAGGTTGGGCAGGTAGCTCTCCTTGTCTCTTCTCGAATCTGGTCATAGCATTGACCAAGTTAGTCAGTTGGTTGGTCATGCTTTGAATGGCTCCCCTTGTCTCCGTCCTAAACTTCTCAAGCTTCTGCTGCACTCTGATATTATCCTTGGCCAAGGAAGTCACTTGGTCCGTTAGGCTTGGCTTATTCTGATCTCTAGGAGGATACTGCTGATGTTGTTGTGGTTGTGCCTGTTGCTGTTGCCCAAACCCTTGGTAGTTGTTGTTTCCATACCTTAAGTTTTCATGATTCCTCCATCCTGGGTTGTAGAATTGCGAGTTCGGATCATATGGCCTCCCTTGGTTATTATTGTTGTATCCAATTGCATTGACCTCTTCCTCCAAGCTTGGGCATTGATCTGTTGCATGCGAGATTGCCATACAAATTCCACAAGCTCTCACCGCCTTCTTATTGTTGCCTGATAAAACGGTTACCAGGGCATCCATCTTGTTAAACATCTGGTCAAGCTTATCCTCCATTCCAGTTGAAGTCGGTGGTGCTTTGGCTGCAGTTGTTGATAGCTTGGGCAATTCTCCCCCGTCATCCCTCAGCTCCTCTGCCATCTCAGCAATCATCTTGAACACGACACTTGGCTGCTTTCTCATAACTGACCCTCCACAAGCTTTGTTGACCAATGCCCTTTCACTCGTTCTCAGTCCAGCCACAAAACATTGGATCAAGTCATGATCCGCAATTTGATGGTGTGGGCACTTTGCTAGCATCTGCTTGAATCTATGGAAGTACGAGTAAAAATTCTCTCCAATGCCCATCTTAATGCTTGTAATCATCTTCCTCATCTTCTGAATTCAGGTGGCTGGAAAGTATTTCTCCAAGAATTTCTGTTGCAGCTCTTGCCAAGTGGTAACACATCCTGTGGGCAATGAATAAAGCCACTCCCTTGCGTTGTCTTGCAAAGAGAATGGGAAGGCAATGAGCCTTACATATTCGCTCAGATTTCCAACAGTATGGATGGTTCCACAGGCCATCTCGAAATCTTGCAAGTGTCTTTGTGGATCTTCGCCTGGGTGATCGCTGAACTTGGCCAGGATCTGTATAAAATGGGACTTCAGCTCCCATGCACGCGTGGGTGTAGGCAAAGTTATGCCTGAAGGTCTTAGGTTCATGGTGTTAGGGAACATCATCTCCCTTAAGGTTTTCTCCTCCTCCACTGGTTTCTGCATTGACGCTTCGCTTCGATTATCTTCTTCTTCTTCTTCTTCTTCTTCTTCTTCTTCTTCTTCTTCTTCTTCTTCTTCTTCTTCTTCTTCTTCTTCTGCTTTGCTTGACAAGGACAGTTCTTCCTCGTCAAAGAATTCCTCTGAAAATTCTTCCAATGTCTCTTCCGTCCTCCTCTTCTCTGCTCGAATCCTCCTCAAGGTCAGGTTGATGTTATCGTCGTACCACGTTTCTCCTCCCTTTCCTGTGAGGTTAGTTTCTTGCATAAAATCAGATTAAAGAAAATAGTAAAACAGAAATTACCACTGTAATCAACTCCCCGGCAACGGCGCCAATTTTGACGCAGCCATCGTTTAAGCTGCGACAAAATACAATTTGTATTTCACTCCTATGCCTACCCCTAGGAACAACTAGTTGGCAAGTACAGGGTCGATCCCACAGGGAGTTGCTCGCGATAATCTCTGGTTGGGTCACAAAAAGGTTGTGTTGAGTATTTATCTACTATGGCCTTGGGTAACTGTCACTATCACCTTTGGCAAACTGCTGAAAGTAAATAACTGTAACTTGACAAGCAAAAAGATCAGTAATAAAAACAATCCAGATTTAGGTTTCGAATCAATGAGTTTAACTTTATCTCGATCATCGGTTCAAAGATATTTGTTGCACATGTATGTCAGTGGTTATAGGCTAAAACTATGCAGGGTCCCCACTGTCACGTCGCCACGTACGCTACATAGTCCGCCCAGCTCCATCCTTACGTTTAGGTCTTGACAGGCATACCCTAGCCAATCCTCTTGCTTGCCCAAAAGTCCCCAGGCATTCCACCTTTATAAGGCGCATGTTGGTCAAGCAGCATTTGGTTCTAGATGGGCCCACTCCGGCAACGGGTGAGATACGAGGACCTCTCTTCCGGCTTTCTCCAGCGTTGACACATCTTTGCAGGTCTAGGCCAAGACTACAACCCGCTCTTGCCGCTCTCGAGGAACGTAAGGCAATTGTGACCAGCACTTGATAACCCTCCTGCGATGTAGGAATCCGTATGTGCCCAGGGCTCGTTGGCCTTCCGAGTTACCTGTGACCACCGAACTTATTTGGAATCGTTGCCCAATGCGTCGGGAACACACTTCTGCAACTATCAAGAACACTTAGACCTCACGATATTTACAAGTTATACTTCATATCATCTATCCTAAACCTGGATTTAAAGGCTTAGCTAGACATAAAGTAAATAACGAAAGCAAAAGAGATATAGAAAAACATACTTGAATTAATAACGATAAGCAAAAGAAGTTCGCCCTATTGGGACTTAACAATAAACGTAAACTGTATCTAAGAACAATAGCATAAATTGTTTGCTGCGGAATACTAAAGAGATCAAAGCTAAAAAAGAGTATCTTGTGCCTCGCATGCATGCATGTATTTATAGAGTACAAAAACTAGGGCAAACCCACAAACGGGCCTTCTAGAGAACGGGCCGGCTGTTACCATGTAAAGCTCGATGGATAAGGTTGGAAAGATCTCATTCCTTATCGCCAAAATAGTGTTGCTGCTGTAGTAGGAAACTTTGATCGCAATCTTGTACCGCAAGGAATTTGTTTCCTTATAGGACTCTAACAACTGTATCTTCACGCGCCAGCGCCATTTCCCAAGCTTTGTACTCTGCCTTCTTTAGTCTCTCTGCCATCTCTTGCCCACGGTAGTCTACACCTTGCCTTCAAGAGTGAAACACGCAAACATCTAGATTGACCATACCACTGAAAGTGGAGCAGCTCTTGATCTTGATTTGGACTTATGCCCTCGGTAGCTTGAGCCATGAGCACGGCTACTATTGTCATTGCCTCGTATCGCCAGTTCCTTCTCTTTTTGCATATTTTAACTCCAGTCTTACCCAATACCTGCCTTTCCTTGCCCTGCCAACTCAAGTGTCCTCCCAGACACAAAACAGACACAAAAGACACTAAAACAGGCTCGATCTAGACCTAAAACACACACGACAAGAGCACAAACTATGGGCTCGTCAGGCACGAACAAGCTATCCCTTTTGGTGAAGAGCAACCCATCTCGCACCCAGAATCGCCGAGTCTTGCCCTCCTTGGAAAATTTCATGATGTTCCGTGCTGTCGAGTCCTTATCCAAGCCTTCCTTTATACGCCATTTGATGTTGGTCTCGGCTTGGCTAATAGCGGCAAGCTCCGCCTTCCGGCTCAAGGCATCAGCTATACAATTCGTCACCCCCGGCTTGTACTCGAGTGTGTAGTCGAACTCCGACAAGAACTCTTGCCATCGCGCTTACTTTGGCGTCAATTTCTTTTGAGTTTGGAAGTAACTCGTGGCTACGTTGTCTGTCTAGACCACAAACTTACTCCCGAGCAAGTAGTGCCTCCACGTCCGCAAGCAATGCACTACCACCGTCATCTCTTTCTCATGGACCGTGTATCGCCGCTCCACCTCATTGAGTTTCCGACTCTCGTACGCCACGGGATGCCCCCCTTGCATGAGCACACCTTCAATTGCGTAGTCGGAGGCATCCGTGTGCACCCCGTATTCGTTCATGTGGTTGGGTAGGGTGAGGACTGGCTCCACTGTCACGGTGGCCTTGAGTCGCTAGAAGGCCTCTTGGTATGCCTCGCTCCACGACCACTTGTGAGCCTTCTTCAACAACTCTGTCAATGGGGCGGCAGATTGGGAGTATCCTTTGATGACTTCCAGTAGTAGTTGACGAGGCCCAAGAATGATTGGAGTTGAGACACGTCTTTGGGTGGCTCCTAATCTTGGATGGCTTTTACCTTGGCCTTGTCCATCATGATCCGTCCCTCTCCAATATGATGGCTAAGGAACGACACCTCGTTTTGGCCAAACGAGCACTTCTCCAGCTTCGCATAGAGCTTGTTATCCCTCAAGGCCTGAAACACCATCTGCAAATGCTCCACGTGCTTCTTGCAGCGTGGGTGAGTACACAACCATATCGTCGAGATAGACCACAACGAACTTATCAAGATACGGTTGGAATATCTTGTTCATCAAGGTGCAAAACATTACTGGTGCATTAGTGAGGCCAAAAGGCATGCCAAGAAATTCGTACGACCCATACCTCGTCACCATGGTGGTCTTCGGCTCATCTCCCTTGGCAATACGCACTTGCCAATATCCTGACCGCAAGTCTATTCTTTGAAAACCACTTGGCTCCTCCAAGTTGGTCGAATAGCTCCCCGATGAGTGGAATGAGGTACTTGTTACGCACCGTCAACTTGTTGAGCGCCTGGTAGTCCACGCACATCCGTAACGACCCATCATGTTTCTTTTGGAACAACACCGGCGCGCCATAAGGAGACTTGGACAGTTGGATCATCCCTGCGTCGAGCAACTCCTTTAATTGCTATTGTAGCTCCTTCAACTCCGACGGGGCCATCCTATACGGCGTGCGGGATGGTGGCATCAAGTCAGTCACCAACTCGATCTGATGATCCACGTCTCTTCTTGGTGGCAACCTCTTTGGGAGTTCGTTGGGCATCACATCCTTGAACTTCTCCAATATGACTTTGATTTCCTTCGGGACCTCGTCTTTTCCTACGGATTCACCTTCACTCACGTCCGCCACGCAAAAAGCGGCAAAGGTCTCCTCACCACGTTGGAGTCCCCGTTTGAATTCCATGACGGAGAGAAGTCTTGACTTCAACGCCTCTCTTTTTGCCTTGATGGTACTTGTGGTCCCTTCGTTACAAATAATTAGGGAATCTGAATATGAGACAATGAAAGCCCGTACTGGATCGAACCATTGGAGCCCGAGTACTATGTCGTAGTCATCCACCGGGATCACTGTAAACGTGACCACGCCATGCCAATCTCCAATTTGTACTCGGATCTCCTTTGCCTCTTCGGCCACCAGCTTAGCGGAAGTGTTTACGAACTTGATCGATCCTTTGCTAGGGACGACGTTCAACCGCAATGCCTTGGCCACACCTTCTCGCATGAAGTTCTGAGTCGCCCCCTTATCCACCAATGCTCTAATCTTCGAGCTCCCAATCAAGGCCTCCACGAACATCGACCCTTTTCTCAGCTCCTTTGTTGGCTCCACTCGGGCCTTGACCGCGTTGAGTAGCTGCAGCGATCCCACATACGGGTTCTCCCCTTCGGAACTCGGCCTCCGACCCTTGGACCGCGGCTACCTTCTTTCCTTGAAACGGGCAATTGAATTTTAAATGGTTAGTGGCACCACAAATATGACATGCTCTCTTACCCGAGTCATCAGCGTGTTTCGTCGAGCTTGAACCCCTCGTCTTCGTCTTATGTGGGCGGTCTCCCCCCACCTTTCTCCTTGTCCTCCCTTTGAAACTTGGGCTTGTCGCTCGACACCTTTAACTCCACCAACCTTTCGGCCACCATGATGGCCTCTGTCACGTTTTGTGCGTTGAAGCGTTGGATCTCAAGCTTTGCCCACGGCTTGAGCCCGTCGATGAATGCGTACAATGCCTCTTGGTCGGTGAGGCTTGGCAACTCAAGCATGATCTCTTGGAACTCTTTCATGTACTTCTTGATTGTTTTTTAGTGTGTGAGTTGCTTGAGTTTTGACCGTGCCATATGATGGGGTCGAGATTTGCAACCCTTAAACATACTGATGTTTAAGAATCATTAACACATAATCGTACCTTGTATCGACGAGATTATGTTTGAGAATGCTTCTCCACGTGGATTCCGTCCGTGAATTCTGACCTACAAAGCGTAACGCCGGGTTGTGTGCCGGCGTCGCATCTCCGATGATCAAGTCAGTTCGTATTCAACACGAAGTTCAAGCTATCTCAACGAGTTCTATCATGTGCGAGAGATAATGAAGATCATACCTGATATTTGCTGTAGAAATCAGTATATATACCTGTAAAAATAAGGGTATTTCAGTCATTTCGGGAAAACTTGGGAAGTTTCCCAACCGCCTTTGATAGGGGAAGCTTCCCTACTTTAAGCGATGTGACAGGCCGGTACCGACGTCTAACATAGGATATTTGTGCCTTGAGAAGGCAAATCCGTACAACACTTTACACCAGTTGTCAATAAAGTGTAATCGGGGAAGGTTGCCACGAGGGAACCTTCCCTGGGAGCATGATTCCACTATTCCAAGCAGACTTCCCCCACTGTTCCAAATGTTGAGGCAAGGTTGCCATTCAAGTAAGAGGATACTGAAAGTATTAGTGGAAGGTTGCCATCGGGCAACCTTGACGTACCTCCGGTGTCCCATCAACTCCTCCCCTCTCAAGTCCGAAAAGAGGAAACTTGTTCTGATCAAGTGAGGAATTTTCAGTAGTAACATTCTTTCGAGGCAACCTTGCCCATTCAGATAAGTCAAAGCAGTTAAGGAGTTTCTCTCTTTCCGCCTCTGTGAATTCCACCTTTTTAGAGATGGGATAGCCCATGTTCCATCCGTTACACACGTGTAGCACTTTTGGAGGATAACCACCCCTACACGGTTATAATTCAAATTATTACCGTTTTTCTTTATTTATTTCACTTTCTTTTTTCGCGCTCCATCTCTCTTTCTCTCTCGCTCTCACTTTTTCAACATTTTCTCTTCGCCTGAACTCCTTGCCTCCGTCCCAGCTTTCCCATTCATCCTTTCAAGTACTTCGCTGCTACTTTCCTCGTAGGTTTTACTTCCTCTATTATTTTTAGTTGCAATGTCTTTCTGGCCTGGTTTGGGGGAGGGTTTGATCTAAACCCTTCCGAATCGTCCACCCGCCGGAGTGACTCTGCTGGGGAGGAGGCTTCTTCCCCTTCTGCTCCCATAGTTGTACCATCTGCTTCCCTAAAAAAGAAGGGTCGGGGTCTGCTTCCGTTTCTCTACCCGTAGAACCCGATTCTTCTTCAAGTAGGGATAATTGGAATTTAGTAACTAGATCTGCATCCTTAGTTAAACAGGCCGAAGTTCAAGCCTTAATCACTGATTTGAGAATAGAGGGATTTCAATTTAGGGTTTCTGGCCCTAGCGAGCGACCGAACTACACCACTCCCGCTACATTGCCCTTTTGGAAAAAACATTTCGAGGCTGGGCTTAGGCTTCCCATATGCCCATATCTTGTTCACATTTGTGATCTTTTCAGAGTTTGCTTTAGTCAAATTATCCCCAACTCCATTAGGACTGCTCTGTCATTCTACATAATTCTGAAAGCCAATGGAGGCAACCCTACCCCCAAACTTTTCCATGCCTGCTATCAGATGAAATACGAAAAGGGAATGGTTATGTTCAGCTCTCGAACTAATAGTCCCGCTCACTTTCTGGGTAAGAGTACCAGGAATGAAATACTATATCTTTGTCACTCCAGTGAATAGTTCTTGGCCTTTCACCGTGAAACATTGGCGGTATTCTTTTAAGAAACCTTCTCAAGTAGAAGTGCATCCTATTCCTTCTTCGGATTAGGAGCTTATGGTGGAATTGAGTACTCGTCTTAATTCCAACAATGATTTCAATATTCGTGACCTTCTCATGGATTCTTCCGCTTTAGCCTACTTTGGTCTGGCTCCTCCTCCTCGTCAACCTTCAACTCCGAAGATGAGTAGGTGTTCGCTCCACTGTTTGGTTGAATTCAAACACTTGGTAAATCTTGCAAAATGTAACCATTTTTATCCTTGTCAATTTTGCAATAATGGATTGGTTGAAAATAGCTCAAGGCGCTGAGGAGGATGATGACGTTATTGTGGTGGGATCCACACTCAGCTCTGTTCCCCTTCCCCAGTTTCCAAAACTCGAAGCCAACATTCATGAGGGCATAGTTGTCGGGGAGCAATCTTCCAAGGGGGGATCTTCCAAGAGCAAGTCTACTCCTGCTTCTCCTGCGCACCTTTCTTCGGGAGGGATACACACTAGGACTTGCAGTCGAGCCATGACTGATCAGCCTCCTCCTCCACCACCTAAGAAGGGAAAAGAGAGAAGACTTCCGGAGGTAAGGCTTCCACCATGTCTGTCCAGCAATTCTCCAGTGAGCTCGAGGTTTATCTCCCTGTGCCACTAGTGTCGATGGAAGGTTCCCACTGTGTAGCTCTATTCCGCCAAATGACCAACTCTCTTGAACGACATCAAGTTTCTAAGTTCTCCACTGAAGCTCTCCACAATGCCATAGGACGTACTTTGATTCAGGTTAAGGCATTCTCCATTCGTAGTCATAAAATCTTATCATTTTAGGGATAATATAACTTATTCGATTTTTCATCAGGTCGGTGCTTTCTTGGCTGAGGCTGAAGAAAGGAGAAAAGAAAGTTCTTCTGCTTCCTCCAAGGCAAAGAATGAGGAGATTGCCAAAGCTCTCCTTCAAGTTTCCAAGCTGGAAACTAAGTGTAAGCAGACGGAGGGCAATCTTGCCGATACCCAAGTGCAGGTGGATTCCCTCAGAAAACTTCTCGCTAAGACTGAGGATGAGAAGGCTTCCCTGGAGAAGAATCAAGCAGAGAGCTTGGTCAGAGCTCGTCAAGAAGGCTACAAGAGTGGCATCCAAGCTTGCCAGCAAGGACTTTTCTGCACAGCTACTGGTCAAGCCTTCCTGAAGGAGCTGGCTGAAGGGTTGGTGGAGGCATACAAAGGGAGTGGCCAGTACTTGCACGATCTAAGCCACACCATTCGCCACTTCGTCCGCCAGGGAGCTTCCAATCTTGCTGCACAGATGAGGGAACCTTCCTACTCCGGAGAGGTGAACACCAAAGCCCTCATGGACAATCTCGAGCTTCCTCCTCACCTGCAGCCACTGAGCGACCTTCCTCCAGGGCCTGGATATCAACTTCCAGTAGTGCAGACTTGTACAAGGAAACTTGCCCTCAGCCATATCCTTGACCCCTCCTTGACTGCTATGGACAACCCTTTCTATGATCTTTCTGCAGGTGCCTCCAGCTCCAATCTGATAGAGCTGCCATCCATCGAGGATACTTCTGTGCCCAACATTACCACTCCTCCTGCTGAGAAGACTACCTCAGAGGTAGGGTTCCTCTCTCTTTAGAAGGAATCAACAGGGGAGGAAGACGGAGCTGAGGAAGGAGACAAGGCTGCCACCAACTCGGTTGAGGAGGGAGATAAGGCTGCCACCGACTCGGCTGAGGAGGGAGATAAGGCTGCCACCAACTCGGCCTCGGAGGAGAAGCTTGATGGTGAAGAATCCGAAAATCCCTCTGCGTAGGGTGAATTCCTGTAATCTATATTACAATGGTGTCTGCTACAATGGCTTTTTAGCCGCTTTTTAATTATGTTTTTGCTACAATGGCCTCCTGGCCACCACTTTATCTTTGCTTTCACTGCATTTTGCTCAAACAATCCATGGCTAGTGAGCCTCTATGTCCATCGTGCTTTTTGATCATCATACTTGGCATTTTTCTTGCAATTTTTCTTATAATTGGCTTTTATCTTTGTATTCTGTATGCGATTCTTGCATGCTTCTAATATGTTTATATATGTGTTCTTCCCCCCCCCCCCCATCCCCCTTTCTAAACAAGTAGGAGTTTGTCAAACGAATAGTTGTTTAGAATAAGTATTCCTGATCACCAATATGTTCAAGTAAAATTGCACGTTTACAATCTCGTTCAATCCGTAGCATAAGGGCATAACTGGTTTACAATCTCGTTCAATCCATAGCATAAGGGCATAACTGGTTTACAATCTCGTTCAATCCATAGCATAAGGGCATAATTGCCATCCAAATACCAAATTTGCCAGGGGTGCATGTAGCCACTGTCGGGTCAAGGTTGCCTGCCGACAACCTTGCTCACCCTAATTTTCCAGAGGCGCATGTAGCCACTGTCAGGTCAAGGTTGCCTACCGACAATCTTGCTCACCCTAATTTTCCAGAGGAGCATGTATCCACTATCGGGTCAAGGTTGTCTGCTGACAACCTTGCTCACCTTAATTTTCCAGAGGCGCATGTAGCCACTGTCGGGTCAAGGTTGCCTACCGACAACCTTGCTCACCCTAATTTTCCAGAGGCGCATGTATCCACTGTCGGGTCAAGGTTGCCTGCTGACAACTTTGCTCACCCTAATTTTCCAGAGGCGCATGTAGCCACTGTCGGGTCAAGGTTGCCTGCCGACAACCTTGCTCACCCTAAGAACACTCCGGTTCCGCCTGAGTAAGGTTACTCATCAACAACTTTCCTCCCATTTCTGAATACTAAAGCTCAAATAACCATATACTTCAAAAATGGTGTAGCATCATATTTACGTCCAAAAATCCGATCTTGTATGTACAAGCAGGAAAACAACATCAGCGCATCGGGCAGGAATGAGTCGTCTGCGATAAGTGATCAAAAAAAATAGGGGTTATCTTTCCCTATACATAGTACTTCTTCAACTTGCTAATATTCCATGGGCGGGACAAAACTTCCCCTTTGGCATCCATTAGCTCGTAGGCTCCGCCAGCCAGGACTTCTGCAACCTTGTAAGGTCCTTCCCAATTGGGCTCGAACTTCCTAGTTGGCTTCAAGGCATCAACCCTTCTCAAAACAAGGTCTCCCTTGCTAAACCGACGAACTCGTACCTTCTTGTTATATGAACTACGTATCTGCTCTTTGTTCCATTCTGTTTTCAAATGAGCTTGCTCTCTTTCTTCTTCCACGAGATCTAACTCTTCCCTCCGGAGTTCTTGGTTTCGGCCTTCATCATAGAACCGAATCCGGTGACTTTCTGAGATTACTTCTGCCGGTATCACCGCTGAAGATCCATAGACCAAATTGAAAGGGGTTTCGTTGGTGGCCCTTCAAGGACTAGTGCGGTAAGCCCACAACACTGAATCAAGTTCCTTTGCCCATAAGCCACACTTGTCATCCAACCTTGCCTTGATGCCATTGACAATTGTTCAATTGGTAACTTCTACTTGGCCATTTGTCTCGGGATGAGCCACTACTGCAACTCTTTGTTCAATCTTCAACTTCGAACACCATTCTATAGTTCTCTGGCTAATGAACTGGGCATTATTGTCTGACAACAAGACTCGAGGCACTCCATAACGGCAACATATGTTTTTCCACAAGAACTTTATGATAGTTGCATCATCTACTTTGCTAACGGGTTCAACCTCCACCCATTTGGAGAAGTAGTCCACGGCTACTATGAGATGAGTCATACCTCCCTATGCGGTGGGCAACTTTCCCACTAGATCAATCCCCCATTTATCGAAGGGACACAAAGCATACATAACTCCCAATTCCTCAGCTGGAAGGTGAATCAAGGGCCCGTGTATCTGACATTGGGAACATTTCTTAACAAACTCTTTGGCATCTTTGCTGATGTTAGGCCAATAAAATCCAGCTCGTAACACTTGTCGAGCAATATCCCTTGCTCCAGTGTGTCCTCCTCCATTCTCGGAGTGTATCTCTTGTAGAACACTGGCACCTTCTAGCTCTGATATACATGTCAGATAGGGGTAAGTAGTGGCACGCTTGTACAAGTGATCTCCAATCATGCAGAAGTGAGCGTAGGAAGCCCGTTTAGATGCTTGGGAACCTTCCATGCATCTTTCTATCATCAAGAAATGTATGATGGGAACCCTCCAGTCTCTAATCTCATCAATAGCTCCTATGTCCAAGGTGGCAACTCTCTCTTTCTCTTCAAGATATGTAACTGGACCAAGAGTTCCCTTTTCGACGGAACTGGCCAGTCTTGCCAACTTGTCTACCCGAGTATTTTCTTCTCGGGGAATTTGCTCCATCATGAACTCTGCGAACTTTGCTTTCAATTGCGTCACCTTGGCTACATAGCTGTCCATCCTTTCCTCCTTAGCCAAGTAGGTTCCTTCTATTTGAGATACAACCAGTTGGGAATCGGAAAATATCAAGACTTTCTCAGCTCCCAATCCCTCCATGATTTGCATAGCTCGTACTAACGCTTCATATTCGGCTTCGTTGTTTGAAGTCTTGAATCCCAGCTTGATTGAAAATTGTACTTCTTCTGAGGTAGGAGGAATGATCAATATTCCTACACCGCATCCTTCCTTGGTAACAGAGCCATCCACATAAGCTTTCCACTCAACCAACTCTGCACTTCGGGTAGTTTCCTGAATGAAGTCTGCCAGGGCTTGAGCTTTTATCGTAGGTCTTGGCTCAAATTCAATATCATACTCTCCCAACTCCACGGCCCATTTTACCATCCTTCCCGATAAATCTGGTCGGCTCAGAATATTTTTAAAGAGAAAGGTTGTCCGCACAACTACCTTATGTGCCAGAAAGTAAGGACGCAACTTTCGAGCAGAGGTCATGACCGCCAAAGCTGCTTTTTCCACCTCTGAGTAGTTTGCTTCAGGGCGTTGAATCATTTTGCTAGTATAGTAGATGGGTTTTTGCTCATCACCTTCTTCTCTTATCAACACCAAACTCAGCGACTCATTTCCCACTGAGAAGTATAGGTAGAGAATTTCTCCCATCTCAGGCTTTGTGAGTAAGGGCAACCTAGTCAAATATTCTTTCAAAACATCGAACGCTGCTTGGAACTCTTCCGTCCGTTCAAATTTGCTACCTTTCCTCAAGATTTTGAAGAAAGGCAAACTTATCTCCGGCGATCGAGAGATAAATCGGCTTAACGCGGTAATCTTGCCATTAAGCTTCTGAATTTCATTGAAGTTGCGGGGAGCTTGCATTTGTACACCGCGGAAACCTTCGCAGGATTGACTTCAATACCTTTGGGCGTGACAACATAGCCCAGGAACTTTCCCGACTGCACTCCAAAAGCACACTTGGCAGGATTTAATCGAATGTCATTGCTTCTGATTACTCCAAAGACTTCTTCCAGATCCGTTGCGTGATCAATGGCTTTGAAACTCTTGACCAGCATGTCATCAACATATACCTCCATAATTCTTCCAATTTATTCTCGGAACACCAAATCCATCATTCTTTGGTAGGTTGCCCCAGCATTCTTCAAACCAAAGGGCATTTTCTTGAAACCAAACGTTCCTTCTCCGACAATGAAGCAAGCTTTCCGAATATCTCTTGGATTCATCAAGATTTTATGGTGACGGAGCGTTGTCGTCACACACTTCGCACAAATAATATTTATAACACCTCTTGCCCAACAAGGTAGTAGTCAGCGGCAAGCGGGATCGTACCCAAGGGACTCGGCGTAATTTGCTCTTCTGATGTTGTTCAACAAAAGGATTTTGGTCACGAACCTGAACTCAACAAATAAAACTATCAAATAACAAAAGAGTTTGGATTGGGTTTCGAATCCATGATCCTAATTACTCTTTACTCGTTCATCGGTGCAAAGATATTCAATTAACTAATTTTATCACTTGGTTTAAGGCAAAGATTAGTTAACACCCTAAGGTCACGAAGTCACGATGCTAACACACTTAACCCATGTCTAATCAATTTTACAGATCTTGACCAGAAGGCTAGATCTCCTTTCTTGATCAGCAAAGTCACGAAGACACTTCAGTAACGATGCTGCCCAACAGGCATTAAGAATAAATAGACCCAAGACAGCCAAAAGGTAGGTCAATACCGACTGCTCTCCAACATCCTTTACCTTCTTGGGCACGAAAGACACTCTCGTGTTGATCCCAATTTCTGTTAATGACTTAATCTCAATATCTAAATGGTGATCAATCAACTTCAATATCAATTAAGTCTAGAATTAATCCTAAGTTTTTCGGGAACAAAATTAATTAACGAACTAAAATAATTAGACCTCACAAGTTTGAACGAGTAATTTAGAATCACTTCATCTACATCCAACCCAAATAATAAACTTAGCTAGACATAATATTAAATAAGAACACAAAGCAAATAAAGAAAAGCATACTTAGCATAAATCTGGAAAGGGGTTGCTGCCCAAAAGCGTAGTCAGCAACCAGGGTCTTGGCTTCACGCCAACAACTAACTTAAAGCAGTAAAATACGAAATAAAAGTAAATTGCCCTTAGGACTTGTTTCTTTCTCACTTTCTCTCAACCTAGAATGCTGAACTAATCTAAACTACTCAATTCGAAGAACTCTCTTACATGATAGAGTCGACCATATATATAGGCGATGAGATTCTAAGGTTTAGGAAAGTTTCCTTGTTGAATAAGGATTCTTCCCATGCATATCATAACCTCCGCCTCTCTCTCTTTCCTTCGCATGCATGATCCTTCTTTCCTTGCGTGGTAGATTTATTCCATGATTTGGCTCGGCTAGGATAAGGAAGGAAACATCCGATCCTTATCCTCTTCCTTGAAGGAAGAGAACTCTGCTGCTACTGCTCGACTCTCATCTTGCCCTTCAATGTCTGCATCCTAAATTGCTTCCGGTGTTGACCACGATCCTGGCTCCTCCGAGTACTTTATCTGTTGGCCTTTAAGGATATGGAGAGGTACTTCCTGACTTGTAGAAAGAATGTTTTGATGTTGCTCAGCTACAAGCTTCCAGCCCTATGCCCATTTGCATCGTATCACCATCTCAACAACAGATTTTCCATCGGATTTGCCCAGAATCCACCTGTTCTTCCCCTGCACACTATCTCTCGACTTGCGTGTCCTTCCAGACACATAATGACTCAATAAAGACTAAAAACACAAGAAAGAAACAAGAAAAGATGGACACAAATATGGGTTCATCAGATGGTATCCTTGGTAAGCGTCCATCATTGACAGCAATTCGCATCCTGAGGTGGAATCAACCGATTGGTCAATTCTGGGAAGTAGATAGTGGTCTTTTGGGCATGCCTTGTTCAAATCCTGGAAGTCGATGCACATACGCCACTTGCCCACCCCTTTGGGTACCATGACTGCGTTGGCAATCCATTCAGGGTATTGTACCCTCACAATGTGTCCAGCTTTGAGCAACTTTTCCACTTCAATCATGATAATTTTGTTCTTTTCTGGATCAAATCTTCTTAACTTTTGCTTGACGGGGCGAATAGTCGGGTCCACATTCAAGTGATGCATGGCAATTTTGGGATCAATGCCTTTTAAATCATCTGTGCTAAAAGCAAACAGGTCAGCATTCCTCCGTAGGCAAGCTATCACAGCTTCAGCATCCGCATGCGCCATCTGCGTTCCAATTCGGGTGGTAAAACCTTGCTTGTTAGGGTAGAGCTCCACTGGTATAAGGTCCTCTCCCGAGGACATTTGCATCTCTGGGTGCGTTTCCTTCATTTCCATCTGTTTCATTTTGTTTCCAGAAGAATCTCCCAATCCATCATTGGGTCGCTTGGCAGCTTTACCCGATACCTTAACTTCTTTGACATAACATGCTTGGGAAGCATCCTGTTCTCCCGCTAATTCTCCCACTTTGCCTTTCACCGGAAACTTCAACTTCATATGGAAGGTGGACACCACTGCTTCAAACTCGTTGAGGGCAGGTCTGCCTAGAATTACGTTGTAAGACGATGCAATATCCACTATTAAGAATTTTATCATTCGTACTTTCCTCAGCGGGAACTCTCCCATGGCCATGGGTAATGACACCAATCCTCGAGGATGAATGGCACCTCCTGCGAATCCATATAAATGAGTCTCTATAGATTGCAATTCCACATTTAGTCTCATGCTTTCGAAGCAATGGGCAAATATGACATTTGCCGAACTTTCAGTATCTATAAGCACTCGGGAGACATCGTATCCACCAATCTCTTTAGTGACCACTAAGGCATCATCATGTGGGCGCAAAACAGCAATTTCATCTTTGGGGCTGAATTGAATTAAGGGATAATTCCTCACATTCCCTACTTCGTGTACTCGTTCCACTGCAATCATGTCAGGAACTCTGGCGAAGGCTTTTCTTGCATTATTGGAATCTCCTCCTGATGGCCCACCTACTATCATGTGGATGTGTCCCTTTTTCTGGGGGTGTTCCTCTCTTTTCGGAGACCTAGGATGATCATACTCTCGTTTGGGTGATTGGGGACGTTGGTATTCTTTCCTGTCATCTTCCTTCCTTTTTTGACCACGTTCTTTCTTCATAAATTCTACTAGCTTGCCATCCTTCACCAATCGCTCTATGGCATCCTTCAAATGTCTACATTGATTTGTTTCATGACCAAATTCGTTGTGATACTCACAATAAGGGCCCACTCTAGGATTTTGAGGTTCTCTCCGATAGATTCGAGGCAAAGGGAAACCTATCTGCTGCCTGGACAATATTGCAAAGAGCTCCGCAGGTGCTACCGTGAGAGGAGTGTAAGTATAATTGTCCTTGTCAAATCTCTCATTTCTTGGAAAATTACGGGATTCTTTTCTTCTATCATTCTTTTCCTTCTTTTCCTCTACCCCACGAGAAGTCATTCCTGAAGTAGGCAAGGTTGCATCTTGACAGGGGCAGATAGTTCTGTCTTCCTCCTTTTTCATCCCCCTTGCTTCCTCCAAGTTTACGAACTTGTCTGCTCTAGTCAAGAGATCTTCAAAGGAAATACATGCTTTCTTGGCTAAACATCTGAAGAAATCTCCATCACATAAGCCTTGCGTCAAGGCGTGCATCTTTACCTCTGAAATGGCAGTGGGTACTTCCAACACGGCAGAATTGAATCTCCGAATATAATCTCTGAGACTTTCATGAGAACCTTGCCTCAGTGACATCAAATAAACAAAAGTACGACATTGTCTTCTGGAACTTGCAAATTGATGTCGGAAAAGGTTACCGAAGTCAGTAAAAGTCCGTATGCATGCTGGATTTAACTGACTAAACCACCTTTGTGCAGATTTAGTGAGAGTTGTGAGGAACACTCTACACTTGATTCCATCGGTATACTGATGAAGGGTGGAACTATTCTCGAAGCTCATAAGATGTTCCATCAGATCTGTAGTTCCATAATACTGATCCCGTATTCCTCTAAAGTTTGCATGCAGGGTTTCCTGTAGTATGGCATCACTGAAGGGGGAGCTTATCTCGTCAAAATCACCGAGTTCAAGCTTCATGAAACGTCTCTTTATTTCTTTCATTTCCTTCCTCAAAGCAGCCACATCTGTGCCTGTGGCAGATGCTAACTCAGAATGAGGATGATAAGATGCCGATTGGTCCTTCTCATCAAATCGGGGTGCCGAGGTAGCCTCCAACCATTCTCTTCGGTTCATACGCCCCTTCTCAGGAACATAGGGTACTTGTGATCTCAAGTCATATCTGGAAGGTTGCCTTTCATGGGAGGGGAACATTTTCTCATCGGAATGCTCCCTTTGTTCTTGACTAGGGTTTTCCGGAATTGTCTCTAGACGTTCTCTCTGGCCCTGTTCATTCTCACGTAGCAACCTTTCCAATAGTTGGCGTATCTGAGTAGGATCCAACTCAAACATGTGATCAGTCTTGGAAGATGAGGCAACCATGCCGGGATGAGCAACCTGATTAGATTGACTGGGTGGGAGCGCTGATAACCCTAACTCCTCTCTGAGAGTTAAAGGTCTTTGGAAGCTTCCTCGCCTGACCCCAGTTGTAGAGGGAGGGCCTCCCAGGGTCGTTTGGCTTTGTGGAGTGATGGATTTCTCAAAATCCTGCCCCAGGTTCCGGGGAGGAGTTGTCATGATCTATAACATTCGAGGAATAACTTTAGCTCTTCATTTCGCCTTTTCATGGCTTAAACAGATAATATGCATCCGAATAATATCCAATAATATCCATGCAGATACATATCCAAATGCATCCATCGAAATCATGTATCTTTAGCAAATAATCATGTTTCGCCATGCTTCATAACCATATTTTCTTGGCAACAAGTAATCATAAGAACAGATATCACTTACAACAGATATTCTTAACTATATACTTCCTCTCCGCAAATTATCATGTTTTTTATCAGCAAATTATCATGCTTCTTATCAGCAAATTATCATGTTTCATCGTATTTCGATGCACACGCATATGCGAAATATATCCATATTCAAGTTCATTCGCGGGTTTATCCATATGAAGTTCATCATATATGCAGATATGGTTTTAAGAAAACGAGTTCATGCATATATCGATCTTGATATTCAAGATGTTTTTGGAAAAAAATGATAAAACGGATCTCACGCTTTTGATTTTCCACAGACGGCACCAGTTGATGGGGTCGAGATTTGCAACCCTTAAACATACCGATGTTTAAGAATCATTAACACATAATCGTACCTTGTATCGACGAGATTATGTTTGAGAAGAGCTTCTCCACGTGGATTCCATCCGTGAATTCCAACCTACAAAGCGTAACGCCGGATTGTGTGCCGGCGTCGCGTCTCCGATGATCAAGTCAGTTCGTATTCAACGTAAAGTTCAAGCTATCTCAACGAGTTCTATCGTGTGTGAGAGATAATGAAGATCATACCTGATATTTGCTGTAGAAATCCGTATATATACCTGTAGAAATAAGGGTATTTCAGTCATTTCGGGGAAACTTGGGAAGTTTTCCAACTGCCTTTGATAGGGGAAGCTTCCCTACTTTAAGCGATGTGATAGGTCGGTACCGACGTCTGACACAGAATATTTGTGCCTTGAGAAGGCAAATCCGTACAACACTTTATACCAGTTGTCAATAAAGTATAATCAGGGAAGGTTGCCACGGGGGAACCTTCCCTGGGAGCATGATTCCACTATTTCAAGCAGACTTTCCCCACTGTTCCAAATGTTGAGGCAAGGTTGTCATTCAACTAAGAGGATACTGAAAGTATTAGTGGAAGGTTGCCATCGGGCAACCTTGACGTATCGAAGGTGTCCCATCACCATGAACTCCACATTCTCCGGATAGAATTGGAGTTTGAATTCTGCCTTGAAGTCTTCCTACGTCGTCATTTGACACGTGCCTCGTTCAATATCCGCCTCCCGACGTCTCCACCATAGCAACGCCAAGTCCGCTAGGTAGGATGGTGTCGTTTGCAACTTTGTTGCGACATCCCTCACGTTGGCGGCACTAAAGTACCGTTCCATACTCTATAGGAAGTCTTCCACTTCCTGAGCGTTTCTTGAGCCCTTGAAAGCCGCTGGCTTGGGGATGTCAATCCGAGGTGGTGCCGCACCGCCTTGCTCTCCGTTTGCCATAGCTCGCTTGAACAGGATCATTCTTCCCTTCATGGCTTCGAATTCGGCCTTCATTTCCTCCAAGGCGTCCATCCTAGCCATCATGTCATCAAATGTCGCCCTCATGTCGTCTCGGAGTGCTGCACACAATTCCTCCCGCAGGCTCCGATTCATCTCATTGAGGGACACCGACACTTGGTTCTCGAACTCCTCATGCGCACCTTCGAAAGTCTCGACCCGTTCAATCACCTTTTCTCCGAGGTATTCGTCCAGGATTTCCTCGACCCGAGACACTCGAGACTCCAAGGAGACACCCTTGTCTATGGACTTGTCCTTCTTTCTCCTCTCGGTGATGTTGGACATGTCGAGTTGGTTCTCCATCTCTCCTGGCACACTCACAGACCTTCTCGACTTGCAGAAGCACCAAAGAACCACTAACGTGGCTCTGATACCACTTGTCACGAACCAAAACTTGAGCCCCTTAAAGTTCCTTTGCTCGTGCGGTCCTAGACTAGTTCGCCCCGAGACTAGCTAGGCAACCTCTCCACCAAGTTACTTGGCTAAAGACACAAGAAGGTATAAAGAGAGAACTCTGGAGAATGCTAAGGAAGATTATATTGCTGGAATGCTTGGATGCTAAGATTCTTGGATGATTATAAATGAATGGCTAAGAGGCCTATTTATACAAGTGGGGAGAGGATCTAAATCCTTCCATGTTTCTAAAGAATTCTACCATCTACATGGTCCTAGAGAATTCTAGAACTGTCTACAACTATCTACAAAAATTCACCATGATCTAGAACTATCTACAACTATCTACAAAGATCCACCATGATCTAGAACTATCTACAATGGTCCACTATCTTGCGAAATCTTCTACCACAATGTGGATCTTACAAGGGAATTCTAGATAATTCTAATTAGCCCCACATTGTCGGATGAGAAAGCGTGCGGGACGTAAAACTACCCTACTATTGTTGTTCTCTTTATTTTTCATCATGTTTGTTATCCCCTAGCTAGATAGCTCATCCTCATCATATGCAATTTCCGATTGATGTAGATTTCAACTATCACCATCACTTAATAAATTAAATGTGTACTTCCAATAATTAATTGTTTTCTTCAACAATTTACTTTGTTAGACTGTGAGCAGCGGTGATCTTTGCGATCGCGCGCGTTCACATGCAACGTAAGAGCGAGCTCGCGCGCACGCAACGGTTGCAGCGGTGAGCTCGCAAATAATTTTTTTTTTTCAATTTATAATTTTTTTTTTGCATGTTAAATTATAATATTTTAATAAATACATTAAAACAAACATAACATTAATTATAAAAAAAAAACACCCTAATACAATGACATAATTAAAAAAAACCTAATACAGTGACATAATAAAAAAAAATCCTACTCACTAAAAAAACCGGGCACATCCTTCACGATTTGCCAAACCGCCAAATGCCTAAACGCTTCGCCGTTCATGGCCGCCCATTCATTGAGCGTCGAGTTTAGCACCGTCTCTTCAGTGACGTCTGCCGGAGCTTGATTGCGGGTTCGTCGGTGCATCGCGTTAAAAAGCCCGCAATTGGTCTTCACTCGGTGCCAGTGGTGGTGTAACTGCGTTGAGTTGCGAGCCACCGAGTACTGTGGGCAATTCTCGTTGTAACGAGTCTCGATTCTACCCCACATGGCATCGTTGTCGCCGCCGCCATTGCGGACGTACAACCACGCCCGTGCCAGTTCCAGGGTTTCGCCATCGGTGTACGGATGAAGAACCATCGTTGGATGATTAAAATGTGGGATTTAAAAAAAGTAAAAAAATAATTACATTTAAAATTCTAACCGTTGCGATCGCCAACGAGCGATCGCCACGTGTAAAGCGATTGCCAGCGAGCGCAACGTTTAGGCGGTCGGGGGTGCGAGCGAGCGCTCGCGAATTCGGCGCTTGCCAACGGTGCATGCGCGGTGCGAGCACGCTCGTAAGGAGTGCGAGCGCGCTCGGGAGGTAGCCGCTGCTGAAGCTTACAAGTTGATATTGAGCACTAAATACATCACCTTTTCAAGCTCTTTGCTTTTTCAACACGACTTTTGAATCGTGCAGTCCAACACAACCTTTTCACCTTTCTACTTGACTTCTCAACTTGCTCCATGTGTGTAATTTTATTTCGTCCAGCTTCACTGAAATATACATATATGGACAAATCCTGTGTCCTTAATTTTGTGTCCAACTCGTCGCGTGGCACTATTAATTTCACTATTTAAAAAGATTTATTTAAAAATAAAAGTTTGGTAATATAGAATAAATTTTAATTAATATTTATTATAAAAATTAGAATTTGAAAAATTTACATGCCATAATTTTGGATAATGAACTCTAATAATGTAGGGGATAAATCCTACTACTCGAAAGTCGTGGATGACGGTACACAAGTAACCTGTCACAAGTAACACACGTAAGAGTCCGACGGAACACCGGTGGGGTGTCGGCCGAAGGACCTCCGACGCTCAAGTTAGTTAATCGGAATAACCGTAACAATTTGATAGAAATATAAAGTAAATGAGTAGTGAAAGGGATAGTAGATCCTGAATATCCGGAGCGTCCGGAGTGTCCTGAAAGTGATGAAATGGATGAGCAAACAAGAGAGCAATCAGATCATAGATGTCCTGGACGTCCGGGACGTCGTGTAGATAGTGATAGAGATGAGCAGTGAGTTTGAGCGTTAGACTGGCGGGTGATGCCAGAGTGGAGGGTATATCGGATGAGTCCGACGGCGTGGTGATAAGAATGGTGAGAATGGATGCGGATATGGCAGAGAAGGAAGTAGAGAATTCGAGAGAGGGAGTGGAATGCGAATGAGAGGATGTCCCATATGACCTAGTATGTCATGTATTTATAGGACGGCTTTGCCTACTTAGGATTTTCTACACACCTGACTCGTCCGCCTTATCCACTAGCTCCACCTCCTAGTCAGTTCCGATTCTCATGGGGAAGAGAATCCCTTGACCAAGTCGGGTATTCACATGATAGACCGTAGCGGTTAATCATGCGTACGTGTCTGATTAGTCTTAGTAGTTTTGGACACCCCCATATTCGAGTATTGGCTCCATAAACCCAATAATTACATTTATTTTGTATTGGGCCGACGTGTCTGGCATGTCCGTCTAAGCGGGCTAAATGACAGATTTATTGGATTTATAAATAAGACGAATTTTGCCTACAACAAATAATCAATTAAATATTGACTAATGATACTCGGACACATTGTGGCCAACCACACGCGTAAAAAAAGGAAAGTTGACTGTAAAAATGGAAATAATCACATTTCCCCCCTAGGGTTTATGCTTCCCAATTAAGGTATATTTTCCTATATTACCACTTTTAGCTTGTGTGGCTGGCCACAGTGTGTCCGAATATCATTACCCATAAATATTAACTCTAATTTATCCTAATATATTTACTCCCTCCGTCCCACCAAAGATGAGCCCTTTGATTTGGACACAGAGACTAAGAAGAAATAGTAGTGGATGTATTTAGTTAAGTATTTTATTGATAAATAATGTAAAAGTAGTATGAATAAATAATAAAGAATATAAAAGTAGTGTGAATGCAAATGTAAAAATAGTGTGAATGCAATTAATTATTTCCCAAAACAGAAATGGCTCATCTTTCGTGGGACAGCCCAAAAAAGGAAAGTGGCTCATCCTTCGCGGGACAGAGGGAGTATTATTTATGGCTTTAATTGGCGCTAATTGAGGTTTAATAATTCAAATAGTGATTAAATTAACCCTATTTGAAATAAACTATTTTTATGAATCATGGAAATGGAAATTGTTTAAGAATCTTACTAATTAGTAAGTTTTAACGAATAAGAAACGCAGTGCGTGAACCAATTAATTTATGCTAAATTTGTCAAGATAGGCCCATTTCAACCTATAATGGGCCAAATAATAATAATAATATACAATTATACTCTTATAATTAATAAAACTATATATTAGTTCATATCCCTAACTTAAAATTCAAACAAAAAAGATAAATAATTCCATAGACCTCGTTCCTAAACCTAATATCCGGCGACCATAGCCTTCAATGTGCAACATAAGAAATTTCTTAAAGATTAGAGTCGAAACTCTGGGCTGATGAGCAGAAAACCTCATATATATAGACATTGTGGGTTCGACTCAAAGTATTAAGAACTTTGCTAATGAATGCTCTACTAATTATCAATCGTCTCTTCTTCCATTATTATCTATATATGTTGCAAAACCCAACCGTCTCCATTCTTATTTTTTATATATTATTATTATTATTATTATTATTAGAAGAGGCTATGATAATAAACTTAATATTTGGCAATTGAAGGACACATTTAAGAGCGATTGGGTCAAATTACACATTTTTTACACATTTGTAGCTTCTATCATCTTCGATAATTAAGAAGGGTAATTTTCGGACTTCGACGGAAATCGAGTCGGGTGGCAAAATTAGACGAAATTAAAAGTTCAAAAATTGTGAGACAATTTTTTTTTCTTGAGGTGTAAAATGCAACAACTCAAAGAGTTTGGAAATTGACATGCCATTTTTTATTTATTTTTAATTGAATACGTTCACATCAGATTCACAGTTGCCATGTCAGCTCAGACTTTGTCGGAAATCAAGTCGGCTGGCAAAATTAGACGAAATTAAAAGTTTGAAAATTGTGAAACATATTTTTTTCTGGGGTACAAAACGTAACAAGTTAAAAAGTTTGAAAATTTACATACGATTAACCCTTTTAAATATGATGAACGATTGTCTAGATCATATAATGAGGAAAGGTGGCCACGTTGCCCTTTCAATGTCAATTAATGAAGACGTGAACATTAAGTAATATCTTAAGAGATATATCGTCAACTATGGAAAAATTCATGTTAGGCCTACGTTTAATTGTTCGATATCTAACTCAATCACATGTCTCTTTGGATTATGTAAAATACTAGTGTGTTGTCCGTCGATGTTCGACGGAAATACTCATATTTTAGTATATTATTTATAAAGTCGTATAATTATTCATTTTGTTCTAAAATTCGTTATAGCAATAAATACATATATTTGTTCTTATCCCATTAAAAAATCAATTTTTAAAATCGCCAATATTATTAATATTCACTCCATCCACGAAATAGAGGTTGCATAAGATGTGTCACGTCTTTTAAAAAATGTTAGGTAGATAATATTTTAGCGGCAAATGAGACCTACTATAATGAATCGTTGTGAGCAGTGGCGGAGCCAGGCCCCTAACGATCAGAGGGGCAAATTTCTTTGCCCCGACTTTTTTGAATTTTTGGTGGGGCAAAACATAAGTAATTTGATAAATTTGTGCGTAATTTATATAATTATTTAACTAATTAAGGGTAACTGCAAAAATTTAAAGGGGGGCAATTGCCCCACCAAAGTTGTGTGTGGCTCTGCCACTGGTTGTGAGGTATAAAATAATAAATGAGTGCAAAGTATTATCCGAAAAAAGAAATAAATATGATGGACACCCCAATAAGAAAATTGTGTCCTAAATATTATGGTCGGAGTGAGTATATGATATTATTATGTTCTTATTTTTTTGAAAACATATGATTATTATCTAAATATCATAGATTGTATAATATATTATACTCCATCCGCCCACGAAAATGCATCTTACTTGTCGCTTTTTTTGTCCACGAAAATGTATCTTATTCTACTTTGTGTACCATCATACCCCTCATTCTTTCTATTATTTACCAAGTTTTACATTTATCTCACTCAGGCCCGACCATTCTATGAGGCTAACTTGGGCAATGGCCTAGGGCCCCCAAATTTAAGAGGCCTCCAAATTAAAAATAAAATAAAATCTATTAGTATATATAAAAATATTATTTTTAATAGAATTTTTAATATGAAGAATATATAACATCTAAAAAAACTTTGCAAGTAGAATTTTATTTACAAATGAGAAAAAAGAAAAAGTAATGTGCTCTCGTTCAGTATTCATGCTCTGGCTCTGCCTCGATTTTTCTCCCATTCATGTGCTTTGCAACCTCTAACACATAAGAAAATTTTAACAATATCAAATTGTATTTTAGCACATTATGTAAATATTGCTCAAGAGGCCCCCTTTTTCCTTTTTGCCTAGGGCCCCCGAAATCACAGGGCCGACCCTGATCTCACTCACAACAACTTTATCCCACTACCCCTCAAATTCTACTTTTACCCTACTCACAACATCTTTATCAGTTTTTCTTAAAACACGTGTCACACATACAATTAGACACATTATCGTGGAAGAAGGTAGTATGATTAACCGCTTTTATATATATTCATTACCCGTCTCAAATCTGATTAAAAAGAATTTTGATTGTTGTTATCATCTCAAACTCAAATAGTAATATACAATAAAACCCAAAATATTACAAATAAATAATTAAAAGAATAAGTTTCAAATGTAAATTTGAAAATTATACTACAATTTAAGAATAGCAACATGTGTCTCCTAAATCACATAGAGATTTAGCGGCAACATGTTTTTACAATTTAAGAACATCAATATGTGTCTATAGATACTCTCTAAAGTCTCAACCCAAAAAAACTTAGTCTACCACCATTACTACCCACACTGTTGTTGCGCGAAAACCTCGACCCTCACTCAGCCTTTCACGGCATTGCGATTTCCTCATGGTTGGCTCATGCTCTTATACTTTAGTTGTGTAACAGTTCTCGTTGCCTCATCCATTAATGTAGGAACGTGAGATAGCTCATAGAAAACCAAGACCTTTTTTTTTGTAGAAAGAGTTTATATAAGCTCACAATAAGATAATCTACAACAGCAGAAGCGTCGTTTATAATGTTAGAAAGCTTCTTACAACATGCGTGAACTCATGACTTTCGAATACCAAAATGATCGTCCTAGTGTGTAACGGGAATTATTTATATTGTGGTTTACAAATGTAAATTTAAAAAATAATTCAATACTTTATTTTCAAGTGATATATTTCGAGAAATCATTACGAATGCAGTAAAAATCCCTAGATAATAATACTCTATAAATTAAAAAATTCTCTAAAATAATATGGTTACTATAATAATTTGTTAAAATATAGATCTCTTGTTATCTCTTTTTCTTGAAATTTAGATATTAGTGAATTTCATATCTATCTTTTCCAAATAATTGGAGTCGAGTTCTCTTGAAACCTAATTGGATTTCATCTATAACTTTTTTAAATGAATCGAAAAATTTTGATGTCAAGTTCTCCAACGGGAATAAGAAAAAGCGTGATTATCGCATTCAATGCTTTCTTTCTCGTTAAAAATTGATTGATGCATGAATATATTCAATTAAAAATACATTAATTTATTTATTATCAATACATTAAGTGGTTGTATGGTAGGCTAGATATATCAAAATAACTCCATACTAGCTTATTTATCTAGCATAATCGAGTGTTTGGTAGCCAAGGTAATTTATCTCATGAGCCCACGAGAGCCCGACGGCCCGAGGGTATTTCACTGTTACAGCTCTTCAAATAATCTCTCCAACTTGGCGAGTTTATTTATCTCTTCTCAACAGTAACAAGGAAGAAGACAAATCTACCCTTGGCTCACCCATCACATTATCTCGATCTGTGTTCATTCCCTTCTCCTTCTTCTTTTCTCTCACCTCGCGAAGACAAGGACGGTTCAAAAGTAAGACGACACGCCGCCGCCGGAACAGGTAAACATTTCCATCCGCGATTTTATACACTTTTCGTTTGCTTTTAGGTTTTAATGCTTCCTTTGTATGAAAGCAGCCTGCAATTTGCGCAACACAAGCAGTTATCACAAGGTCGTGGGTTCGAACCTTAATCTGCCGCAGATCTGCTGTCGATTACAGCCCCTCACCACCGTATTTCCGGTCATATTTTCTCGACGAGTGCAGGTATTCTCCAAATTTTGACATCCCCATTAGCCCTAATATTTCCCCAATTCTATTTCTGAAAATAAATGACAATCCCTTGACTGATCTGGGGTGAACTCCAAAATTGAGTTTGAATTTTGTGATAACCCCAAAATTCTGGATAGTTTCTCAAAAATATTACTAGCTGAAATGACATCTGCTCAAAATTTGCTAATTTGAATCTTCGAAGTAGACATTCGTATCCAAATTGAAGAGTATTTTTTTTTTCCTCATTTGAATTGGTAGATCTTTGTGTTCTCTTTGTTGTTTTTTCAAATTTCATTGATAGAATTATGGCTCTCATTCTATTTTGCCTTTGAGGGCAGGTTATTATAACATGATTCATTAGAATCTATCCATGCATATGAAAGTCTAAAAACATGCCTGTGGAATTCACGTTTCGTTAGTATTCATCGTGAATGAATTTTTTGTGTAGATTTAAGTATTATGAATTCACCATGATGGAAGGGATTGAAGTAGTTGATGCACAAACACAATTCATGTTAATATGGGTTTTTTGTTAAAATACTTGTTACTATTGTGTTCACAAATCTGAATTTAGTTTCTGTTGTGTGTTAGATATTGATTGAGTTCACAAATATTGTGAAAACTGTTTTGTGTTGTTGGCTTCAGCTCATGAATTAGTTGCTCTTGAGTGCTTCCAATTGTGTAGGTTTTGATGCAACTAAAAATGAGGCTGAGGATGAAGATGATGTGCAGTTTATTGATGTTGTTAAATCCTCTCCCGAATGGAATGAGAAGAGGGACGAAATTGCAACGGAGGTGTGGATGGGGGCAGGAGGCTTTGAGGGATTGTAGACTAGACTAATTTGGGTTATTATATCAGATTGACTGCTATTTGTTTGTAGAGATGATGTTGTTATCTGTTTTTTCTTGCATTTGCAAACATGTCTTGTTGGATGGTTTATCAAATATATTATGTTAAATGATTAGGCTGCAGTTTCTGGTTCATGCATTTCATTTATCTATTCGTGAACCTGGCATCTGTTCGTTCTTATCAAGCATCATGTCATGAGAATGTTATGTTATTCAAAAACTTGCATATACAATGCAAACTCATAGAAAACATTTCATACATAATTGTCCAAAAGCAAAAGCAGTAGTCAAAATAGATTATAACAAGTATTTGTCCAAAATAGGGAAGAAGTGAAATACCCAATATATATAGAGTCTGATATGTAATTTTTTATTAGGGTGGGGGTACATACGGAAAGTTGAAAAGTTATCTTTGGTTTAATATAGGGTACCAAACAACTTAAATTGTTATCTCGATTTTTTTTTTGTAACCTACCAAACAACCATTACATATAAATAATCTCACCAACCCAGTTAAGTTATCTTTTGATAAATTATCTTCACATATCCTATCTAGTGTAGGTAAAGCATTATGTATAATTCATTTCTACCCATACTATTTATATAAATTATACTTATTCAAATTGAGAATCACTCTTTTAATTAATAAATTATTAATTTATTAATATATTAATCTCTCTAAATTAATAATATTACATGATCCCAAGGTTATTAATTTAGAGGTTTTACTTTAAGTGTTACATAAAGGATAATCTGGTTGCAAATAAGTGTTACTTGAAGGATCATTTCATTGCAAATAAGTTCTACATGAAGGATCATCTCATGTATTTATTGACGGGGAATCACTTTATGTTGTAATTTATAAATATAATTAAAAAAAAATATAACTTATAGTATCACTTATTTTAAAGTGATATAAATTGACAAATCATTGAAAAAAGTGCTACATGAAGGATCATCTCGTTGCTAATAAGAAACACGGATCTATGTTTTGTAGCCAATCACAACTTTTTAGGATGATATAAGGAACATATAGATACCTTAAATCACTATTATCTGAAGATCTTTACATGTAATACATACTAATATGATACTTAACTACTGCCGATTGGGAAAATATAATCTACAACAAAAACCAACAATTAGGATAGTGGAGATCTTGTACTCCTCTTTATATATATATATATATATATATATATATATATATATATATATATATATATATATATATATATATATCTAATTGGTGACTATAGATATTTGGCTAACTTCTATATGTTGATTTTCATCTTTCATTGGACTAAATGATTTTACCTTCAAACTCTATGAATCTTTTATCTTTAAGCCTTTTTTATATCTAAAGATATTGAACTCTAATCTACAATCTAAAAAAAAAAAAACCAAACCACCAATAAGTAGGCGTGTGGTTAAAGTTTGATTGTGAAGTTGTGGATTATATAAGCACAAATATGGTAAAAGTTATTATTAAAATTAAATTATTATCCTAAATTATGCATGGTAACGTCTACTATTAATGGGCAGATGGAACATTATCAATGTAAAATACATTATTCCATTTTTATATATTATTTCTTGAAATTGCTTAATGATAAAAATGGAAACTGGAAGGTTACTAAAATTGAGAGGAAAATTTAAGATATAAACATTTTTAAAGTACTTATAAACATTTATTGAAAAAATAAATAAATGTTAAAGAAAATTCTAGAATTGTCACATCAACATGAAGATAGATATAGTGACTTGAAAATGTTTTTCCGATCTTAATTTTCCAGGCCTTTCTAAACCAAGTAAGTATTTTAAATCAATTATAATTAGTATAACTATAAAAATGTTACGAAGGAATAGTAATTTATGTAATAAAGTATAGTTAATTCGTAATTCATAATAATTAAATAAAAAGACAACCATCGAATTAAAGATTGAGTGGATCCAATGAACTATAATAAAGTATAGTTAATTTTTAATTTTATTAATAAAATTAGCACCCTTATTAAAAAGACAAACCATCGAATTAAGTTGTAAGTTGTAAACAAGTATATAGTTACAAAGCATATATTTCCACTTTTACATTGGGTAAATAATAAGGAACCGTTACATACACCCTCCATCCACGAAATGGTTGCCACATTGTGGACGACACGAGTTTTAAGAAAATGGTAGGTATAGTGAATTATGGTGAGTATTGTTATTAGTGGAGTAAGTGTCTCACAATAAATGTGAGTAGAGTAGCAAAAGTGGCAATCATTTCGTGGCTTAAGTAGCAAAAGTGACAACCATTTTGTGGACGGAGGGACTATATATAATCAAGTAATAAATGAATAATTATTAAAAGTTGTCATATTGAAAATGAATGCAAACATATAAATCGAACAATTTAGATAAATCTAAAGAAAAAATTTAGAATATTCCACCTAGGCATGAGAATGATTGTAGTGGCTCTAAAAAACTTAGCAATTATATATTGATGATGGCATGATCATATTTGGGTTTCTGTACATATGCTATTGATGCATGGAGAAATGTGAAATATATATGAACACTATAAAATACGAACTCCGTTAATAATCAATGTATACGAAATATGTATGATAATGGTTAATCCGTGGATTCACACATGAATGCTGGAAGAACATCATGAGAAGGGAAAACATCTCGCACTCTACATTTCAATATCAATTCGACTTCTTAAAACATAACAAAAGACCCAATATATACACTAAAAACCCTATAACTTGACGCCCAAATCAAGAATTAAATAAATAAATATAAATATATATTACACGTTTATCTTCATCATTCTCTCCATCCTCAAAATGCTTTGTGCTCGAATCGGTAACGTCCTCGATTTGGTCTTCGTAGGGTGGATCATATTAATCGTGTAATAAGTAAAAAAACTCTTGATTTTGGGCTCGTAATTCCTTGAATTGTTGATACAAAAAGTCGGCATCACGACAGAGATAATCTTGAACATTCTGAACGCCTGATTGACGAGGACACATCGCGTAGGAGTGTAGAAGACTCTTATACCAATTGATGCAGGGAGAAACGTGAAATATATTTGACAATAATAGAAAGACAAATTCCGTTGATAACCAATATTATTGTATACTGGAATACGTAGGATAAGAGTTAATCCGTATGACACATGAATGCCGCAAGAACACCACGAGAAGGGAAAAAATCCAATACTCTACATTTCAATATCAATTTGACTCCTTAAAACATAACAAAAGATCTACTATATGTACTAAACCCTCTAACATGATCGGCTATCCTATTCATAACTGCACAGGTGGTCAAAAGAACCGGAATAAAACTGTAACTGGTAGATCTGGTTCTGGAATCTAGAACCGTCTTCACGTTGGTTCTGATTCCAAAGCTGCGGAACAGAGAATCGTCGGTTTTGTTTTGATTTCGGTTACGAACCACCGGTTCCTCATATTTTGTCTTTTAATGTTGTTATCTATATTTATGCGTATCATATTTATTTCACCCAAACTATTACATTAAGAGGCAAAAAATTACAATTAAACAAGGAAAAGTAACAAAAAATGAAAAAAAAAAAACCATAATTGAAACTCTCAATCATGCTGTTCCGATTTGGAACCATTGGAATCGAAAAACTGAACCGAACCGCAACACGGATATACATTTTAAATGTGATTAATGATTCTTTGGATCCAGCCCCAGTTTCGTGGATCCACGCAAAATTTTTATTAAAATTATTGTTGGACATCAAGAACATGGTCTTGTTCTTTCACGTTTCAATTAATGAAGGTGTGAGTATTTAATAATATCCTTAGTCAACTATGGAAAAACTATGCTGAGCCGATCCGCAAAACAAATTACATTCTCTTCGTCTCATTGCATTATATGGCATGAATATTTTGGTTCTGTGCAAGTGCTCCCCTACTCATGAGATGTTCTATCTCATTTTTATTTCCCATCCCATGCCATACTATAATTTAAAGAACAGATGAAGCATAATTAATTGTAAAGTTACGCTAAAACATGAGCTATTGAAATTGGAGAAAAAAGTGGAAGAAAACTATTTCCTTTTTACAGTATAAAGATATTAAAAGCGGGATAAAAGATTTTAAGGTGGTTGATCTCGTGCATTGTTTTCGGTGCCGCTTCCGATAAGTTTTTGGAAATTAAGAATCGTTTAACTTTGGAGTTATGATAAGATAATATGCATCAATGCTGGTATGATAACATCTAAAACGAAGCGGATAACAAAAAATTAAGGATGACTCTCAACCATCTGAGATGGGTTGAACATTTTAATACTACTACTAATACAATATGGTGCCCCCTAAAGATTGTGGATAGATTTACATCAATTATCTTATTCATATATGGGGTGAACTATTATATTTCTTATCTTTTGTATTAAAAAGTAGGTAAATATTTTGAGTTGAATAATAAAGTGGTAGGCCAAAGGTTGGTTTTTATATAAATATTGAAATGGTATGAGGTTAAAAAAGTAAAAAGTGTGTAAAGTCATTTCCTTAAATAGAAAAACTATCAATTTCGTGAACAGATCAAAATAAAAATCTGACTATAATTTTCGTGGATCTGTCACGTCAAACTGTAATCTCACTCTAACCCATAAACTCAAAGTCAAAAGAATATTCTTTATATATTCATTCTCATACTACTTTTCACACTTTTACAATAATATCAATATATTTTAGAATATTACGCATTAGACCTACAAAAACTTTTCAATCAATATAAAAATATAAATATTATTCATTCATTTAATAAAAGAAAATTATATAGCTTGATAAAAAAATTACATAAAACATGCAATCCCTACATATAAATTCTTTGCAGAGAAAATAAATTTGTCCTGTACTTTCTTGAAATTTTAATCACATAGTTATATTGTATTTTTCTATTACTTTTGTGTTGATTAATTTATTGTTTTTAATTTTAGCTATATTATAATATTGTATATTTTTCTTTATCATTATTGGATGAGGTCCAACTTTTTAAATGCCAAAACATAAAAGAGTAATCTTCTATAGCCTATTTATAATTCACACTCTTTTACATACCAAAAATCTTTAAAAGACTAATATACCCTCAAACTTACAAAATAATAAAATAAAAGTTAAATAAAAAAACAACAAAAAAACAAAATAAACCCTACCCCCACCCACCCGCCGTCCCCATCCCTCTCTCTCCCCCAAATCGGTCCCCCCACCCAACAATCTCCCTCTCTCTCTCCCAAATCGGTTCCCCCACCGCCGACCTCTCTCTCTCTCCATCTTCATCGTGACATCTCCTCATCCTCCTCGTCGTGACATCGTGACATCTTCGTCGTGAACGGAAGAACATGAGCAACCGCCGCCAAAACCGCCGCCGCAATGAGTCGCCGTCGACGTCCTCCGGCGAAGAGGAGGAAAATTCGAATTTTCGAGTCCCAATTCCACCGGTTAGTGCCCTTTCTTTTTCGAAATTCATGCTTAAGTCTTCGATTGAGAATGCATGTATTTTAGTTTTTACATGTTAGAAATTGTTATATGTTAGAGTTAGTTTTCGACAATGTTTTTGGTGTAATAGAGTTGGAGATTTTTGAATTTGTTCGTGTTGGGTAGTTCGACATTTGCTGTGTTGGTTTTGGTGTTCTTACGGGGTCGATGGAGGTGGGGAAGACGACGGCGAAAGAGCTCTGGCGTGCTCACGATGGGCTTCCCATCGTGAGGTCACGTTGAGGTTTCCATCGCCCGATCACGATGACACTCTATCGTGAGCTCACGATGGAAACCTCAGCGTGACCTCACGATGGGAAGGCCATCGTGAGGTCACCCAAGAGCTATTTCCCTTATCCTTCATCTTCTTGTGTTTATGTTGGTTTGTTGAATTATAACACGTTACCATGCACTTATACTTGGTTTTATTGATTTTGTAGGAACATTATGAATTTATTAGACCCGCCATGTTGTACTCGTCTCCTAAAGTAAATCTTTACATGAAGGTAGACGTGTTTAATGAGATTAGACGAGTTCTATTTGAAATATCCGGTGATCATCAAGCCAAGAATTTTCTAAGAACCGGTGTTGTTGGGCGGTTGAATGATGCTAGAAGAAATCAGAGTGCAAGTAATGCGCTAAATCTAACAATAGCCCGACAGTTGCAAGGGGTTGGTGCTAATCGGGTACCAGAGAATGAGCTTTGGTTTTATCTTGGTCATACGACCCTTCGTATGACGGCAGTGGAATATGCTCTCATCACCGGCCTTCACTTTGGAAACTCTACATTTAATCCTTATGCAGTTCATGTACCTCCTAGAACTGGCATTCACTACAGATTTTTCAATGGCCGAGAGATAAAGACAAATGAGTTGCGCGACGCCTTCAACAGAAAACAACTTGGGAGAGACATCGATGACTATTTGAAGGCGGCCAACTTGCTTATTTACTATTATTTCCTCCTATGTCGGGATAAACCCACCATAGAGGATTGGGCATGGACTTTAGTTGAAGACTTCGAGGCTTGGGATGCCTTCCCATGGGGCTCGTACACCTGGGGAGCACTATGTCACTATGTGTACAACGCCCAGACAGTCCCCAAGGACTACCACCTCTATGGTCCGGTTTGGGCTCTACAGATTTGGACTTATGAGATGATTCCGGTGTTGGGAGGTCGATGTGGAATCAAAGATCACATCGAGAGAGTGCCCCGGTGCTTGATGTGGGCCACAAGAGTGATGAAAGTTGATTTCAGTCAATTCTTCGATAATATACGGGTACATTTATAATCTTATAATGTTTTTCATTCATTCAATGATGCACTCTATATTAGTTTCTAAAATTCTAATATTACCTTTTCATTACCTTTGCAGCTTCAGGTATTGGAAAATTTTGAAGCTACGGAAGCAGAGCGTTATGAGTATTACATGCTGAGCTTCGAAAATGGAGACCCTTTTGATGTTCGATATATACCTCCCAAACAAATTGCTTCCAGAAATAACCCGACTACAAAGAATGCCAAACAGAAGACTATGGGAAAGTTGAAGCAGTTAGCAGCACGGGTGGTCCGTGGTGACCCGGCACGACAGATGTCGAAGCGTCGTCGGGAGGGTACCCCACCACCTCGCAGTTCACCACCACCTCCTAGTTCACCACCTCCTAGTTCACCACCTCGCAGTTCACCACCTCCTACTTCACAGTGGGGGCCCTCGGGAGAGCCAGACAGGGTTTGTTGTTTGCACGGACGACCATGCCTCCTCCATGATGAGGGCACGAGCAGCAGGGGGGACGAGATTGATCGCCGGTTGAGGAGTGTTCTGGACGACGAATCTGACAACGGCTTCCTTGCTAAACTGACTCGGAAAATGAGTCAGTTTTTTGTTATGAGGCGCCCAGACAGTCCTCCACAACAGTCCAATAGGAGTCGTAGGACGGCATTGGACGCGGCCCGTCACTCTACCTCGGCATTCGATGCTCAGATGCGGACTGGTAGGATCGACCAGGACTGGGATCCGGCCCGTCACTCTAGTGCTGCAGGTTTTGGTCACATGCAGACCTCTCCAGTTCGGCCCCAGCAACCTCCAGTTCAGCCCCAGCACTCTCCAATGCGGTCACACCATTCTGCAGTTGGGTCCCACCACGACGAGAGGCAGACTTCCCGCCGCTCTGAGCCGGTGCCTTTCCAGTACTCTCACTGGCAGACTTCCCAACACTCTGAGCCGGTGCCTTTCCGTTACTCTCGCCGGCAGACTTTCGACCACTCTGCGCCGGTCCCTCTTCACGACTTTACGGCTCCTTCTCGGCAACCTCAAATCGGTGTTACAGTCCGTGATGAGCCGTTTCAGCAGTTTGGGCCGTTCCAAGCCGATCAGGAGGCGCAGTCCTCACAGCAGATTGGTCAGGACTTGTTTGCCCAGCTCTTTCGCCCGATGCCGATGTCGACCCCTTACGAGACAGTGCAGCAGCCCATTCTAGAGACACCGCAGCAGCCTATTCACCAGACGACGCAGCTGCTCCCTTACCATACACCTTTGCAGTTGACCTATGGTCCGAGTGAGCATCAAGGTTCCAGCTCACACACTCCCCAGCAGTGCGTTGTAGATGATCCGGTTAATGAGGATGATGCTCAATATGAGGAGCCGGATCAGGAGGGTGGTGGTGAGGTGGTAGGTGATGTTGCATTGGGTCCTCGGGAACGTAGACCGTCTGCTGCTCTCCGCACCCCTTTTCAGGGTGCAAGACAAAGTAGAATGGAGAGGTTGAGGATGATGTATAGTGACTTTAGGCGGCAGGGATGATATGAGTGTTATGTGCCTGTGCTTGAGACGGGTTATCATCTAACAAACCAATTCTTTGATCGGGTGGAGGATCCGAAGGAGGACTTCCATCAAGATGTAATGGACCTCTACGTGCTTTCGATTCGCACGAGGATCCGAGTGCATAACCGAACTGCTCCAAATATTGGGCCAACTAACACGATCATTATCGGCACTTAGTTACTTGTAAGTTTTTAATATATATTCTTTATATTCTACTATAAATATTTAAAAATGATATTAATCTTGTATGTTGTCAATTTGATAGCAAATTTTGCGTGCCGAGCTGCAACTCCTACATCCGAAGGATACAGAATTCAAGCATATTAAGGGGAAGCCCACATATAAGGGTTGGGAGATGCATCCGGGATTACATGACATTGTGCACGGGTTAGACTATCCAAATGCCGTTCCATGGTCGAATTGCAAACATGTAAGTGTTTATGGTGATATATATTTCAAGTTTCTAACCATTCATTATTGATTTAAATTATTCTATTTTTGTATTGAAACAGATCTGCGCTGTGTGTAATGTCTTTAAGAATCATTGGGTCACGATTCGGATAAGTATTGCTGATTGGACGGTTGAGTTGTACGACTCAATGTCACACGAATATGATCAGGAAAGGGTCGCGCCTATTGATTATGAGCTCAAGCCCATTACTCGTCTCGTTCCTCGTCTACTAGCTCTCTCAGGCTATTGGACTAACAATGCAACAATGACGAAACGAGATAGTGAAATGAAGCTTTTGAAGATGCCGATCAAAGACCAGTTTGCCCAGACAGACAGTCACAGTTGCGGCCCCTTTGCATGCATGTATTTGGATCGTTTGATTAGTAGTAAGCCGAGACACTGGGGGAACATCACAGAACGCTACATTCAAAGATATCGGTGGCTCGTAGCGACTAGGATTTATTGGCTTGCTGTACTTGACAACGTCTAGTTTTATTAGTTTATTGAGTTTATGATGTTTGAAACATATATTTGGTTCTTATTTTTATGGTAGTTCCTAGTTTATTGACTACATGAATGAAACAGTAGTTTTGAGCAGGTAAACCCCTAAACTCTCGGGTCTGGTCACGATGATAATGCCATCGTGACCTCACGATGACAACACCATCGTGAGCTCACGATGGTGTTGTCATCGTGAGGTCACGATGCCAGGGCAGTCGTGAGGTCACGATTAATACAACCGTGAGCTCACGATGAGGACGCTAAACCCCGTCGTGATGTTAGTATTTTTGACTAATTATTGTGTTTTAACCTGTTATATTATTTTGGTACGTGTTAAATATGTTCTACTTAACATTGAAATACATCAACAAATGAAAAATTTCACATTTAAACACACACTTATAGTGTTGGTGAGGTGTGTGACACAATAATGAATACATTACTATATGTTACATATACAATGACTCTTGCATTTGATAAACAATACACCTCTAACAATAACCCATTTAGTGTTTCTTTGATATAAAACCGCAAAATATGATGTGCAAATGTTTGTTAAGACATAATATAAACATTACAACACTAATTAAACATTATTTTAGACGTAATTGTTCCTGTTTATTAGTTCACGACAAGATAAAAATATCATCGTGAACCTGGTCGTGAGAATGTCATCGTGATCACGATGTACTCATCAACGTGACCACACGATGGCATTAACATCGTGACCTCACGATGGAATCGTCATCGTGAGCTCACGATGATAATGCCATCGTGAGGTCACGATGATAATGCCATCGTGTGGTCACTTTGGCGTGGTCATCGTGACCTGTCCAGAAACTCGAAAACAATTAACATTCAAATTCAAGTTACCATCGCAACGAAACATCAAATTAAACACAAATTTTAGTACAAATTCATACAGAACCAAATCACCAAATAAAGTCACCAAATAGGTCTAGTAGTTCAAACATAACTTTAAAACAAATCTAAACTATAACCAACACGCTAGTCGACATCTAGAGCCGTGGAGGGTGACGCACCATCGTCCGCTACTTTATTTCGGGCCTCAAGTTCTGGCGGCAACCAAGCAGTGTCCCTTAGGATCAGCACTCGGCATCTAATAATTTCTCGTGTCGACTCCATCACCTCAAAGATCACGGCATCATCTACTTTGAGGTCGAAAGTGCGTGTGAATTGTTTCCACCCTGCATACTCAAACTTCGGTTTCTTCAAAGATCCAAGGTACATCAACTGACATTCGGTTCCATTATGATTGGCAACCAGTGGCACATCCGCAGGAGGAAGTTTACCGACAATATGTGCTGGTATATGCTATATTGCACACAAAGCATTGATTAAAAGTCATACCAAACAAATTAATTGTTTGTTTAGTGGTACAAATTCTTACCAAATGCCAAGGGGCCGAAACATGTGACTTGGCTAGGATAACATCAAAAAAGGGCTTGTCTCCTGATAGGCAGTTCAAGTTTGAATCGGATGGGTTGGTCGACATCTACAACCATCCAAATGCGACAAAACATAAAGTGAAGACAAACATCAACATCAACATCAACCAATTAAATTCAATAATTTGCTACATTTTACATAAATCGAACATCATTATCAACATCAACATCTCCAACCAACTTCAGCAATTGACACATAAAACAACATCTTCGAAATTCAACATAGCAAACCGAATTAAAAAACAACATATATCAGACATAAAACAAAAGATAATTTCATAACTTCGAAGAAACGTACCTCTAATCGGAAACGAGCTGTGGGGGCGGCGGCGGCGGCGGTGGACAAGAGAAGCGGAGGTATTGAAAAGAGGGAAGAGGGAGATAGGAATGAGATAATAATGATATATGATGGATATTGGTGAAAAAGAAGGTAATGTACGTATGGTTGAAATAAAAAGTTTGAGATTCTGTAGTACTTTATAAGGAAATCTGGATTCATCACGATGGGATCACCATCGTGAGGTCACGATAGGAGTGACCATCGTGAGGTCACGGCTGTTCCTTCATCGTGACTTCACGATGGCTCGTCGTGACCTCACGTTGCAGATACCATCGTGAGGTCACGATGGTTTTGTCATCGTGATCAAGACAGAGACACACCAAAAATCATCCATGTATGCAAATAATACCTGTCTAAAAAATTCTGAACATAATAACAGATATTAAAGGTTTAAAAAGGTCAATACAATGCCATAAACTCAACAAGTTCTGTTACTCCTATATTTCATCTTCAATTGGGTTAGGACATGCTCTAATATCATGACCCTCACGACGACAATTGCTACATCTTTTTTTCCTCCGGCGTCGTTGACTTGATTCTACACCCCCAAAATCATGAAAATTTTGTTCATCCTCTGTTTGTTGGAGAGGGATATTCAAATCGACTCCACCAGGGGGAATAGATGTCGTGCATTTTTTTCTGTTGTGCCCAGATCCACCACACCTTGAGCAAACTTGAGGACGGCGTGCTCTCGTGCCTTCAACTGCTGACCGAGCACGACTCGTTCTTGGACGACCGGCCTGATGTACATCTTCTGGAGGATAAACCCTAATTGATTTGATCTCCGGCGGCACATTCCACTCGTCGGGGTGTGGTATTTGATTGATATGCTCAACATAAGTCTGTCTTAGGCCGTCTTGTTTGAAATATCTATGTACGAAATCGTACACGTTCAAACCAATGCCGGCCCGCCTGTTAAAATAGGAAAAATAGAATTACTTACATACAAAATGAATATAAAAATACTAGAAAATTATTACAAATAATATAGATTTTACCTTATAGCGGCAGCAGCATACTTACATGGAATCCTATCCTCATCGAAGACACGACAATCACACGTCCAATTTTGAAGATCCACTTCATATTGTTGATTATCTTCGTCTACTTTATAAACATGGTCGGTGATTGCTCGAACAGGAAGATGGAGACTCGCTTGCACAGATAGAGAAAGCTTGTTGAATGTAGTGAAAGTCAACACATGATCTCTCGATTCAGCATCAGTACGCCGCTCGTCAAACCAATCCTCCAATGTGTGGCGAAATGTTTCAAGTAATGAGCACACTGGTAAATGCCTTCCCCACCACAAAACACTGTTCACGGATTCGACAGCATTGGATGTCAGTAATCCATAGCGCCGCACAGGACACTTTGGCCTAGCCCACCTCTCTGGTCCAATTTGAGAAAGTCTTCTGTGAGCACCATTAGGACTTACAGTGTACAACAATTCAAAAAAGTTTTCAAACACTTCGTGGCGATAACTAAATGCTGCTTCATAAAAGAGTGTGGCCACAGTTTTGCCGTATGGGGTCAAATTTTTCTGCAGATGGTGATAGCACAATCCGTGGAACTCATTTGGATAGACGGTTCGAACTGCATTCCTAATGCTCTTATGTTGGTCGCTCACTATCAACAAATCTTCGGGTGGATTGAAGCATTTGCGTAGGTTATAGAGAAAATAAGTCCACGACTCATCATTCTCTATCGGACCAAGGCCAATTGCAAGCGGAAACACTTGCTCGTTCCCATCCTTCGTGCAGGCAACAAATAAGGTTCCTTTGTTTCTACCCTTAAGATGAGTCCCGTCTACTATGAGCACAGGGCGAAGACACTGCTCAAATGCTCTAATACACTGTCCAAGGGCAAGGAACATGTGACAAAACATTCCTTCACTAGTCGTCTGCAAGTCGTATACAGTCCCAGGATTACGTTGTTTCAACAAATACAAATACGACGGAATCTTCTGATATGACGAGGGGAAGTCACCGTACATTCTCTCTATCGCTAGTTGCCTTGTTCGGACGGCAAAGTTGTATAACATTTGAACGCCGTATCGCATGCGCATCTCTGCCATCATCTCCTTAGGCCTCAGAACGACCTTCTCATCTATCAATTTCTTAGAAAAATAAAATGCGGCCACCTCGCTACTCACCGACCTTGCACGTGCATCACGGTTCAAATCTGATCGGCAACTGTGCTCCAATGTCAACTTAGTAATCCGAAAAAGAGTTGCACATTCCGTAGCACACAACCTAAACGTGCAATTCTTTCTACCACTCCTACATAGGTACACTGCACGGTTCGAAGCGGAGCGATCGGTCTTACACTCCACAAAGTGCTCCAAATGATACAATCCTACAGCTATCCTCAACTTTTGCACTGATCGAAATATCGATCCTACCTCGAGACTACCATTGATGACGATAGGCCGCTCAACCCACGCCAACGGTATTGCGCTTTCAATGTCAGGATGTGGAATGATCCAATTGCGCTGTGTACGCTCATGCTCAACCTCATTTTCTGATTGATGGTCCGATGAAAAGTGTCGCTGCCCCATGAACCTATCCATTTGTGCCGGCTGTCCAATCCAAGCATAAAACTCTTCTTTCAATGATTCAAGCAAATCTTTACGACGATCTTCCTCTTCATCTTCGGATGTAGACACCGCTTCATCCTCCTCATAATCTTCATCATATTCATCATCATCACCATCGTCACTATCATCTTGTGCACCCGAGGTGCTACCTCTCACATTAACTTCGGGGGCGGAGTTCCCGCGGTTTTCAATCACATAAACTTCAGGATCTTCTTTAGGGTCCGCTAACCATCGAAGTAATTCTAAATCGCCCCGCAATAGCACTTTTGTTTTCATGCCGTTAATGGTTGTGAGGTACCATAACACATATTCGGTCTCCTTCCCACCATTCAAACCCTCTCTAATGAGTTCCACAAGGTTAGCACGATTAATCGTGCCGGGGTCGATGTAGACAACAAATAAATCCCCGTCCATATATGTCGATCGCTCCCAATGACCGCCGTGATATATAATAATACGGCGTAAAGACATCTGAAATTAAGAAAATATACAAAAATGAAGTGTAAACAATCAATGAAAATACTTGTTTAGCACACATCTGTGCTGGTCACGATGGTGATCACCATCGTGAGGTCACGATTCGTGAGCTCACGGTGGCAATTGTCAACGTGACCTCACGATCGTGATCTCACGATGGCAGTTGTCACTGTGACCTCACGAATCGTGACCTCACGATGGTGATCACCATCGTGAACACGGTGAACTTGTCCATCGTGACCATAGCAGAATTCGTGTGCTTAGCTTAGAACTAGGTATTTCAACTTCTTTTAACCCCACGATACCATGAAGTTTTTAATTTAAGACACCATTATATGAACAAAATAACATATTTCATGACATAAGATGAAACATATCTTGTATTATACTTTCAAAAACCCTAATTTCACCCTAACAATAACCCTAATTTCAGCAGCAACTTATATCAAATGAACAAACATTATACATATTATGCTTACCTTTGTATGAAGTAAGGAACGCCACGGAGCCCCCGTTGATGCTTTCGTTCTTCTTGGGCGAGATCTTGGATGCTTGGTTTTTTTTTGTTTTTTGGGTGTATGTTTGTTGATTGTGTTTTGAATGTGAGGTTATGAGTTTGAATGAGGATTATTCTTCCCCATTACTACCACCACCAACCTCAGTGGCTTCATTTATTACCTAGTACACCCGAAAATATTCACCAAATCGAATGTGCAGATACATTAATGAGTTTCGCATGCATCAGTCGTGGTCACGATGGAAGTGCCATCGTGACCACATGATGGGACTGCACCGTGACCTCACGATGGGATTTCCATCATGAACAACCCATTGTGACATTCCCATCGTGACCACGTGCGCAGTCAAAAGTATGACACGGTTGACTTTGAAAACTAAGGGTATTTTAGTACTTTTACAGGACTTTGGTATACAAAAGAGTGTGTTTTAAAGATAGGCTATAAAAGAAGTGTTTTTTATATTTTGGTATTTTTTGTTAGTTTCCTCTTATTGGATTGTATTTTTCCATCTTCAAATAAAAAAACGTAGCATTATTAAAAAAAACTAAGCCCAAAACCCGAACTCTTAATTATATATAAATACTTATTTAAGTCCACAACCCAAAACTTAGATATAAATATGTTAAAACCCCTGATTGTGATCTATTTTCCGCCGTCTCATGCGTTCTTCTTGTCGCTTTTCTTCTTCTTTACAAATAATTAGTGTGTAGTCTCATCGAAATCTTAACATTATGATATTTAATTTTAAAAGTACAATAAAATAATTTGTTTAAAGTTTCTTCAGAAATAATACTTCTACTCTTAAGTTCAAAGTGATGAGCTTTTTTACAGTAGAGACTCAAATTTGAGTTCCCTCAAAAAAAAAAAAAAAAAAAAAAAGAAAAGAAAGAAAGAAAAGAGAAAAGGAGAGACTCAAATTTGAGTGTGGGGAGAGAGAAAAGGACAAAACTGCAATTTAGAGTTGAGATTGTAGTAGGATTGGGGACCTGGTATATATTTGGAGATGGTCTAATGTACATTGATGGTGCGATTCAATTATTTTTACTTTTAATTGTTTATATGTATTCCTGCTGTCCCTCTAGTAAAATTATTTTGGTGCAACACGGATTTTACAAAAGTTACTCCCTCCGTATCTTTATAAATGTCCTACTTTACCATTTTTTGATGTATTTTTATAAATGTCTTACTTTATTTTTTTACCATCATACCCTCTTTACTTTTTAAATTTATAACTCTTTGTCACTTATGACTCCACCTCACATCAACTTTATTTCTACATTTTTATCATCCCAACAATTTTATTCTTATTTTTTTGATCAATACAACTTCTTTTTTATCATTACCACTTTTTTTTGTCATTATCCTACTATCCCTATTTTTTAACTTTTACTCTACTTTTCAACACTTTATCAACTTTCTTAATTCTCGTGCCAAATCAAACTAGGACACTTATATAAATACGGAGGGTGTAAATAATAGTTATGTTAATGAAGAAAGGGATCCAACTTTTGTGAGTGAAAAAACTAAAAAAAAGAATATGGTAATTGTTAAGTTAGTGGGGAGAACTTTGTAAATGGAGAAAAAAGTAAAAAAGTAAAATAATGTTAGGGTTATGTACGAAAAGGAAATATAAATACTATTAATGGATGGAGGGGAATAGAAACTTCGTCTTACTTTTATATATATATATATATATATATATATATTTAGGAAATAGATGATATGAGAATAAAATATTATCTTAACAAATGAGAATAGATTTTCACCATAAATCTATGGGTGATGGACGGTCAAGATTTGGCCTAATTAAAGCGGATCAAATCCGGGTCAATCCGTTGACTCTTTTTTTGATTTTTTTTTAAACGGTTACCAAGATGCACAACTTTACATATTCGGATGTATCACTCTATATAACTAGATGCACCACTAGGTGCATTTAGATGCACAAGATTTTCATTTTTTTTTTCAATTTTTTAAGGGGTCATCCAAGATGCACAACTTCACATATTCTGATGCACCACTTCACATATACGGATGCACCACTAAGTGCATTTAGATGCACCAGATTTGTAAAATCTGTAAAAAAAAATGAAAAAAAAAACTGAAAAAAAATCGGATGCACCATAATGTGTAACCAAATGCACCACACAGTGTAACTAGATGCACCACATAGTATAACTAGATGCACAACGTTTTACGAAAATAAAAAAAAATGAAAACAAAACTAGTGCATCTTAATGCACTTAGTGGTGCATCTCATTATGTAGTGTGGTGCATATGACCTGACTATAAGAAAAAAAAAGACGAATAAAAAAACGAAATAAAAAAACTTAAAATCTTGTGCATCTCAATGCACTTAGTAGTGCATCCGAATATGTGAAATGGTGCATCCAAATATGTGAAGTCGTGCATGTAAGTTGAACGTTAAAAAAAAAGACGAAAAAAAAACGAAATAAAAAAGCTTAAAATCTTGTGCATCTCAATGCACTTAGTGGTGCATTCGAATATGTGAAATGGTGCATCCGAATATGTGAAGTGGTGCATATAAGTTGAACATTAAAAAAAAATCGACAATAAAAAAAAGTCAACGAATTGACCGGGTTGATATATATATATATATATATATATATATATATATATATATAGGGATGGAGTTAGGTGAAAACCAACCCTTATTTAGAAACTAGAAATTAGATGTACAACATTATTATATTGTAATCTATGGTTCAAATAATGCTTCATTTTTAAATAATTTTTCTTTTAAATACTACTATTAGATTAATATCTAATTGAGGGTGTATTTGGCCTATAAAAAAAATCCAAATTATATCCTCCCATCCATGATTCACGCCAGAAAAAGATTTACTAATATTTTGTGCTATAGTTTGAATAAATTAAAATATTCAAATTTACCAAATACGATTATATATATTAATACAAATATTTTCGAGTAAAAACATGTGAATTTGCTATTAGTTATTTTTCAATTCATTTACTACTATTTTATTAATAATGATGCAATATTGTGAGCATTATATTACAGATTCAAAAACATTATATTGTGACCTTAAAAAACATTAATTATTTAAATCGAATAATTTTATAACATTATATTTAGTGAACAACAACATTATCAGACACAACAACCAACATTATTTTATGCACATAACATATGCAACGGTAATGTAATTATAGTGGGTTTAAATAATACTTATTATTTTAAGGAAAAAAAATATTTAATAATCAATACAACAGCATAAAATAATTCTGATAGAACATTATAATTTTATGAAAAAATATATATAACTGTCATACTTATATTGTCATTTGAACCTTAAATGTAAGCTCGAAAATGCTGATATCCTCATTTGAGAACATAAAATGCAAAACAATGCAACATTAAAATTTTGTATTTATTTTATTTTATTTTTGAATTTGTGGGAACCCGCAGCCGCTACCTTTGGTGCGTACTGGGTAAACCCCCGTCCTTGTGCAGTAGCCTGTAAACCACACAAGACAGGTAAATTACACCTTCCAAGTACAGGTGTGACAGACTCGACATATAGAGGCGTAAGTAGGGATTGAACTTAAAACCTCTCAGTTTCAGGCAGCCCACTCTACCACTATGTCATCTCCAAGGAGACTAAAATTGGGTGCACCACACAAAAAAGAAGGAAAAACTAAGCATGTGTGGGGAAAAAATAAAGTATTAAATTGAAATAAAAAGTAAACGAAAAAAATCACAAATAAAAAATCAAATTGCTAACCGTATTATCATGTCAAACTTTATAAAGAATCTCATAAAATAAGGAAATGACACTTACTAAAGAAAATGACTTTAAAATCCCTAATCTTAATCACGTCTAACTAAATAATCAATATAGTCAAATCAATCTCAACCATTAATTGTATGAAATCTAGCGTCCATATTGATTTCTAGTTTTCATATAGGGATGGTTTCTATTTGATGCATCCTATATATATATAAAATAAATCTTCATTTAATTTTAATTGGATATAATTAAATTTAATTAAAGTTTGGTAAATCCAATTTGAAATTAATAAATTATAATCGTAATAAATAAATCAGACATATAATAAATTTTCATTATAATTAAAAAATCCTAATTATCCTCTAATTGAATCTCAAGAATCTTTTATTAATTACTTCCTAATTACGATCAACAGGTGCGGTCGTTCTTACACAAGTTTTTGCCGGAAACAAATATCTATAAATACAGTACGCAATTCAGGAAAAGAAAAACAGATCTAAATTAAGTGTTGAGGAAAAGTTTCAAATTCATTTCTTCTTCATCAATTTCAGTAATGTTCTATTATCCCTTTATCCCTCTACTTTCTTTCTTTCTTGCAAGTAATTAATGATTACAGGGATAGTATCTATTAGTAATGTTGATTATCTCTCCTTTTACCAATTAAATGTGTGTGTGTGTGTGTGTGTTTTTTTTTTATTTTTTTTGAGATCTTAGCTTGATAATTTATGATTGTACGCTAATATTGATAAAATTGGTTGAATATTTTGTAGGTAGTATGGCAACCACGTTTCCAAGGTTCATCCTCTTCAAATTTGATATGATAGGTAACACATTTTTCAGCTACTCAAGTATTCACGAGGGCGTCCGTCACTGTGTGACTCAAGAATTTATAATAGGCGTGCACAACCCGGTCGCCAAGATCGAGCTGGAACCAGCCAAAATCGATAGCAAGTACTTTCACCTACGATTTTATGGTGTCAACAGATATTGGGCGGTGAATAGTGATGGGATTGTTGTTGCTGAATCGAAAACGGCGGAGGAAGACGCATCCAAGTCATCGTGTACCTTGTTCGAGCCCACACGTGTGGACGACGTCGGCAACATTCATTTGACTCATGTCCACACCAATGGGCGCCTTGTGGTGAGAGGTAAACGTCTGTTGGTAGATAAACGAGGTCCTTATACTCTAGGTAAGTTCAAATTTGTGGACTGGGATACAATAGTCAAACTGCCTGAGCACGTCGCTTTCAAAGGCGACAACGGCAAATACCTCCAAGCACACCGGCAGGACGACGAGCACTACCTCAAGTTCTCATCCGATGATCCTTACGACCAGAAGTCCGGCTTCCATGTGGAGCTAAGGCAGGACGGATCGGTCCGGATTAAGTCGGACTATGTTGGAAAGTTCTGGAGACTCAGTCCTAGCTGGATTTGGGCCGATGAGGACCGCTTATCTTCCCGCGACAGGAAGGACGATGCATTCTGGCCGATCAAAATCGACGGCAACACCATCGCTCTTCGTAGCGCAGCCAACAACAACTACTGCACACGTCTCCCCGACGTGGATGGGAAGAAGGACTGTCTCAACGCTGCAGTGTCCACGATCACCCGGGAAACAAGACTGGTGGTGGAAGAACTGGTGCAGGAACGACAGATCTACGAAGTGATCTACCGGATGGAGGATCAGCGAATATTCGACGAGGTGCCTTACCTGGCGGGGAAGACGGTCGCCTATAACAAAGGGGATACGGAGGGTTCCGTGGGGGTCGAGATTTCGTACCAAGATGAAAAATCCTACAGTTTCACCCGTGGCTTCTCGATAACCGCAGGGGTGAAAACCAACATCAAATGTGGCGCGCCCTTCATTGCAGAAGGCGGGATCGAAGTCTCGCTTGAGGTAACTGGGAGTATGGAGTGGGGAACCACGTCGACGGCGACACAAATTGTTAAGGCTACGGGTACAGTTCCTGTGCCGGCCAAGAGTAAGGCTGTAGTTCATTATGTGGGAACCAAGGGCAGCTGCAATGTTCCTTATTCTTACACGCAACAGGACAAGAGCTCCACCGACGGCAAAATTGTTTATTCCAAACAGAATGATGGTATGTACACCGGCGTCAGCTGTTACAACTTCGAATTTGTTATGGAAAAACCGCGCCCTATCTAATCAACATCCATCCATCCATCCATCCATCATGTTTTTTTCTTTTTCTTTTTCAAATTTCATGTATGTCTGTCACTTTCTCTGTTTTTCATCGCTTTGGTTTCCCCTTATTGTAATTTTCGATCGACGTGTCATTCCCTTTGATTGATTTCAATCAAACGTCTTTTAATAAATGTATCTTTCAAACTCGAGAGCTAGTTTGCCTCCATCTGTTTCCTTCTATTATGGTTTAGTGGCTGCATAATACCGATTTCATATGAGAAGGGTTTACATGCCATTAATTATGTTTTGGAGGGCTTTAGTTGCAAGGATTAAAGCTTTTTTTTTTTTTTTTTTTTTTTTCAGCTGCTTGCATGCTCACTTGCTGCAACAGACGCGTAGCCACAAAATATTGTTAGCAGGGGCTGAATTTTTTAAATTTAATAATCAAACTTTTTTCAAAACGTAACGTTGTTTTAAAATAAAGATCCAATATACATAATACAAAAGTAATTTTAATTTAAACACTAAAATTAAACATTTAACCTATTACCAAATAGATTAATCAAAAATTAAATAACAAGCACTATACAAAAAGAAATACGATTACAGTAGGAGTACATAATAAGCCTAATAAAAAGTTACATAGTACTTCCTTCGTCCCACATTATTTGGCTCATTTCCTCCGGTCACGGAGATTAAGAAAAAGGAGATTAGATATAAAAGGTGTGGTTAATGTAATTAATAAAGTGATATAAAGTATTTTTTAATTGATAAAGTGATATAAATTAAGTGGTGCTGATGTGACATAAAGTGATATAAAGTGGTGCTGAAGTGATATAAAGTGAATAAAGTGATTTCTTAATTATTTCCTTAAATGGAAAGTGAGACAAGTAGAGTGGGACGCCCAAAATAGAAAGTGAGACAAGTAATGTGAGACAGAGGTAGTATAAGATAACGAGTATATTAAATGTTTCATAAAAGTGAATGAAAAAAAAAACTTAAACTTTGAAATTATGTCCTTTTATAAAAACAAGGAATGTAATCGATCAGAGAAAAAGCAAATGAGATCCTCTATTGTCATCTTATATTATATTTTCTATTGCATTAATAGATGAATGATACCTAGCATGATTAAGAGTTCATACCATAAATCTAAACTCTTAATCATGCTACTAGCTACGAGTCATTTCTTTATTAAAGTAATAAAAAATGTCACGTTGAGATGTAATAGAAGAACCTATTTGAAGAAAAAGTGGCCAAGCGTTGAATTTTTAGATATTTATGGATGAATGTATTCTATTTTAATTTTTCTCTTAAAGACGTCTTTTTAATAATAGGAGGGCCTAATAGAAGTGTTATATGGACATTTGAAATATTAATTTCACTTGTACCTAAGCTAAGGCCCACAGTTATTTTATTCTGAAATTTCCATTTCTTACTCATTTCTTTCTTCTTCAACATTAAGTAAGGTGGCTAATTTTTTTTTAATAATATTATAAATAAATTTAAATACTGCGTAATAGTGAACTCGAAGTTATAATCTTTAATTTAGATATTAACCACAATTTTATTAGGCTAACACAAATATACACGTGGCCAAATTTTTGTTGGACGTAACATGTATGGCCTTTAAACCTTTAAAAGAAAAGAAAAAAGTTTAATCATATGATGAGGCAAAGGTGGCCACGTTGCCGCCCTGCCACATGTCAATTAATGAAGAACTCAATAATTAATAATATTCTTAAGAGATATTAATATAGTCAACTATGGAAATGTCAATGACTCCATGCCAGCTGCTGTTTGATAGGTCGAGCCGTAAAACAAATTATATATACTCCATCATTGCATTACACATATTTGATCGGATACAAATGTTTATAATAAAAGAAGAAACAGAAAATTACTTAAGAGTCAATCGAAGGGTGTGGTATAATAATCGGCTTTTTAGTTTGTCAAGTATAAGTATTATTACACTCTTTTGGGCCTAAAAGTACTATAGTTATTTACATAGTCTTGGCTCAATATTGCACAAGCCCACGGTAATTGAATCAAACCTGGCCCAAACCCTCTTTTTATCGTATCTGAAATGTCTATCCTATCCTTAGATCCTCTATAACCTATAAAAACGAGATATCTTGCAGAATGAGGTAGCTTTTTCACTTTTCTTATCCTTTTTCTCTTCTTTTTCTCCTCTCATTTCTTCTTCTTCCGATATCTGATTTGAGCGTCGGAGGGTCTTTACTGGATAACAACCCCGGTGTGAGACTCTCTTTGTTTCCTCTACAGGACTTCCAAGAAGTGTAATTATGTGTTCAAGTGAAAAGTAGAAGGTAGTCAGGTTTCCCAGTCGGAAATCTTCGTTCATGTTCTGTGTTCGTAGTGAAAATTCCCTTTCTTGGCAGAGCTCTAACCCAGCTCTATCAACTGGCGCCGTCTGTGGGAAACATGAGTTAGGATGTTGATTTTATTTTCTCTTGAATTTATTCATAGTTTCGTGTTTCCTATTCTTTTTTTCCCTTTTCTTCGCCGACTCCGCGAGATTTAGTTGAGAAATGAGGGGAACGTAATTTACTCCTCATGAGTAGCGTTGTATACTCCCGGATCTGATTACAGCGAGTTATGAAGCAAGTTAAATGTTTATTTTGATTATCGTGCTCTCGCTTTTTGGTTAATTTTTACATATCTGAACTAAGAATCGAATTAATAAAGCTTTGGTGTAAAAATTAAGGAGTGCTGGTACTTAAATACGCTCTTTGGGGAAACGAAAATATCGTATTAGGGGATCTATAATGATTTTCATTAACTGATGGTATGATATGATGTAATACACATGATTGAAATAAATAGAATACCGAAGTGTAAAATCTGAACAATTAAAGTAAGTGTCGCTATTTAACAAGCTCAGCTAAACTCTAACGCAAAGTAACCTTCTCCAAAATGATCTTATTAATAACCAGCCTAAATCGCTGATGTTAAAGAAGGCACCCTTGCAGGCCTAAAGTGTTGCGGGATGCCACGCATCTTTGCCAGCCTAAAGCGCTGACGTTTAAGCCGTGCACCCCTGCAGGTCTAAATCGTTGCGGGATGCGTTGTCAGCCTAAAGCACTAACGATTAAGCTGTGCACGCATGCAGGCCTAAAGCGCTGCGGGATGCCACGAATCCTTCCCAGCCAAAAGCGCTGACGATTAAGCCGAGCACCCCTGCAGGCCTAAAGTGCTGCAGGATGCCACGCATCCTGCTAGCCTAAAGAGCTGGCGATTAAGCCGTGTACCCCTGCAGGCCTAAAACGTTACGGGATGCCACGCATCCTTGCCAGACTAAAGCGCTGACGATTAAGGCGTGCACCTCTACAGGCCTAAAGCGCTGCGGGATGCCATGCATCCTTGCCAGCCTAAAGCACTGACGATTTAAGCCATGCACCCCTTTAGGCCTAAAGCGCTGCGGGATGCCACGCATCCTTCCCAGCCAAAAGCGCTGACGATTAAGCCGAGCACCCCTGCAGGCCTAAAGCGCTGCGGGATACCACGCATCCTTGCCAGCCTAAAGCGCTGATGATTAAGCCGTGTACCCCTGAAAGCCTAAAGCGCTACGGGATGCCACGCATCCTAGCTAGCCTAAAGCGCTGACGATTAAACCAAGCCCTCAGCCTAAAATGCTGACGCCTTAAGCCGTGCCATCTTGTAGGTCTGAAGCACTGCGGAAAGTCACATATTTTTGTTAACCTAAAAAGTGTCGGGGCATAAGCCATGCATCCCCGTGGTCTTAAAATACTGACGAATGCCAAATGTCAGCGCTGTTTTAAGCGCTGACGTTAAACCAACATGCTTGGTACAGCCCTGAGTATTTTAATTGAAGCGTAGCATATACTTATATGAGAGGGTTACATTAACTCTTCGATTTGCATATCTCTTTAACTCTTCATGTGGTTATCTCATTATAACTCCAACCTTCTAAGTGAGTATTTTTGCTTCCAATGAATGCAGAAGCATGGAAGATAATAGGGAAGAAACCGATCCTCGTGACGGAGAAGATGCCAGTGCTGTCAGTGATGCCCAAGTTGCGGGAGATACTCCTCAGCAATCTAAAGGAAAAGGAAAAATTGACCAAGAAGGCAAAGAGAGCATATAATTTTCAGCAAAACAAATACCGGACATGATGGAGAAAGCGGCAAAGGACGTTGTAGCTGCATTTATCGCCACACAGTAGCAACACCTCAAAACTAAAAACACTAATGGATCCCCAGAGGAGGGCCCGGAAGAAGAGTACCACGAAAGTAAGCAAGAATTCTCATATGACGGGGATTATGAGCCACATCGTACTAGAAAACTACGAAATTAAAAGGCAGGCAAAGGCCATGTGCCCATTAGCGACAAGGGTTGGCAGTCTATGATAGCTCGCGAACTAACAACTATGAAGAAGCAAATGGAGGGACGCCCCACAGGGTCCCGCAGAAGCAGGATCTCTCCCATCAGTGATTACATTATGGCAGAATCGTTGCCCACGAATTTCAGACTCCGTGGAGACTTGGTATATGATGGAACAATAGATCCTCAAGATCATTTAGACAGGTTTGAAAATGTAGCTATGCTCCAGGGATATTCAGATGCAACCAAGTGCCGAGTATTGCTAGCCACCCTGAAGGGCCTGGCCCAAAGATGGTTCAATCAGCTGAAATCGCGGAGCATAGAAACCTATGATGATTTTGCATCCTAGTTAGAAAATCAGTTTGCCAGTGCTCGAAGGCAGACTTATTCAGTCATGACCTTAATGAATTTTCAACAGCAAGAGAAGGAAAGTCTTCGAAGTTATGTAACCCGATACAATGCAGCAGCCCTACAGGTGCCAAATGCTACAGATGATGTTAAGGTTCATACCCTGATAAATGGGTTAAGAGACAAAGATATTTTCCATGCGATGGGAGAAATGAGTAAATAAGGATACGATAAGGTGATGGAATGGATGGATAGAATAATTATTAGCGAAGGGCCTGGAACTCCAAATGTGCGGAGGATAAAATAAAAGACATGGATCAAAGAGGGGATGCCATAGAGCAAGGGCGCAGATCTGAGAGCTCCAGAGGAAGATCACATGACAGGGGATTCCCCGAGGTAGGAAGGTCCGCCAGGACGGAAAGGAGGTCAAGACTCTTCAGGGAGCCACTGGCCCCATTACCTCGAAGTAGTTACCCCAACAAGACATGGGACAGGGGATCTTATCCCTACACAGAGCTGACAGTTTCTTCATCTGAAATTATAAGCATAGCTCCAAAGCTATTCAACCTTCCTCCATCAGCTGTGTTAGGTTTAAGATGTTTCGTACGTGTTACTTTGACTGTTGGTAACATTTGTTACCAACATGACTGGCATATTAAACCTTATATTAATTAATTAATTGTATAATATATGCTTTTCTTGTTGTATTATGTTTGCACGCTTTTATGTGCAGATTAAGAGCAGCAACTAGATGGTTATGATATTCAAAGAAGTGGAGCGTGTATGTGAAGACCAAGGAAGTTATGGACCATGGCATGAGGAGTTATGGAAAATAACCAACTTGTAACCGCCATTGACCACTCCATCTTTAACCCACTGAAATGAGTGGATCGCGGCAGTTATGGACATCCAAGTGGTGAGAGGGGGTAGATTAAACTGCTCATCAGATGGAGGACTATAAATACCGCAAGAGATCCATTCACGGGCGCGCGTTTCGACTTAGAAAAACTCTCTGCAAATTTCAGTGCACTGTTGTTCGCCATTCTGTCTACCAAGTGTTAGTAACATTGCAACCAACATCTGATACACGAAAGTAGATTATGAAATCTACTAAGTGTCAAAGATTTGGATTGTGATGGAGCAAATCAAGAACGTAGATAGTCTTATCTAGATTAGTCTTCTTTTAGATTAGTCTTATTCAAATGTACTTATTCTTAGGCAGATCATAGGCTGTAAAGATATGTTCATCTTCTTTGTAGATTGGTCTAGGATAGATTTAATCTTCTAAGGCATTCAATCCTTGAGCAAACCGTGTTGCGAAAGGTTGGATGTTATTTCATTTCATGTATTGTAATCGTTGGTTTCAATATAGTTTTTTTAGCCGTAAGGCACCGGCATGTTTAATCACCTGCCAAAAAGTATTTCATTGTGTTCTTTACTTATTCCGCTGCATGTTAGATCGAAAGTTATTAACATACGATCTGACGTTACTCTTTTGTTAACACAATGTGATGTTTTGTAGTAATTGGGGCACCGAATTCTAACATGTGGTATCAGAGCCATGACTCGATACACTGAGTTTTGGTCCTGAATGCTGCTTATTACTACATATTTTTTATTATTTTTGTTCTTTCATTTCTCTCAAGGAAGATCAATCACGTTTTAACGAAAAGATCGATGAAACTATTTTCTTTTGTTGTATTTTGTTTCGATTTGAGTTTGGATCTAAGAAGATCATGATACTCTCCTGCAAATTGTGTTGAAATATATGGTTTATAGATATGGATCTACTTAAAGTTGGTAATCATAGAATGACTATGATTGTTATGAAGTTCAACACGTTGTTGAATCGTTGCTGTGGATTGTTTCTGTGGTGCATGTTACCAACAATCCTATATTGAAGAAAATGTACAGAAATCCTTCTCTATTTCTGTACGATGCTGAAGATGTTGGAAAATTTATGCAGATGAATGATCAACGATTGAGATGATGAGAGATCTGAATCTGGAATGTTTTTGTTGAGTGATGATTCTTACTCTGAACTAACGCAAGAACAAGTTCAGTTGATGGCCATATTCTTTTTGTATTGATGCAGATGAAGTTTCACACTACAAAGTGCACAAAGATGATGTTGAAGTTGAAATTATCTACGTCAGTGTAATATTGCTAACGTGATCAACATGTTCAAGTTACTGACTTCCTACTCCAACATCCACGACAAACTGCATCTTGAAGAAGTCAGGGTGTTGTATTTTGTTATCAACACGTTATGTAACGTGCAAAGAAGTGATAACATGCTACTTCTTAACAAGAGTCAGAGGCTGAGAAGAACATGTGCTGATACCAAAAGTTCTTTTCACAAAAGAAGATCATGAAGAGGGTCAACCGAAGAGCACAGTTGGAAATGTTGAAAGAAGTTTTGTTCGTTGAACAAAGGTACATCTAATTTAAATGATGCACTATTTTGGTCAAACTAAGGGATGTTGTTTGGAATCTAAAGCTTGAAAATTCCTATGTGTGAATGACTTTCTTAATGCCTCTATGTTTGTGAGAGAAGTTTATTTTTATATGTTTATGAAGTCGGATAAACTAAAATGACATTAAAATTAACGTCTGAAATCAAGACTAGATTTTATATGTGTTATGATGGTTGTGCTTCTAGATATATTGAACCTCATTGTGCTAAGTACCTAAATGTTGTGCCTACAGACATTCATCCAGAATAGATATTATGGATAGAACATAATGTGTTGGTTCGTGATGTTAGATGATGGTGTGTGTTTGAAACTTGCAATGTTATCTATGTTGTTTTCGAAGCTAACATTGCAGGTAACAAGCTCTTTGACAGCATATACTTAAAGCTTATGACATGCTTTGAGAAATATCTTGTTAATTATGAACCAACAGTTGTGTAGCAATGACGTGTTTTTCTTATTTGTAACACTTATGAAGTGTTTGACATTTTACACAATTATGTGTTGTTTGGTAGCAGATTATGTTATATATATTTTTTACAAACATTTCAAGATAACATTTGCTACGTAGCTAAACTTGATAAGTTAATCTCTAGCATGAAAGGCTAGAATACGTGAACTTAAAATGATTCAAGAAACTTTTCTCAAGTGAAGCGATCAGAGGTTTATCAAGCTTTCACAATTAAGGATGAATTTATCTATGGTGCATATCAATATGGAAAACATGATCGCGTGTTACCTCGGATGTTACCAACACAGCTCTACCAAATATTATGAACTACTTAATATGGATCTCGTTGGACCTGTTGAAGTAAAGAGTAATGAAGGGTTACGATGCGTTTTTTAATGTTGTCAAAATTTGACTCATCATGGCCTGAAGGTTTGAGAATTTATTATTCTCTGATTTATGTGATAAGAAGCATTGCACAAGAAGTTCAACAATGAAGACTTTTCATCACAATGGACTTGAAACTAAAGTTGTCAGTATAGGTTTAAGGTACCAACGTGAAAAATCTGAATCTGCCAACACAGACTGAAGGTACCAACATGGAAAGTTGATATTGTTAACACATGCTGTTGTTATTACTAGAATATGTCATGTGACAATCCATGTATGTTCGATGCATGAAGCTATGTGAACATCTGGTTGCTTTAGGATATTGTATTTGTTGCTATAACATTACACCCAAAGTACTTTTATTGTTTTGGATGTTTTGCTACATCCTTATTATGATTGGCGCTGGGCTACTTGATTCTAGGAGCAACAAAAGGCTACTCTTCACCGTTCGAGCCTTAAAAGTGTACAACATGCGTACAAATCTGATTCAAGTCAATATCATGTGTTTGATGACTCGACAAACCTTCATATTAGTGCTGATGTAGAAGATATGCTACGTTGCATGAAGAATGACACATATAAAATGAGATGTTATCTCAACATGTGATCTAACATCAGATTCAACTCTAAAGTAACATGCACTGAAGTGAAGCAATCTTGAGGATGAAAATGTTGGAACAAATCTTTTTCAACATTTAAAAGAGAGGGTTCTGCCAAGAAGAACTTGAGGAATCCTTGAACTCAAATCCTCGGAGAAGCTTTTGAATAAGTCTCCCTATCATAAAGAAAGACTGAGCACGAGATGTTACTGACAAAGAAGAGTATCAGTATGAGATGTTAGTGTGATGTGATTGACAAGAAGAGCACCAGTGGATAATGTTAGTTCGATGTTCCTGACATGACGAATACTTATTGATGATCAATGTTATTGATGTGAAGAGTACTCGTAGGGAATATTAAGTGATTAACATGATATCCTGGTAAGCAAGAAGTAGATTGTATTACTCTTTAGTTGCAAATTTGAGTATGGGTGCTATCGAAGAAAAATCTGCTGAACGACTTTTGACATGGAATATCAGGTATATTTTCCGATGTGTGATAAGAAGAGTTTTGTATGTCTGAAGTACGTACTCACAAGAAAGTAAACTATTGACTTCTTAATTGTTTTTGTCCTTAACATGATGGACGTAAATGTTAGAACCTATGTTGGTTTATATTGTTGGAACATACATATGTTAGTTCTTGAACTTGTTTGTGTTAGTCAATAACTCATTGTCGATGTTAGTTGTTTCAACACGGTGATTTTTATGATGAGTTGTAAGAGTGTTAGAAGTGATTATACTAACATGATGAAATGTTGGTTGATGTGTTTGAAACATGTGATTCAACTAATTATCTGAAGAGTTTTCTAAAATTCTCTAAGAAAATCTCTAGCATGAATCTCAATCATGAGCAACAAAGAAAATGAAGTTTTTCAAGTCTTTAAAACTTTTTCATCAACTTTGATACTCCAGAGTTTGTTCTAAGTCTGCAGCCAATCATATCTCTTATGTGTTGAAATTCCTCAACATACGTGTTAGCAAAACTCTTCAGAATCTGCTATCAGAAATGTTTCTGACATATTGCATGTTTTTCAAGTGTCATTTTCTCCTTTTGTAGAGGTGTTATCCTTGCCAAGTTTTTCTTTTGACCTAATCTATGTGGAAAAAAATTTGCTACATTGGAGGCCGAACTCACGAAGGTTGTGTACCATGACGAAGATTCTGCAAATGTTGCTGAGAAGAAGATGATTGATGTTGGTAACACTAGTCAAAAGTACAAACCTTGTTGGTGAATCTATTGGCGAGTCAGCTCAAAGTCAAAGACTTGATTCAATCTTTTCAATGAACAATTGAAAAGATTATCAATGTTGAAGAACATGAAGAACCTAATCCATAGAAGATGTCTAGGGCTGCAAAGGAAAATAACATGGAAAGAAAAGTGTCTGCACCAACATCTATTCTTTTACACCAAGATCTGCTCTTTCACCAACACCATCTCATTCTGAAAAAAACTCTGGTAACATATTTAACTTATGAGTTAGATAAGTCTCACATTTTCACATCTTTCTATCACGATGCTTTGATATCTTTCTGACAAAAGCTCTGGAATGTTTGAAGAACCTCGAGCATTTCGAACTAAATGAAGGAGATGTACTTAAAATAGTGAAGTTGAGCATGTTTTCAACAATAGAACATGTTACCAATACTCCAGTGAAAGGTATGTGATTGACACGTGATTTTTGATATGCATTGATGTATATCTATATTAATTATGATGAAGTCATGTGTGTGATTATCACATATCTGACTTTCTTCATTTTTTTTAATGTTTGATGCATTTATGATTAATATATATGTGGATCATTTTTTGATTGGTGTGTTTTTCACATCATGTTTACCTGTTGGTTAAAGTTTGTCTACCAACACTGGTTAACAGGTTGAGATTGACTCGATTACAACTAAAAGGTCTTGACCTTTGAACGATCTTCAATATTTTTTAGGGAGTTTTCAATGATCTCTCCAAAATAGTATTTGAGTACAATGCTTTGATTTAGGGGGAGATTTTATATGTTTGGAACTTCTCTCTGTTTGTGTTAGAAGAAATGTTTCCAACAATTTCTTCTTAAAATTATTTTTTTTTTGTATAGTTTTGAATGAAAATTAATGTGTTGAACGCATCTATTCTAATTCTTGTTGATCTATTTGTGTTGTACAAATTTTTTTTTATGAACTTTGAAATGTGTTTGTTCACATCTTAAATTTCTATGTTATATTACTTTTGGTATGTTATTTCTATCATACCTTGTTATTTTTATCTATGATGTCCAGGTGTTACTAACTCCAGTAAAAGTAATGGAAGAAGATGTGACATCGTCCTCTAGTACTGTTTCACAACACGAAGAATGACATTCACAACCATCAGCTCGTGACGTCGATCCTGTCATAGGACTTATAACACTTGATCCAAAGGAAGTGCAATGAACCTAGCAGATTTTGTGGAGTAGCAACACACCAAAATATTACCAAACGCTTGTACGCCGCTGAAGCTTAATTTTAGCAATTCATTCCTTCAACAAAAAAAGGGGAGTAGTAGGTGTTTCGGTTATGTTAGGTTCAATGTTATTGCTACTATGTTAATGTTACTTGTCGTTGTTACTGAATGTTATTTTCTTGTTGATGTTACTAATGTCACATCGAAGACTTCATCATTTTAATTGCGTTTGACGCAGTTTATTTTTGTTGAATGAAAGATTTGAATATGGTTTGACAGTTTTTGGTGTGTATGATCACATCTTAGTTTTTCAACTTTTAAGTTGATATAGTCTTTCTGCTACTGCTGAGTAGTAACATCAATCCTAATACTTCTACTTTGTCAATAAGCTAAGGGTTGTATTGGAGAGTCAGTTGTTGTTTAGGTTCGATGAAGCTACAAAGCAGTATGTTGTTGATATGAATGTCACTAACGTTCTTATCTTGTGTTAGCAGGTTTTTTTTTTTGTTAACATTATTCTTATAAGTTTCAGCGGGAGTCGATTCTCTCTCAGTTTCTTTTGAATTTTTGTTTCTAACATTCGTCTTGCGTGTTAGATATATGTTATCAACATTTCTCTTACATGTTTCACGGGGAGTTTTGCACTTATCAGTTTCTTTTGAGTTTGTGCTACTAACATCATATTTATTTTTGAGGGAGTTATGTTACTTCTTCTTATTTCGTTTTTTTTAGAGTTGTTTACTCATGATCCTGTACATATGTGAATATGTTAATTTCGTGTATATATGTAAATATCCTGTAAATATGTATATATGTAAATATCTCATTTAGGGGGAGCTTTTTATTTCTCTCTAAATACATTCTTTCATTTTTTATTCATTATTTTGTATATATTTTGTTGGGGAGGGTTTCCGTTTGCCCTCCATAATTCTTTTATTCGTTATTCTTTCTTTGAAGAGTTTCCTTTTGCTCTTCAAAGTTTTATCTTCCTTCAATAAATTGAAGAGTTTCCTTTCGCTCTTCAATATCTTTAATTGCTTTCAATAAAAATGAAGAGTTTCATTTCGCTCTTCATTGTCTTTTAATTGCTTTTAATTGTTTCAAATAATATGAGAGTTTCCTTTTTCTCTCAATTCTGTTTTATGCATTTCATTTTTTTGTGTTCTTTTTTATTTTGTTTTGCAAGAAATGTTTTAGTGCAAGAAAAGATACATATACAATTAAAGGGGAGTTTGTTAGGTTTAAGATGTTTCGTACATGTTACTTTGACTGTTAGTAACATTTGTTACCAATATGTCTGGCATATTAAACCTTATATTAATTAATTAATTAATTTTATAATATATGCTTTTCTTGTTGTATTATATTTGCACGTTTTTATGTGCAGATTAAGAGCAGCAACTAGATGGTTATGATATTCAAAGAAGTGGAACGTGTATGTGAAGACCAAGGAAGTTATGGACCATGGCATGAGGAGTTATGGAAAATAACCAACTTGTAACCGCCATTGACCACTCCATCTTTAACCCACTGAAATTAGTGGATCGCAGCAGTTATGGACGTCCAAGTGGTGAGAGGGTGTAGATCAAACTGCTCATCAGATGGAGGACTATAAATACCGCAAGAGATCCATTTAACGGGCGCGTGTTTCGACTTAGAAAAACTCTATGCAAATTTCAGTGCACTGTTGTTCGCCATTCTGTCTACCGAGTGTTAGTAACATTGCAACCAACATGTGATACACGACAGCAGATTACGAAATCTGCTAAGTGTCGAAGATTTGGATTCTGATGGAGCAAATCACGAACGTAGATAGTCTTATCTAGATTAGTCTTCTTTTAGATTAGTCTTATTCAGATGTACTTATTCTTAGGCAGATCATAGACTGTAAAGATATGTTCATCTTCTTAGTAGATTGGTCTAGGATAGATTTAATCTTCTAAGGCATTCAATCCTTGAGCAAACCGTGTTGCGAAAGGGTGGATATTATTTTATTTCCTGTATTGTAATCGTTGGTTTCAATATAGTTTTTTAGCCGTAAGGCACCGACAGGTTTAATCACATGCCAAAAAGTATTTCATTGTGTTCTTTACTTATTCCGCTGCATGTTATATCGAAAGTTATTAACATACGATATGACGTTACTCTTTTGTTAACACAATGTGATGTTTTGTAGTAATTGGGGCACCGAATTCTAACAAGCTGAATCAGGGCCAAGAAATCCACCCCCAGACCTTTACTGTCGTTTTAATAAGGACTACGGTCCTGACACAGATGAGTTCAGACATCTTAAGAATGCCATTGAGAAGCTCATAAGAGCCGGAAATTTTCAAGTCTATATCAGACAGACTAGGGGTAGCAGGGATAGTGCTTGGAGGAGACACGATCGGAGAGGATACATGCCAGAAAAGAGAAGAGACAGACGTGCCTAATAATAACCCACCCCCGTTAGCCCTCGAGGGACCGCAAACGGGGGAGGAGAAGATACCCTACCCTAAAAAGAAAAAATCTATTATGATGATAGTAGGAGGCCTGCTTAGCGAAAATTCAGGTCAAGCACAGAAAAAGGCCCAAAGAGCTGTCAGAGACTCAAACATATGGGATTGACGAGCCTATATTTTGTGCTCTTGTCATGTGTGTTTTAGGTCTAGATCGAGTTTATTTTAGTGTCTTTTGTGTCTGTTTTGTGTCTAGGAGGACACTTGAGTTGGCAGGGCAAGGAAAGACAGGAATAGGGCAAGACTGGAGCCAAAACATGCAAAAAGAGAAGGAACTGGCGATACGATGCAATGACCACAGTAGTCGTGCTCGTGGCTCAAGCTACCGAGAGCATAAGTCCAAATCAAGATGAATAGCTGCTCCACTTTCAGTGGTATGGTCGATCTAGACGATTGTGTGTTTCGCTCCAGAAGGCAAGGTGCAGGCTGGTCGTGGGCAAGAGATGGCAGCAAGATTGGGAAAGGCAGAGTGCAGAGCTTGGGCAACAGCGCTGGCATGTGAAGATGTAGCTGTTAGAGTCCTACAAGGAAACAAATTCCTTGCGGTACAAGATTGAGTTCAGAATTTCCTACTACAACAGCAACACGATTTTAGCAATATGAAAGGAGATCATGCTAACCTTATCCGTGGATCCTTACATGGAAGCAGCCGGCCCGTTCTCTAGAAGGTTTGTTTGTGGGTTTGCCCTAGTTTTTGGACTCTATATATATATGCATGCATGCAAGGCGCAAGAGACACTTTTTGATAGCTTTTACTTCTTTAGCTTTTGCAGCAAACAATTTCGTTTATGCTCTTAGATACAATTTACGTTATTGCTAAGTCCCAATAGGGCAAACATCTTTTGCTTATTTTTATTAATTCAAGTATGTTTTCTTTTATCTCTTTTACTTTCGTTATTTACTTTATGTCTAGCTAAGCCTTTAAATCTAGGTTAGGGTAGATGATATGATGTATAACTTGTAAATCTCGTGAGGTCTAAGAGTTCTTGATAGTTGTATATAAGTGTGTTCCCGAGGCATTAGGAAACGATTCCAAAGAAGTTCGGTGGTCACAGGTAACTAGAAAGGCCAACGAGCCCTGGGCACATACGGATTCCTACATCGCATGAGGGTTATCAAGAAGTGCTCGTACTTGCCTTATGTTCCTTGTGAGCGACAAGAATAAGTTGTTAGCCTTGGCCTAGACCTGCAAAGATGTGTCAATGCTGGTGAATGTCGGAGAGAGATCCTCGTTATCTCATTATACTGGAGTGGGCCCATCTAGAACTAAAAACTGCTTGACCAACATGCGCTCGATAAGGTGTTATGCCCGAGACTTTTGGGCAAGCAAGAGGATTGGCTAGGGTGTCCCTTTCAAGACTTAAACATAAGGATGGAGTTGGGCGGGCTATGTAGCGTACGTGGCGACGTGACAATGGGGACCCTGCATAGTTTTAGCCTATAACCACTGACACACTTACGTAGCAAATATCTTTAAACCAATGATCGAGTTAAAGTTATACTCATTGATTCGAAACCAAAATCTGGATTGTTTTTATTACTGATCTTTTTGCTTGTCTAGTTTCAGTTATTTACTTTCAGCAGTTTGCCAAAGGTGATAGTGACAGTTGCCCAAGGCCATAGTAGATAGATACTCAACACAACCTTTTTGTGCCCCAACCAGAGATTATTGCGAACAACTCCCTGTGGGATCGACCATGTACTTGCCAACTAGTTGTTCCTAGAGGTAGGCATATGAGTGAAATACAAATTATATTTTGTCGCAGCTTAAACGACGGCTACGCCAGGGACATAGAGGCCATTCAGCCCAAGGTGAAAATGCCCGATCTAAGTTTTGGTGACCAAGACCTGTGTGGTATAATTACTTCTCAGGATGATGCACTTATCATTACGGCGGAGATAGTTGGGTATGATGTTGCTTGAATTTTGATTGACACTGGAAGCATTGCCGATATCATCTTTCTGGGATGTTTTCAGCTCATGGATATAAACGAAGAATTAATCCCGGTCCTAGCAATGTTGGCAGGTTTTTTGGGAGGAGTAATAGCTCCAGTAGGAATGATTCGACTGCTTGTCATCTTAGCAGACGTAGAACTGAAAAAAATGAAAATGGTGCAGTTCTTAGTAGTTGACGTACCGAGTTCCTATAAGATAATCTTGGGAAGACCATCTTTGAATGCTTTCCAAGCAGTGGCCTCTACTTACCACATGAAGGTCAAATTTCCTGTAGGAAGATTCGTAGCCAAAATTAAAGGGGATTAGATTAAATCCAGATCTTGCTATGCCAGTGAGTTAAAGAGAGCAAGGAGGCAAAAAGGAAAAAGACCAAGGGACGAAGAAGAGAAGGTTGATTTCAAAATCCCTGGAATAAAGAGTATAGGTCAGAGCTCAAGAAACCAAGAAGGGCTAAGTAAAGCTAATGTTAAGTTGGAAGAAGTGGAATTGGAAGAACTGAAAATGGATGAAGAGCCCAAACCGAGTATGAGACCCGCTGAGGAAACTATGATAATAGAACTATTCGAAGACCGGGTAGGATTCACTACTCGAGTTGGAGTAAAAATGAAGTCGGAAGAGCAGGAGCGCATAATCGCATGTCTGAGGCAAAATTCGGATGTCTTTGCCTTCGATACTGACAGAATGCCCGGGATATATCCCCATGTTGCTACTCATAAATTGAATATAAATCCCAAGGTCAGACCGGTCAAGCAGAAGCTGAGGCACTTCGATGAAGAAAAAGACCAAGCTCTCAGAGAGCAGGTCAAAAAGCTATTACAAGCTGGATATATAGTACGGATCAAATTCCCGAACTGGTTGTGTAATGCTGTGATGATTAAGAAGCCAGGTGGAAAATGGCGAATGTGTAATGACTTTCGAGACCTGAACAAAGCATGTCCGAAGGACCATTACCCTCTGCCGCGAATAGACCAGCTGGTCGATGCCACAACTGGAGCTGAGCTTTTGTTCATGATGGATACTTGTCAAGGTTACTATCAGATCCAGATGGATGCCAACGATGTAGTAAACGTATGCTTTATCACATCCATAGGCACTTTTGGTATCATTAGAATGCCTTTCGGTTTGAAGAATGCTGGAGCGACATACCAAAGAATGATGGATACCATTTTTGCAGATTTGCTAAATTCACATACCAAAGTGTATGTGAATAATATACTGGTGCATAGCTCCAAGGCCTTCTTTCACGAAAATTCACTAAGCCGATTCATATCTAGATCTGCAGACAAAAGTTATCACTTTTTCCAGATCTTAAGGAAGGGTATGAGGTTTGAATGGTCACAGGAATGTCAACAAGCTTTCGAAGATCTGAAGAAACATCTGGCAGAGTTGCCCTATGTTAGCTAAGCCGAACCCAAATGAAGTGTTATATCTGTATATTATTGTGGGTAAGCAAGCCATGAGCTCTATCCTGATCAAGGAAGAAGGGCCAAAGCAATGTCCAATCTATTATGTTAGCAGAATGCTTCAAGTAAGAATAACTCACATTAATATATTCAGTACTGGCATAATATACAAAAGTTAAGAACTAAAGCAATAAATGTTTGTTTTAGGGACCGGATGAGAGATATGCAGAAATTGAAAAGGCAGCGTTAGCTGTTATGTTTGCGGCAAGACGCTTAAGGTAACTAGCGAAAATTTGTGAGCATGAAGACACTTTAATTAAGTCTTCTTATAAATTAAAAATGCTGTGAAACAGGTACTATTTTTTGTCTCACAAAGTTATTGTCGGAAGCAATTGGCCGTTTAATGAAGTCCTGGCAGGCCTGACTTGTTGGGGAGAATGGTTAAATGGATAGTAGAACTGGGTGAGTATGACGTGGAGTTTAAGCCAAGAACTGCAATCAAAGCGCAAGCCCTGGCAGACTTCATACAAGAATCCATGAGAACTGACGAGGAAGAGAAAGAATGGGTTGCATAACTAGATGGAGCAACAAATATTGGAGGATGCGGAGCAGGTATTATCATCATCAAACCTGATCGTGAAGAGTTAAGATTTGTTGTCTCCTTTCAATTTCGTGTTTCCAATAACGAAGCAGAATATGAGGCCTTTATTAGAGACATGCAAATATTGTGGGAGATGGGAGCTCGAATCGTGATCATAAGGTCTGACTCGCAGTTAGTCACCCAACAGCTAGAAGGAACTTTTGAGGTCAAAGATGAGAGAATGATGAAATACATTGAAATAGCGAAAGACCTGAAAAGCCAATTTAGCAAAGTGCGAATTGAATAGATTTTCCGGGAAGAGAATTCTAGAGCAGATCAGCTAGCCAAATTAGCCAGCACGGCCAATGTTCCCAGGGAAGGTGCTATCACTATGACGACGGCATAAAGGAAGTTACAAACTTTAGAACTGCTGGTAACAAAGAAAATGGAAGATTGGAGACTCCTCATCATACATTTTTTGAGAACTTGAAAAAAGATGGAAGGGCTGGACAAGTCAGTGAAAATTAACTATAGGCAATATTGTCTGGCTGGAGATTGCCTCATGAAAAGACCTTTCACTCACCCGTACCTGAAATGCATAGGGAAGGATGAAGCAGAATACACCACCAGGGAAGTGCATCAGGGAGGTGTTGGAAGTCATTCTGGATATCGGGATACGGTCAGAAAAATCATCAGGGCTGGTTTTTACTGGCCTACCTTGGCGAGGGATGCTAAAGAATATGTCTGAAAATGTGTCATGTGTCAAAAGAACGCAAATGCCATACACGTGCCGACGGAAAGATTGGGAGGATTGTACGCCTCTTGCCCGTTTGATAAGTGGGGAATAGACATCGTAGGTCCTTTTTCCAAAGTTGACAAAGGAAAAAAGTATGTGATAATAGCAGTGGATTACTTCAGCAAGTGGGCAGAAGCCGAAGCGGTAACAGAGATAACTACTGAAGCAGTCCTAACTTTTCTTTTGAAAAATATCGTATGCCGATTTGGGGTGCCAAGAATACTTATTTCTAATAATGGGGCTCAGTTCAATGGACAAGAGATGCAAGATTGGTGTGCAAGTTTAGGAATTATACAAAGGTTTGCAGCGGTCAAGCACCCTGAAGCAAATGGTCAAGTAGAATTAACAAATCGTACCCTAGTAAGTGGAATTAAAGCACGCCTTGAAAGTCATGAAGGTGATTGGGTAGATGCGCTCGACTCCGTACTGTGGTCATAACGGACGGGAGTCAAGACTGCCACGGGAGAATCCCTAAGCCAGCTGATATATGGAACTGCCCCGGTTACCCCAGTTGAAATTGGAGCAGGATCATGGCGAGTGCTGAATTACGATGAAGATAACAATAATCTGAGCTAAAGAGAAGAACTGGACTACTCGAAGAAGTAAGGAGCATAGCAAAGATGAAGTCTGAATCTTATAAAGAAGCAGTCAAAGGCCGGCACGATCTCAGAATTCGAGAAAGGAAATTCAAAGAAGGAGATCTGGTATTATGAAGAGCTGATGCCCTCCAACCAATCAGGAAATTGGAACTGGCATGGGAAGGGCCATATAGAGTGGTGAAAGTGTTGAAAGGGGAAGGTTATGAGTTAGCAGAGCCGGATGAAAAGAAACTGCCTAGACTTTGGAATATCAACAACTTAAAGAAATACTATGTTTAAACTTTTATCTCCGACCTATCTAGCTTGCGGCAAGCATAGCTTTGTCTTTCTATTTTGAATTGTGATGAGTTAATAATCAGCTTTCTCTTTTTGTTTCCATTGTATTTGCAAATTTCAGTTGAAAAGTATATGGTCGAGTATCGAATTTAATCATGAATGAAAAGTTTGCTTGTGCCAGTTTTGAGGCCTGACGTTCAAAGTAGTCAAATAAAATAACAAGCAATAGTATGAGAAATTTTCCACTTGTATAGTCAAGACAAACGAACAATACATCTGAAGAAGTTTAACATAATAAGAAGATACAAATGATTGATTAAACTGCTACTAAGAAGGGCTAAGATAGAATTAGTCAATAAAGTCGTCTGAAAATGCCCTTGCAAAACTTATAAATAAGGACTGCCCTGGCAGACCTTATTGATAGTAGCTATCGGAGCAACCCTAGCAGACCTCATCGATAATTGGCGCAGGGAGCATGTCAGAGTTAGACACAATAAAGTGCAAACATCTCCAGCCCAACTGATCGTCGAGGGGCATGAATTCTCCCTTCTCGGTTTGTCTTTATTGAAAAGGCTGCCGTACAAACCACGCCTGCTCGTACCGATCTGCAAAAGTCTGCCGTTAGAGGTGGTGTTTTGCACTCTGCCGGCAAGAACTGCCATCCACAACCTGACGACACCCGAGCATGCCTTTAAGACCCCATGCTCGGAGCATGGCTTTAACTCCCAATCACCATAATGGTTATATCAGGAGAGAACGCTAGCTCGAACACTTTGTAGGGAGAAGTTGACCTGAAGGTGGTTAGAATCGCGTAGGGAAAAAGGTGATTCAAGACACACCTCCCATGAGACATTCATATTCACCCCCCCAGTCGGCGATCAACGGATGACAAACTGGTAGGGTAAATCAAAAACTCAAGATGTGAGCTGCCAAACATCGATTTTCCGCATTAGATGTCTGATTGTCACAAAGGTCGATGTTTAGATGTCTGACTGTAACAAATATTATGCAAATGAAAAGTCAGGAGGTTTCTTAGAAAGAGGGCGAAAAATGAACAATAAGATAGAAATGTAAGGCATTGCCGGAAGTTAGAAATGCGAATGAATAATAAAATTTTCTGGAGAAGAGAAACAAGGAATCAGTAATACAGTCAGCGGAATGGGGGACAAAACAAAATTACCATTTTTATAGGCAAAAAAAAGAGCGCCATGACGTCTACCATGAGTAGTTAAGTGAAAAGTAACTGTCAGTGTCAGTTACCGCATTAAAAGTGCTTTGATAAAGTATCTCCATTTATGGATATGATTAAAAATTCACAAAAACCAAGAAAGCTCGGCGTACAACGAATGTGTGGACCCACACGGGGGCTGGGGAATGATATGGAATTAAAGTCAAGAGGATGACAAATAACTCTGTCTGACCTAAAGTTCAAAGTCTGTGTAGAGATTAGGCCCAGCTCGGAATTGACAAATCTAGATCTGAAGGTATTAAGTGCGGCTCTGAAGTTTGTAAATATTGGACATTATATCGGTCTTTAGACATAATGCATTACAAGGAAAATTAAAATAAACAAGTAGACAATAAATCCATGTTACCAAGCTCTGATATAGTCCAAAGTTACATATATGCTCGAAAGGCGTTTCATAAACTAATCTAGCCCTGCACATATCCAGTACTTTTTTACTAAAGTAAAATAAATAAAAGGCAGAAAAGAGGGAGAAGATAGCGCCCTGCCATTTTCCATGGGACGATGAACAACTTAGTGGCGACCTTGATGGCGAGCAACTCCGGTAGTGCCCAGCAGACGGAGCAGGTTAAGTATGCCTATGCACACACTACCTCAAATCAGGGGTTGAAAGAAGTTTTAATTTACTCAACCATTTAGATGTATGACTGTAACAAAAATGCAAGTCCTACGAGCAGGGGATTAAAGTTGAGTTTAAAACAGAAAAAGGTGAAGGCAAGGGAAATAAGTTCAGATGCCATGCTTGAATAAAGGAATGGAAGACACACTTTTTTATAGAATTCCAACCAAGCATTAAAGAAAGGTAGGTGTGAGAAGGGTAGTTGGCAGTAATGCCAGGACAAAAAAAGAAAAAGAGATAAAGAAAAAATAACAGTATGACAAGGTCCTTTTCTACAGGTCAGCAGAGTTGGAATTGTGCTATAATGAAACGAAGGGGATGATAAAAGCCCTACTAAACGCAGTAGCAGCATATAATAGCATACACTTATACCTATATACAGAAGAAAACAAACAAAGATCGAAGTAGGGAAATAAGAAGCAAAATATAGAGTAAGGAAAAGAAATTCAAAAGTTACAAGGCAATCTTTATCTCGAAAGAGTAGGCAATTCGCATATACAACAAAAAAGACTTATAGTACAATAGGACCAAAATAACAAAACGATAATAAAGCCTATCTTAGGTTTTGGTGTTAGTCCCAGCAGCAGCAGTAGTATCAGCCCCTTTTTCCCCCTGGGTAGCAGTTGTGTAAGCACGGGAGGTTGGGCCAGAGGTATCACCTTTGGAGCCGCTTTCCTGATTGAGCGTAACAGAGGAGTTGGATGACTCACAAGAAAATGAGAGGAATGGTGCGGAGCTGGGCATGAGCTCTACTCGAGATTTGGAACTAGAAATAAACTCCAGCACTGCCGCGACCATTTTCTCTTTCCACCAAGGGAAGCGCCTGGCTTCAGGATCATTGATGGCCTTTGAGCTTTGCAGGGGCCAATGAGCGGGAAACTTAGGCATTTGAGTGGTCATATTGGATCCAGAAGAGAAGCTTGAGTGCGTTTTTCCGTGATCATACCCTTGCTTAACCTCGACAAGAAAGAAGTGCTTCATGTCTGGGAAGATATCCATGCAAAATTGAGCACTTGACTTGTAACCAGCAAGAATGCCATCACGAAGCTTCAGTAACAGCTCTTGCCCTTGAGTAGAAAGAAACAGACGCTGATAACAATCCCTGATGCCTGTAGTATACCCATTCTTCTCGGCCAACGCCATTTTTTCTTCTGCTATTTTCCTTTCCCTCTACATCTGAGACTCCAAGTCTTTTACCTTTGTATCAAGACTGCCGATGGTCATTTCTAGCCGGCCCTTCTCGGCAGAGTAAGCTTTGCAAGAGGATTGAAGCTCTGCAAAGTTTAGCTCCAGCTTTTTCATGCATTGTTCCAGTACTTTTTTGGATTTCTCCAGCTCCTCTCTAGATTTCTCCACCCCGATCATCTTACTCTTCATATCCTCTAAAGCAGCCCGGGATTACATTTTTAGCTCAGACAATTCCTCCTCGCGCATGTGTAGTTTGCGAGAAAAAGCTCCATTGCCTCTTTATTCTTCCGCACTCAAGCGAATTAAAAACTGTGCACATGTATATATGTGTCAAAAGTAATAGAGCAGATGTAAAGTGTTTCGTCCTAATAGATATCTAAAAAAAACAACAAACATTCCAACTATTTATAAAAAAAGAAATGAAAGATAGCGCTTGTTCATATACCTGAACCAGGTAATAATTGAGTTCATCATGGCTTTTCTCCACATCTGTCGTTTGAAGCAGACGGCGATCTTCAGCAGTACTAAAAGATCCTCTGGCAAAGTCAGAACACCGAGAATGCGGGAAGCTCAGGAGACTTGGTTTTTCTCCTATAAAGAGAGGAATGAAGTTGACCTCGGAAATAGGCCACTGGAGGAGCGTCAGAGGTATTTCCCTTTATCATATTTTGAAGATCCGTGAGGGATACCAGGATGGGGAGGAGTAGATCCACTCCTCTCTAGCCTAGGTATTGATGATCGATTAGCATACAAAATAGCTCCATCTAACATTAGTGGATCGGAACGAGGAGTAGTAGCTGTCGATTTTTAACAACCACGTTGTGAGTTCTCTTCTGTCGCTCTTCATGAGAGGGATGAGAGCATGTATGCCCGTGAGAAGGTGCAGTTTTACTTTTCTTAGATTTTTCGGAAGGAGAGGAAGTGACTTTACTCTTCTTTGACTTCTCTGAAGAAGAAGAAGAGTAGGATTTTTCTCTGCCCTGCGTTTCCCAGGTATGAGCTGGCTGCAGGAGAAGAAGTATCACGGATAACAAGGGCTGAAGACCCCTTAGTCTTCTCCGCCAGCTCGGTAGCCTTGAAGACGTCATCAACACTTGGGGCATTTCTTTCTACAAGAGGAGGCCCCTCACCCTCAGCAGTAGGCACATAAGACAACAACTCGTCTTCTGTTAAATCCAAGTTAAATTCGTCAACCCATTCTTCTTCAGCCATCTCTGCAATAAAGATAGTTAAATGAGTATTTATTCTAAGTAGCTCTAGCAGGTTAAAGAAAAAATGAGTGATAAGAACGATAAGCTAAAACTACTAGATCGGTCAGGCTTGGATGAAAGCAAAAGCCCTCCAGCAAGGCCAAAGAAATCAAGAACTTTTTTGTTCAGCAGCATGTTGACGATGTAAAACCTGTTGCTTTTCTTATCTCCCCTCTTGTTATGGCTCTCAGCAAAAGCACTCAAGGCTCGCATTACTTTGAGATCATTAGGGGAAATCTGATGTACAGATTCTCGCCCTTTGGGATCACTGGGAGAGTTGTTCCATTTATTCGTGGAAAAGTTCCAAGAGGTACCTAGTGGCATCACAGTAAAAAGCTTGCGGTACCACTACTTGTTTGTGCTATCGGGAGAAATAGCGAAATGAGAAACACCTTCACGGCGATTGCAGAAGCAGTAAAAGGCGCCTACCCTCTAAATATCGAAGCAGCAAAGAAAGAGAGAAGGGCTGGGAATGTACAGATAAGTTGACACTAGAATATAAAAGCCAAAAACTGTTCGAATAGCCGAAGGGGTCAATTGATTGGGTAGAATTCGGAGGTCAGAGCAGATCTTAGCCAGAAAGGGGTGAATAGGAAATCTTAAACCCGGCGCCTAAGTGATTCTCAAAAAAAAGTAGAGCAGGAAAAGTTACTTGGTTTGCACAATTCCAAGGAAGGGTTGGGGCAAAACCGAACTCCTCCGACCACAAGAATTGTCTAACTTTTTGGAATTCGTCATCCGGCAACAAAGAAAATTCACTAGAAGGCTTAGCATCAGTATTAACCCTATGTTGCAGTAAATTTTTCAATTCCTGCCTCCCCTTGCTCAATCCTAGCCCTAACGTCATCCCCAAATCAGAAAAAGGGGAATCAGGTTTAGTCTCTGATCGAGGAGACTCAGGCGGAGAATCGTCACTCATCATACTATGCGCTACTCCAGAATTGATAGTGGCTTCGGAATCAGACATAATGGACACCAAAGCACGACTACAACGTAGAAGAAGTACAGAAAATCAAAACGAAAGCAACACACTCTGACGAGGCTGTCGTTCGCACTCTCAAAATAAATTTGTAGCCTATACTCATAGCTATATAGTTAGCAAGTACGTACAGGGTCGATCCACAAGGAGTTGATTGTCACTATCTCATGAAACCTCCTCCACCTGTTCAGAAAAGTTGGGTTTTGCTATCTTGGTCACTAGGGCTCTCTTGCCCAATTCGAGAACTCAATTAAACACTAAAAAGTAAACAAGTAACTTGATCAATAATAAAAAGGACTTGATCTGGACTAAGACGTTGTTAAGTGAAAACCTAGCTTGGTCATTGGTGCAAATATATTCATTACATGTATGTATCGTTAGTTATAAGACTTGAATGTCGAAATCCCTTTTTACTATTCACGCTCTCAACAAACCCTTCCCTTACCTATCCTTACTTAATTGGCGACGCACCGCCGGCTCCTTACCTTGGGCAATACCTTTGTCGGAGTCATCGTTCAGTTTCTTGTGCAAGGAGCATTTATCTCTAGAAAGGCCCAACAAGGAATCATCACGTCCAGCCCAATAGGGTAGACAGCTTCCTCTAATATTAATCGATCTTAATCAAGAAGATGTTGGAAAACACTCCTACTTCCCAATTGATTGGTGATCTAATATGTCCTAATTGATTAACGGCTTATTAATCTCTTAATCGTATTATCTCATATTTGAACAAGCTCATTAACATATCGGGAACACATGCATGCAATTCTCTAGCACAAATTAGACTTCTCAAGCATAAGTTAACACTTAACTGTCTTACCCAGATCAAGTATAAGAACTTAGCTAGACATAATTATAAAACAATGAACACACGAATTAAAGGAACTCATAAGAACTATATTAAAAACTTACTAAGTACGTGCAAAAGTAAAACACGGCCAAAAGTGCTGATAAACAAATACGAATAAAAGTATGCCCATAGGACTTGTTTTTCTCCTCACAAACTCTCGAAGATATTACAGGAAAATAAAGCATGAAAGACGGCAATCTCATCACAGCAGCAAAGCTTCGATATTTATAGGCGAGTGCTTAGGGTTTGGGCCCCCTAGTCCTTAACATGGAAGGAATCCACGAGCTACCTTGGGATGCAAGTAATACTTGATAAGCTCGATCCCAACATGGCAAGTCACATCTATCTCCAAGAGATCCCTTGCGGATCCTAAATCTAGTCGGATAAGGAAAGATATTTAAGTTAGATCAGCTTTTCTTTATCCTTCTAGACCTAGGAGAGAAACTCACCTGTTGACCAAAGCACTCTTCCTATCTGTCTTGACCAATATGGCTCTGCCTGTACTGCTTCCAGAAATGCTGTTTTTTTCCCCTGTATTGCCCAGTTTCCACCTGCAAGGCAGCAAACACCCTCCTGCCCAAAATATGTCCTCCAAGACATAAAAACTCGACAAAACACACACACACATACTCGATCTAAACTACCTAAGACAAACACTAAAAAGACACAAAATATGGACTCATCACACTCGAAGAACGAAATAATGTGAAAATGACAAAGGAATAGTTTCAATATAGGAAGAAAATACCAGGAGTTTTACTTTCTATGAAAGGAAGACAAAAAATTAAACGAAGGAAGATGAACGGAGTGCTCGATGACGAATGAATGAAGTTACTGGAGCGGAAATGCAAGTAGAGAAGACAGATAAAACGCAGATTTGAAATAGTTACGGTGAAATAAAAAGCCTTTTATATTTCAGAGGAAATAAGGCAAAAACTGCCAAAAGAAGATCGGACGAAGGAAGTTCAAGAGCCTCTTAAAGAACGACTGAGATTAAAAGAAAATGGGCATCCCAATAGCGGGAAGGCTCTAGCACGCAATTTCCTCTTTTCTACTCTAAGTGACTTGATAATACCACGTCACTAAGAGTAGGGGGGGGAGGGAGAGGTTGATCTGGGCCACACTCTTTGGGCCTAAAAGGAATATAGTTATTTACACAGCCTTGTCCCAATGTTGTATAAGCCCACGATAAGTGAATCAAAGCTGGCCCAAGCCCCCTTTTTATCGTATCTGAAATGTCTATCCTACCCTTAGATCATCTACAACCTATAAAAATGAGATATCTTGCAGAAGGAGGTAGCTTTTTCACTTTTCTTATCCTTTTTCTCTTTTTTTTCTCCTCTTTTTCTCCTCCCATTTCTTCTTCTTCTTCCGATATTTGACTTGAGCGTCGGAGGGTCTTCACCGGATAACAATCCAGGTGTGAGATTTTCTTTATTTCCTCTGCAAGACTTCCACGAAGTGTAATTCTGTGTTCAAGTGAAAAGAAGAAGGTAGTCAGCTTTTCCAGTTGGAAATCTTAGTTTATGTTCTGTGTTTGTAGTGAAAATTCCCTTTGTTGGCTGAGCTCTAACCCAGCTCTATCACAAGTGATAGAGAATGTAAGTTTTTCCTAAAAAAAAATTGAAATGCCACCATAGAGGGCCAATTCATGAGTATATTTAGTTTCTTGAACATTCAGTTTTTTACTCTCAATTTTTAAGTAAACCACTTATTCCCTTCCATAATAATTATAGTTTTCCGATTATGGTAGATGTGTAGGCTGAATTATTATACCCAGGGGAAGACACAACAAGGATGCTCAAGGGGCTTAACCCCTGCCAAGTTTTTTTTTTTTTTTTTTTTTTTCTTCTTCTTATTTTCATTGAAATTTTCGAAAATGAACATTAGTCCCTACCATCAAAATGACAGTGAAGAAAGTTTTATGAGAAATTATAGATGAGAAGGGGCTGAAATTACAAAGAAAAAAAAATTGAGAGAATAAAGAAAAAATGAAGCCATAGATGAAATTGTAGAGTTGCAGAGGAATGATGAAGAAGAAAGAGAAAAAGGAAAAAGGAAAAAAGAAAAAAAGACTCCAAATTGTAATTGACACTTTTATTAGTTGAATAGCAACTTCGAAAAATTTAAAAAGTAAAGCATAAAAAGTTTAGAAAATAATAATTAAAGAAGTGTCACTGCTCCAAACACTTCTGAAATACCACCACGACTTAATTTTTAAAAAAATTAACGGTACACACGCCTTTTAAGTAATAGAAAATGTAATCTAGTCTATTCAAAAAATAAGAAATTTTCACCCGCTTCTGTATCATCGTTTTCTGCTTTCCTTGTCAGCTTCAAGGTAAAATTTCTTGAAAAAATTATCGTTAGTAATGTTATTATTATGATTTTTTTGTGATATATCATATTGTCATTTAAAAGATACATAAGAATTAGTATAAGCCCCCGTTAATATTTTTTCCTGAGTCCGCCCCTGATTATACCCCTACCTTTTGTATTAAAAAGTAGGTAGATGTTTTTAGTGGACTAATGAAGTTGTGGGCCAGATGTTGGTTTTTATGTAAATATTGAAATGGAACGAGGTTATAAAAGTAAAGAGTGTATACAGTTATTTCCTCAAATGGACAAATTATAATTTTCATGGACAAACCAAAGTGGAAATCTGACCATATTTTCGTGGATGGCGGGATTGTTATTTTGAATTTAATCGTTCTTGATCAACATTTATCTACAATAATTTGAAATTATAAAATTCACAACTGTTAGACAATCAATTATTAACTAAAAATTGAGAATAAAATACTAAAGTATAATTATGAACTTTAATTGGTATAATTCTATTTAATAATGATAAATTAATTAAGCTAAAATTAAAAAAAAAAAAGACAAGGAAAAAATTAATAAATCAATTTGATTGTAGACTAGAAGATCTCATGAATAGATAGAATCATTTCTAAAATTCTCTTAATCTCAAAAGAATTCACTCATATTTTTGCAATTTTTGAAATATTAGAAGGCAAAAACTTAGGTATGCTAGACTTTAGCGTACAGTTGGTGCATCCACCATAATTAATAATTTTTTTGAGGTAGTTTAATCAATATCAATTAAATAGTTAATATAAATCTAATTAATATTAAATAAGTTAACTAAAATATTGAAATTTATTAAAGTTTATTCAACATATATTAATTAAAAAAACAAAAACTTAAATGGATCGCACTGATTGTCTCAGACTTAACCCCCGAAAAAAGGCCAAATGGCCTGTAAATTCATCAACTTTTTCCAAATTCCGGTTTGGCTACCGTGAGATCGATTTTGGCGAATTAATTCCTAAACTCTCGATTTGATCCAATGTTCTACCGAGCTAGGGCACCGGCGGCGACAAGTGTGACATGGCTCCCAGAAAATGCCACGCTGGAGGAACTGGCTTGCAATTAAAACGACGTCATTTGTTATCAATTTAAATAGGTATTATTAGCCACAAAACGACGTCGTTTTATTCCAGATTCCCGAACCCTCAATTTATTTCCAATTTAATTGTTTTTTTAGCCCTAACATTGGCTGTTGACAGATACCGAATTGAGTGTGGAGAAAAACCTCAACTCCGACCCACTGCTAAGGCGAGCTACAAACTCCGGTGAATGGCAACCTCAAGTGGTTCCCCGACAACCTTGGATGAAGTTTACCCAAACTCTGTGAGAGTGCCTCGTTATCTCTCTCGTCGTCCTCGATGTTGCGAATGCAAGAATGGGATGGCTGTGCTACGTAGGTCGCGTACGCAAGACAATCACGGTCGAAGATTTTATTGTTGTAGGCTTAGAGATGTAAGTTTTTTAACTGTACACTTCTCATTTGAGATTTTTTCAAATTTTTGTTCAATTTTGCCAGAGTTCACATGAACTTACTGTTGATTTATTTGTTCTTGTTTTTTTAGGTATACTGTTGATGAACATCAACCTGGTGGTTGCGACTATTGGGATTGGATTGATGAGCCCTTTACAGATCATTACAGAGCTATAATAAACGAGTTGAAGCATGAACATGATATGGCACAAGAGCAACTCCGTCATGCATTGGTCACGGAGAGCATGAACTCCGACCGCTTGCAGTCACTGAGAAATGAGTGCAGTGAAGCCCAAAAAACAATTGCTGAGATGAAGCGTAGCATTGAAGATCTTGATTGCTGCGTTGGAGATTTATAATCTAAGATTGAGATGCTAGAAACCACTCTTGCTGCTGAGAAGAAGAAGAATATGGTTTTGAAGAAAACAATTTGGTTGTTTAAAATCATCGTGGCCAGTGTGTTTTGGATGAAGTAATCCATTATATATTGTACTATACTATTGTATTTGGATCAAGCAGCATTTTCAAAGTTGCTAAACATGATGATTAATTTCAACTTGTAAGTGTATGTGTATGAATCATGAGTTAAAACTCTAACTTGTAAGTGTATTTGTATGAATCATGACTTAATTTTCAACTTGTTAGTGTATGGTTAATTTCAACTTGTAATTGTATGTGTATGAATGAATGCATGAATGAATGAATGAATGGGAGGAATTATCAAGTGAAATAGCTAATACTGCAATTGTATTGTAAATTCAACAATATATGAAGAGTCGAAATTGAACAAACATTATTGTCATTACTTCCAGTTCCAATCATTCTTGTCCAAAAAACAAAAATTGACAAAAACCATCATGTACAAAAACCATCATTTAAAACATGTTGTTTAATGTATATTCCACTTCACTAACAAGGCTGACAAAAATGAGCAATTCATAAGTTCGAAAACAACTTAGGACTGATACAAACAACATAGGATTTTCATGGTTGAAACTGGAATGCATGAGATGATCCCAGTCTTGCACTTGCACTATCCATTTGGAACTCAATAGCTTGTTGGTCATTGTCATCATGCAGTCATGGTCACTAGCATATGATTTCAGCATGAAGGTTCCATTTGCCTTGACTGCACTGGCATACACCTTCCATGGACAAGGTGGAGCTTCACATTTGGCAAAGCACTTGGTCTTAGAGACAGCCGTGAAACGAATATACCTTTGGTGCTCAATAGCCTAGTTAGTTAAAGCCTCCCTGCACTGAAAACCATCTTGAAAATACATGCCTAGAACCAGCTCAAGAGTCTTATGATCACACTTGGGATCATACACTACCCTTTTTTTCCTCATCCTCCCCTCAGATTCCTCATCAGTATCTGAATCATCAAATTCTTGATAATCATCTTCATACTCAAATACATTGTCTGAATCAAAATCATCCACAAAGCCATCATTAATAACATCAAAAATATTCTCCACATCCTTCAGTTTTCTTCTAAGTTTAATATTTTCTTCATCAGAGATGTAATCTAGATCAACTAGACTTACTTCAGACAAATCATCAACAGGTATGTATGAATCATTATCACTGCTCTCACCATCATTCCCTTGCACATCCTCTTCCTCAGAACAACCATTATAGCCCCAATCTCCTGTGTACTCATTGTTGTAATCATTAGACAGAATTGTAGTATCATAAAGAGCCTCACTATTATCACCAATCCCCTCATCATATCCCTCAGCATTTCCCTCCAGACTCTTACCACTTTCCACATAGACACTTACTGATTTGAATTTTCCAACGTGAGACAACATATTCACTACACCACGATCATCAACTATCTCTTCAAATGCGTTTGTCCTAGGTATTTAAACCACAGCTTGTCCCATGAATGAAACCCTAACTTCTTAACAAAGTCACGAAGATCAAAATAACCAAATAGATCACTATCTACATGGGATTTAACAACAAATTCACCACCTAGATACTGTCTTTTAAAATCTTTCATGTGAATCTCACCACCATAATAGATATACAAAGTAAAATATTGACTGCAGAAAAAAAAACAAATAAGATATCAGTTTATAGCAGAAGAACGACGAAAAACGCAAACCCTAACCCTAAATATATAGATATTGACCACACAATGACAACATACAATAAAGAATTGAAAAAATGGACCTACATTTTCGCCATTACAGCGGTAGAAAATGACATCCAAAGCGAAGGGGGACCACCAAACCACTATCTCGAACCAGAAGATATCACCACACAAATGTATAAATAAATGCGAATTCCCGACACGAGTCGAAGATTCAGAAGTAAAGTATGAGTAACAACGACAACTATGAAGAACAAGAATCAAAGAGAATGTCGTCTCAAGCTTCAATCGAGGGTTTTTTTTTTCTGGAATCGATGTGTTAGTAAAAATCACGCCCAAATTGTAATATATTAGACTTCAGTAAATTAGCACAAAAACGATGATGTTTTGTCTAATAAAACGATGTCGTATGGATATTTTTGCCACATATGTGCCAGCGTGTTAAAATTAGTCCACGTGTGCAAAATTCCCAATTTAGAGGTGACGTGAGACCTAGTTTGGTAGAATATTGGATCCAATCGAGAGTTCAGGAATTAATTTGAAAAAAGTTGGTGAATTTACAGGTCATTTGGCCCCGAAAAAAATAATATCTCTTATATAAGTTGTTTGAAATTTCAAAGAACAGAGTTTAAAGTAGTAATGGTGGGCTTTGAACTGTTTCAATTATCAAGCCCAACAAGGTCCTAATATTTTCTAGTAACAAAAAAAAAAAAAAAAAAATTCTAATTATTTGTGGCCCAATTCAAATTAAAACCATCTGAGATGACAGCTCATCCAATATTAACCACGAATGAATATAACCAACTCAGTAGTATTTCTGTATATTACCTCATTTCCATTCACAATTAATTACCTTTTTCCTATTCTTCTGCCTTTTGTCTTTGTCGAGTGACAGTGAGAGGGGCAATGGCAGCTTTAGCTTATGCAGCTGTATTATGGGTTATGAATAATATGGATCAGCTCGGGCATATGAGTAAAGGGTCAATCTTTCACAGAATGTTACCTTCTTGCTTGCAGGAATGCTTCAAGAATATAAGATCAAACACGAGTTGAATTAATGGCGTTGATGTAATATTCAAGTAAATATTCTTTCATGTCAACATATGAGCAGGAGTTTTGTTAGCACAAGGCAGTACTAGCAAGCCTGCTACATGTTTGATTCAATGCCGCTATGAATTGGTCAAAGCTTTCAGCAAAATATAGACCTTAATCCCACTTAACAAAGTCTTTGCAATCTTCAGTTAAACGGATTGACAAGTCAACTCTTTGAAATATATCTCCTTGAATTCCATAATAGACTTAGTAATACGCGTAGTTATGGGACAATTTTCCTATTCCAAGATATTTTCCAAATACATTCTATATATAACGGTTGCTTCAACTATTTCAAAAGTAGTATATTTTTTATTTGCTTTCGTCGTGTATACTTGACTTCGCTCAGTGTTGATGCTTTTGCAATGCAGAATCCACACTTCTTTTGGTTGAATATTCTTTTGTACATGAGCTTTTGTATTGATATTTTGAATGGTTTCAATGCAACTGCTGCAAAGGCTGATGTCGGAGTTATTCTTGATCTTGATACAACTATTGGAAAGATACGCAAGACTTGCATCTCTTTGGCAATCGAAGATTTCTACTCCAACCGCAATTACACCACCATGATTGTGCCTCATTTCAGGGATTCGAGGAGGGATGTTGTTGGTGCAGCTTCTGCTGGTATATTACTCTCCCTTAGGTTCATTAGTTTTCTAATAATTGTATTTTTAGATTGTTCTCACTTTTATAAAGCTCGGATTCAAAGCTTTGGGGACCTTAGTTAAATTCTGTTGAAATTTTCTTGCAGCTATAGATCTATTGAAGAATAGTCAAGTTATGGCGATACTCGGGCCATCAAAATCCATTCAAGCAGACTTTGTGATTGATATTGGTGATGAGGTGAAGGTTCCAATAATATCTCCAGCAACAAGTCCGTCTATATCTCCTAAAGAATCACCATACTTTATAAGATCGGCATGGTGTTCCTCTTCGCAGGTCAAAGTAATTGCAGCAATTGTGAAGAAATTTGGTTGGAGAGAAGTCGTTTTTGTGTATGAAGATACTAACTATGGAAGCGGATTAGTGCCGTATTTGACACTTGATCTGCTAGAAAGCAATGCTTTGGTCTCGTACCAAAGTGTTATTTCCCATGGGGCCACCAATGATCAAATCCGTATGGAACTCTGCAAGTTGATGAAGATGCGGACAAAGGTGTTTGTTGTTCATATGCTGCCAGCTCTTGCATCTCGTTTCTTCAAGATGGCAAAAGAAGCTGGGATGATGAATAATGGATATGTTTGGATAATTGCTGATGTGCTGACTAGTTTGTTGAATACGATGGATTCAAAGACTATGGAGGCAATGCAAGGTGTACTAGGTGTGAAGGCTTACATTCAAGAATCCGATGAAGTTAAAAGATTTGAAAAGAGATGGAGCAAGAGGTTTCATACGGAAAATCCGGACATGGACAGAACAAAACTTAATTATGTTGGGCTGTGGACTTATGACAGCATAACAGCTTTAGCAGAGGCAATCGAACAAGTTGGTGTGACATCCCCACAATTCAAGAAAACAGTTAACAAAGGGAATTCGACAGATTTGGAAGCAATAGGGACCTCAAATACTGGGCCATTACTTCTTCCGTTCCTCAAAAACTTTACTTTAAAAGGGTTGACTGGTGATTTTAACATAAGTAATGGCCAATTACAGCCATCTGCATTTGAGATAGTTAACTTGTATGGCGAAGGAGACATCACAGTTGGATATTGGACCGAACAACGTGGAATTTCAAAGGAATTGAATCCAGATGATCATCAAGCTGATTTCTCAACAGAAAAGGAAAATCTCCATCCCATTGTTTGGCCGGGCAAGGTAACTGAAGTGCCTAAAGGGTGGGACATTCCTATAAGCGGGAAGAAGTTGAGAGTTGGAGTTCCAGACAAAAGTGGTTTCAATGAATTTATCAGAGTTCAAAGGAATGAAGAAACAGATGCTGTTAAAGTAACTGGTTTTTCCATTGATGTTTTTGAAAAGGTATGGTATAAAATGCCATATGCTGTCCCAGTCGAATACATTGCATTAAAAAGAGAAGATGGGGATTATGATTCACTTGTTAAGCAAATACACGATAAGGTAAAAGCAGAATCCAACATCTAAGCATTTCTTTTTTTGTTTTTTTGACATATTTCTCCGTTGCTTGAAGATTAAACTTACTGAAACTCCTGTCAATGACAGCAGCAGAGATTTGATGCAGTGGTGGGAGATGTGACAATCACAGCTAGCAGATCAGAGTGGGCAGATTTCACATTTCCTTACTCCGAATCTGGAGTTGCTATTGTTGTCCCAATAAAGGATAACGAGAGGAAGAATGCTTGGATATTTATGAAACCACTAACAACTGACCTCTGGCTAACAATTGGAGCATTCTTTGTCTTTATTGGATTTGTTGTTTGGGTTCTTGAACATCGCGTAAATGAAGAATTCCGAGGTCCACCTCACAAGCAAATTGGGATGATTTTCTATTTTTCTTTCTCAACACTTGTTTTTGCACACAGTAAGTCCAATTTTTTTTTTTTTAACATGTGGTCCTTAAAAGGCCTTATTCTTCTTTTTTATGAAGCTCAACTTATTTTGACAGGGGAGAAAGTGACGAGCAACTTGACAAGATTTGTGGTGATTGTGTGGGTGTTTGTGGTGCTGGTTGTGACGTCGAGTTACACTGCAAACTTGACATCCATGCTAACAGTAGAGCAACTGCAGCCCAAAATCAGCGACATCAATGACCTGATAAAGAGTGGAGAATATGTTGGCTACCAAAAGGGCTCCTTTGTTAGTGGATTCATGAAGAACAACATGGAATTCAACGACTCCATGCTAAGAAACTATAGCAAGTTGGACGAATTTGATGAAGCTCTCTCCTTGGGCAGCAGAAATGGAGGAGTAGGTGCAATTATTGATGAACTGCCTTACATTAGGCTCTTTCTTAATAAGTACTGCGACAAGTATACCATGATTGGTCACATATATCCAACTTCTGGCCTTGGATTCGTAAGTCCCATTTTCTACTAGTTTCCTATTTCTTGTTAGCACTCAACGTTTTAGAGCTAATATATCATCGACATTTTCCAGGCATTTCCAAAGGGTTCACCACTAGTTTTTGAAGTTACACGCGAAATCTTGAAACTGAAAGAGAATGAGGAAATGGTGAGGATTTCAGAAAAATGGCTAGGAGATGCAAAAAGCTGCCCCAATGCTGATGGAACTCTGAGCAACTCACAAAGCCTCAATCTTGATAGTTTTAAAGGGCTCTTCCTCATTGCTGGACTTTCATCAACACTAGCTCTGGCTATATTCTTGTCCACTTTCTTGTATGAAAATCGGTATGTATTAAAATCTACTGCTTCAATGAAGGGAAAGCTTCTCGGACTTGCTAGAAATTTTTCTAGAGAGAGAGATGAATCATTGTCATCTAAGGAATCGCAAAGTCCTGATTGTGGGGGTGGAGTGTCAGCTGCAAGTCCAGCCATTAGCATTCCATGTGATCAAGAAGAGATGTTTTCACAAGATGAAGGATTCTCAACAGTGGAAATTACACCTATCCAACCGGCATTGCAGCCACAGGAGGCTAATTCAAGATGAGTATATCTAGTTTGTAATTTAACTGTAAGGAACATTGCTTGGCTCTCAATGTAGATGTACATACATTGTACAAAAGTAGCTTGTATTTAATGTCAGGTTATTGTTTTAGTTAAATATCATTGTGTCTTTCCATAATAAAATGGGGTATTATTACCTAATTCCTATGATCTAAATTCTTCGAATCCCTTTCCTAAAAAGAAAAAATAAAACTTCGAATTCTGGAAGAGTTCACTCAGATTATTGTATTTCTTGGAATGACACAAATGAAATGATATTTTTTCGTAATTACGATTTCTAATTAATTTTAACATTTAGTTTGCGATATTTAAATGAAAATTTGCAATTTTTGTATTTAATTAATCTGCATTTAGGTCTATATAATTTTTTTAAGCTTCAATCTTTAGTAATCAAATGTAAATTAGGTTTCATTTATAATAATATTTATAATTGTGGGACATAGGATCCCATTTTATTCTTTCAAGAAATGGCTAAATCATGACAAAACTTTAACAGTATAAAACAAGCCTGCCATGCTCAATTGTTTTTGCATTTCAACAAATGTTAAAGAAAACAAGAAGTTGTAGCAACCATTATTATGTAAGAGTTTTGTCTAGTCAGGCCAGAACGTGATGCTCAATTGTTTATGAATTATGACTAGCATTTTCTAAGCTTTTAATTGATCTTGGGAAGATCACACTGTATTATTATTATTATTATTATTATTATTATTATTATTATTATTATTATTATTATTATTATTATTATTTAAAAAATACTTTCTTCAGTTTCTGTCCAACTGCCTCCATTATTATTATTATTATTATTATTATTATTATTATTATTTAAAAAATACTTTCTTCAGTTTCTGTCCAACTGCCTCCTTTATTATTATTATTATTATTATTATTATTATTATTATTATTATTATTATTATTATTATTATTATTTAAAAAATACTTTCTTCAGTTTCTGTCCAACTGCCTCCTTTATTATTATTATTATTATTATTATTATTATTATTATTATTATTATTTAAAAAATACTTTCTTCAGTTTCTGTCCAACTGCCTCCATATTTTATATTTGTAGCATCTTTTTTTTTTTTTGAGGGTTATATTTGTAGCATCTTAGAAAACACCAAAATTAATACTAGTAGGTGTAGGTTAAATTAGAAGTCATGCCATTGCCAGCTCTTGCGAATCTGGTTTCTCCAATAACTATGAATTAATTAATACTATCTCTTATCTCTCTTCTGCTGGTTACAATTTGTATATTAGCTAGCAATCTGCTAAACAGTTTTCACACACACAAAACCCCTCATTTCTTAGAGATTGATTTCTGGCTGTGGTTTCTGTTATGCAGATCATACATCAGATCCAGAATCATCCTTCCCCTCCAATTTGTTTCGACAAGCAACAAGTTGAATCTCCCTCTGAAAAAGTCAACTTGTTGCAGGAAGTTCTTGAGGGGTATAATTCCCCTTTTGGCTACAACGACAAAGCAGATCCATTGGAGTCGGAGATGCGCGTTGCAGATGCAGCTGACGATGTCATCGAGTCATATATAGTGGACAATACCAAGCTTGAACTCGAAGACATCAGTCACCTCACCTTCTATGAAGATGTGCAGAAAGTGATAGAAGAGATGGATTCGATCACAAGAGAGGTGATAGAGATGGTTGGGGACAAGGCTGCAACCGAAGCTCAGCTGCATAGAAACGCCTCCCATGATGCTGGTTTTGGATCCATTTCCAGTAAGAGGAAGAGTATGATGGTGGGCTTTGATGATTTTCTACTTCAACTATTGGATAGGATCGCCGGAGGTCAATCCAATGGCCAAATCCTTCCTATTGTCGGGATGGGTGGAATCGGTAAGACTACTCTTGCGATAAGTGTGTTTGAAAACCCACTTATTAAAGAGCACTTTGATATTTGTGTGTGGGCTACAATTTCTCAAGATTATGAGAAAGAGTGAGGTAGAATTAGGAGAAGAGATTTACAAAATTTTATGTGGTAGGAAGTATCTCATCGTAATGGATGATATGTGGAGTATAGAGGTGTGGGATAAGATGAAATCATTCTTTACAGATTACAATGATGGTGGTCGAATATTAGTAACAACCAGGCTATCAAACCTGGCTACCCACCTCACTGATTCTAAATCCTTTTAATGTGCTTGATATAAAATTCTTAGATGAGATTAATAGCTAGAATTTGTTCTCTAAAACTGTTTTTGGGAAGAAAGTTTTCCTTTTGAACTTAAGAAAATTGGAAAAAAAAATTATGAATAATTGTAATAGGCATCATTTGGCCATTGTTGTGATTGGGGTCTTTTAGCAAAATCGCAACATACACAGGAACATTGGGAGCACATAGAGGAAAACTTAATTTCAATAGTGAATTCGGAGAATGATGAGTATTGTTTAAAAATTTTGAGAATGAGTTATAACCATTTGTTCTTGTGTCTAAAGCCTTGTTTTTTGTGTTTGATGAAGATCATGTAGTTAAGAGTCTCAAAACACGTTAAGCTATGGGTTTCCGAAGGATTTCTTAAACCAAAAAATAACAAAAGCTTGGAAACAATAGGTGAAGAGTATTTGAAGGAACTAGTTGACTGGAATCTCATTCTAGTTCATAAGTTGGGGTCGATTGGAAATGTAAAGTATTGCAAAATTCATGATTTACTAAGAGATTATATGTAAGAAAGAAGCTAAAAAACAGAGGCGTTTCTATGATTTAAGAGATGAAGATAGCGCTTCATGAGGCATAGGAGCCAAAGTCGCATTAGTGTTTGGAAGAGTGTTTCAATCTGTTGCGACGTTAGTCAAGTCTTGGGATGTAGTTCACATGCTCGCTCTATTCTAAGTGATGAGAAGCATGTAGTGGATGTGTTCCAAGAGTTTAGATTGTTGAGGATACTGAGTACAATCTCTAAAACTCCATGGGGCAATATGTATAGATTAGAAGATGAGTTTCAATATGTGAACTCGTGGTACCTTGCTGTTAGTCTTGCGAGCAGCGACTTCAAAATCCATGCTTCGATCAATCTGCTTTGGAATCTACAGATATTAGATATTGTTTCTTGGGATTGAAATTTTGAAAATGCATCAACTTAGACATGTCGAGTCCTGTCGTTACACAGCATCTCCCTGATCCTCCTAGTGGCGACAATGATATTGTTGTTTTGGAGAATCTGCAAACCCTCAAAATAGTGAAAATTTTCAATCTGCATGAAGAGGTGGTTAAGAGAATTCCCAATATCAAGAAATTGAATGTATTTTATGACGGGGACGGAATTGAGAGAGTGAAGTGTCTCAGCTATCTTGTATGTCTGAGTAAACTGGAAACCTTCGTTTGCTGGACAGAAGATAGGGGTGATGAGTTTCTGCAGACGATTAGCTTCGCAAAGTCACTCAAGAAGTTGAGACTCATTGTCTCGAATTCTGTTGTTTTTGAGTTGGAAGATATATTGGAAAGATAGGTTGGTTGCCCCTTCTGCGTGAACTTGTATTATGTGGTGGTGTCAATTCTGCAGCCTCAAAGTATTAGTATTGTCAGAGTGTGGTGATCTAGAAAACTGGATGGTGTTGGGGAGCTCACACTTCCCACTTCGTGAGTCCGTGGTGTTGTCGGCTAAAAGGATAGTAGAGGAACAAGAGGATGTACAATGGGAGCAACCAGACCTTCAAAACCAAAAGCACAGGAACTGGAGTATTTGGCAACTCCCAACTTTCAATTTGACTTCTCATAGTTAAGAGTTGGAGGAGTTCCTGTCAAAAAGGGATTCACTAAATTTATTAAGGTTGTGAGGAATCAAAAAACTAAAGCTGTTGAAATAACTGCATTCTGTATTGATGTTTTTGAGGAAGTCATGAGATCAATGACTTATGCTTTTCAGTATGCGTATATTCCTTTTGAAACCACTGATGGACAGAGTGCTTGTTTATCAATATATCTTGAGGTAAATCCAAAGCAAATCCACGATTCTTTCTTTTTTCTCATATTTTTTCCATCGATTCAAGTACTAATGCTCTTGCCCATGACAAAAATGTGATGCAGTTGCAGGAGATGTGACAATTGTAGCAAACAAGTCGAAGTACGTCGATTTAACGATCCCTTGCACAGAATCTGGTGTGGCAACAGTTGTCCCAATCAAGGATAGTGAGAGGAGGAATGGTTGGATGGATATTCATGAAGCCTCTAAAAAGTCCTGACCAAGGAGGAATAGAAACGGCTCGGAGTCTGGCAATCAGCACTTTGTCATCAAGAAAGGGATATTTTCACAAGATCAAACAACTCCTTTACATCATGCCACATAAGGCTTTAGTTCAATTGATTAATACTACCTCCGTCATTACTTGTCTCACTTTTTATTTTGGGCGTCCCACTTTACTTGTCTGACTTTCCATTTAAGAAAAAAATTAATAAATCATTTTATTCACTTTATATCACTTCAAAACCACTTTATATCAATTTATGTCACATTAAAATCACTTTATATCACTTTATCAATTAAAAAATATTTTATATTACTTATTAACTACATTAACCATACTTTTTATATCTAATTTCTTTACTCATGAATTAGCCTCGTGCATTTCTATTTCTATTTCTATTGACGAGATCCCTTCATCTTGGGAAAACATTCCTTCTTGATCACATGAAGTCCTAATTGGAGTTTCTGTTGAGACTATTTCTCCATTAGTTTCTGAAGTCCTTAAAAAATCGTCTTTTTCCTCAAGAAAAGCTCTAGCAAGATGATGCAGTTTTTTCTTGATTGAAGCTGAGGAGGCTAATATATGCCGATTCTCATAAAGGAATGTGGAAAAGAATATAACTAGAGCTGTTAATGATGATACCCCTGCGATGAGAAATAGGCCGGTAAAACGATCCAGACTGAGGCTTTCCAAGCCATCAGCAAAGCAGCCTTCTGCTCCAAACCAACTTCTTCTAATCATATCTATTGTCCCATTCTCTTTCAGCTTCAAGATTGCAGTTGAAAAATCGGAGACTAGTGGCGACCCCTTTCTAAATGCCTGCAACAAATGAGATTTTTTTACTTATTTAATTTTTTTTGGAAGAGACAAAGCAGTTAAAAAAGACTACTTACAAATCCAAAACCAGAAGTCTTGTATGTGGGATTAATCAAGGTATACTTGTGGCAGTAATTTCTAAGCAACAGCCTAAGGTAAGGGATTTCGTCAACGATAGCAGCTGCTCCTCCATTTCTGCTGCCTTTGGAGAGGGCGTCATCGTATTCTTCCACCGAGCTATAACTTACGAGGTTATAATTGCCAAATATCATACCTTTCAAATATCGATTCACTAAGGAGCCCTTTTGGTAGCCAACATATTCACCCTTCTTTATGAAATCTGTAGACTTAAGCTGCTGTATTGTCAGCATAGATGTCAAGTTTGCATTGTAACTCGACGTCAAAACCAGCACCACGAACAGCCATACAATCACTACAAATCTAGTCAAGTTGCTGATCACATTCCCCCCTAACAAAAGATTCAAGAATTATTATGATTAAAACAGAACAAGAACTAAGATATATCAAGGAGTATTTATATAGACTTACTATGTGCATAAACAAGAGTCGAGAAAGAGAACCACAGTGTCGTCCCAACTTGCTGCATAGGTGGACCTCGGAATTCTTTGTTGACACGATGCTCAAGAACCCAAACCACAAATCCGGTGAAGATAAAGAACGCTCCTATTGTCAGCCACGTCCCGACAGTTAGAGGCTTCATGAAAATCCAAGCATTCTTCGCCTTGTCATCCCTGATCGGAACAATCATAGCAACTCCAGGTTCTGTGTAAGGAACAGTAAAATCAACTAATCTTGATCTGTCACCTGAAATGGTCACATCTCCCACAACTGCATCGTATTTCTGTCATTGGAAGAGATCGAGTCAGTATGCTTGATGTTCAAGAAACAATAGATTTAAGAAAATACAAACAAGAGGAGGATCACAGTTTGTTTGCAAGTTGACCTGAAGAAATACCTCAACAAGATCATCATAATATCCATCACTCTGGCCATCATCAAGAGTTCCAAAAGGGATGTACTCGATTTGGACTTCATCGGCATAGGGCAATGAACGCAGAACTTCCTCAAAAACATCAATGCCGAAACCAGTTACATTAACACCATTTGTTTCTGCATCCTTTTCAACTTTGACAAAATCACCAAATCCTTTATTTAAAGGAAGACCAACTCTTAACTTCTTCCCACTTGTAGGGAATCGCCAGCCTTTAGGCACGTTAGTTGTCTGGCCGGGCCATATGATGGCAAGAACATCTTTTTTTTCGGAATTTAGTTCTTTTGAAATGCCGTTTTGTTCTGTCCAGAATCCAACTGTGTTCACTCCATTACCAATCACATTCACTATCTCAAATGCAGATGGTTGTAATTCACCATCACGAACATAGTAATCACCACTCAACCCTTTGGACTTGAAATTTCTGATCAATGGAGCAAGTGATTGTCCTGTATCTGAAATCCCTATTGCTTCCAAATCCATCAAATTTCCTCTTTCATCCCTTTTCTTAAATTTTGGAGACGCCACGCCTACTCTTTCGACTCCTTCTGCTAGAGGTGCTATGCTATCATAAGCCCACAGCCCAAAAACATTAAGTTCTGTTCTGTCCATGTCCGGATTCTCCTTACGAAGCCTCTTCTTCCATCTTCTAGTGAAGTTTATAACTTCGTCAGAATTCGGAACATAAGCCTTTACACCTAATACGCCCTGCATTGCTTCAATAGTTTCTGCATCCAATAAACTAGTTAGTGGATCAACAATTATCGACGCATATCCCTTGTTCATCATCCCCGCTTCTTTCGCCATTTGGAAGAATCGAGATGCAAGAGGTGGTGGCATATGCACGACAAACACCCTTGTCTGTTTCTTCTTTAACTCATAGAGTTGTTGAAGAATCTGATCATTTTCAGCACAAGGAGACATAACAGTTTGGTATGAGACGAAAGCATTGTTTTTTAGCAGTTCTTCGGTCAAAAATGGTACTAATCCACTTCCATAATATTTATCCTCGTAGATGAAAACGACTTCCCTCCAATCAAAATTCTTGACAATTGCTGCAACTGCTTTAGCTTGAGAAGCAGAGGACCATGATGATCTTATGAAGTATGGTGATTCTTGAGGCGATAGAGATGGACTCATTACTGGAGATATTATGGGAACTTTCACTTTGTCACAAATATCTGTCACAATGTCTGCTTGAAGGGGCGTTTGTGGCCCGAGTATCGCTATCACTTGAGTATTCTTCAACAGATCTATAGCTGCATGAAGAGTTCAATCATAATTTAGCTAATTTTTCAAAGATTTGAAAACTGAACCCTAAGAACTAGGGGAACCAATCTAGAAATAAATATACTTATGAAACAATTAATGAATCTAATTAAGCAAGACTAAGGATACCAGCAGAAGCTGCAGCAACATCACTGCCAGAATCCCTGAAATGAGGCTCAATCATGGTGGTGTAATTGTGGTTGGAGTAAAAATCTTCGATTGCCATAGAAATGCAAGTCTTGTATATCTTTCCAAGAGTCGTATCAAGATCAAGAATAACTCCCACATCAGCCTTTGCAACATTGAAACAGTTCAACGGCGAAATGCAAGAGCTCATGAACAAAAGCAAAAGCAACCAAAACAAGTGTGCATTCTGCATTAGAAAAAGCATCAAGACTGAGAGGAGTCTACTATTATAACACGAGCAAAGCTAATAAAAAACTGTAATTTTAAAAGGGATGAAGCGACACTTATATAAATATTACTTAGCACGCAAATTTCTGAATATTAAAATTCTAGAAAAAGAATAACACTGACAAAGATCTTGGAGCTGGAAATAATCACGTAAGTACGCGTATTACTAAGTCTACCATAAAATATATGTAGAAATATTTTAAAATGTGGAATTGTCAAACCTAAATTCTTAATATCTAAATAATCTGATGACTTTATATTTGCTGAATGCCCTGACCAATTCTCGTGAACATTAGATCGAATACGTGACGAGCTTTCCAAGATTCCATGCAACTGTTGTAGATAGTCCAGTCTACATTTTGTTATATTTTTTTTAAAAATTGAACTTTAATATTTGCCTTGATTACGAGAAGCTATTTCTCATATGTTGTTTGAATGATGACCAAAAAAAAAAAAGTTTTACCTGATTATATATTGCATATTTGCATTACAACCTGGAATAGGTTGATCTTTTATTCTTAAAGAAATTCTTGTAAGAAGGTAATGTTTAAATAATACACACCCGTTCACGATAATTATAGTTTTTAAATTGTGATGTGACCTTTAAGAAAAGTTAGGTAGATATGTGAGGTGCATTGTGTATCCTTACCTTTTGTATTGAAAAGTAAGTAAATATTTTGAGTAGAGTAATAAAATAGGTAAATATTGAAAAGGGATGAGATTAGAAAAATAAATAGTGTGAAAATTCATTTCGTTAAATGAAAAAACTATAATTTTCATGGACGGATCAAAATAAAAATCTGACCATAATTTTCGCGGACGGATGGCGTATGATTAAGATTAAGAAAACATATAGTGCTCCCCCCGTACGTGAAGTCTTGCCCTATTTACCCTTTTTTTTGTACGTGAAGTAATGTCCTGTTTCACTTTATGTACATTTTCTACCCTCTAAAGAATCTCTCATATTTACATTCAATTGTCATTTGGACCCACGCAACTACAACCACAACCACACATTCTTTTTAATTTGTAATTAACAATCTAAACATATGCCATTAACAATATCTCTACTATCTAATTTTTACCCCACTTAAAACAACTTTATCAATTTTCTTAATTTCTGTGTCAATGCGTCATTGGGGCATAACTTCAGGTACCGAGGGAGTAAGAATTTCAGTGCAACTTACATGCATTTTACTTTGATGTTAGCTTTGACCCATTCTTAAAAACTAGAATCAGTTCCACGTAGGGATGACAATCGGGTACGGTGGACACGGATAGTGGATATCCATACTCATACCCACGAGCCAAATTCATACCCATACCCATACTCATACCCCCGATGGGTAGTTTCCGCCACCCGTCGCGTACCCGTCTACCCGCCACCCGCGGGTATCCATCAACCCGCCACCTGCAGATATCCACTAACCCGCCATCCGTTGGGTACCCGCCACCCACGAACCGGAATTTAATCAAATAAATTACTCCCTCCGTTCACCAAAACATGTCCACTTTGTTCTGGGCACGGAGTTTAAAAAAGTTGATAAAGTGAAAGTTAGTAAGGTAAAAATTAGAAAATAGGGGTTGTGAGATAATGACAAAAAAATAGTGGTAATGACAAAAAAGATGTGGTATTGACCAAAAAGTAAAAATAAAGTTGTTGGGATGATAAAAAGGTAGAAATAAAGTTGATGTGAGGTGAGGTCCTAAATGGCAAAGGGTAGTAATATTTGGAAAGTATTGAGGGTAGTGTTGTATAAAAAGGTAAAGTGGACATGTTTTGCTGAACATGGTTATTGTTCAAAAGTGGATGTGTTTTGGTGAACGGAGAGAGTACAATTTAACACAAATAAAAGATTAACCACCAAAATTCAAATCCATAAAACATAAAATTCAAATCTACAAAGTTCAAATCCATACCAATATTCAATTCATCAACTAAAATTTAAAGTCCAAATTTAAAATAAAAGGTTACATTATTCCAACTCAACGGTTTAAGTAGAGCAATCTTCCTTCAACTCTTCTTCTTCGTCTTCAAGACATGTCCAAAAACTTCTATTCTTTCCTTAACCTACGAACAAACAATTATTTACATTAGAAATTGAATATTACAAAAAAATAAGATTAATAGTAATTATAAATTTATCGGGTAGTAGTCGGGTATAATCAGGTAATAGTCGGGTATTTCGTGGATATTTTACGGGCATTTTTAGTGGGTATTTTTAAAGGGTAAATAGGTATCGCGGGTACGGATAATAACTATCCATACCCATATCTGCGAACTAAATGGATAGTATTTTCTAACCATGAAGCTATCCATAGATATCAAATGCCCCTCAAACCCGCACCTATTAGGGTCGGGTACCCTCGGGTATCGGGTACCCGCGGGTAAATTGTCATCCCTAGTTCCACGAAAGTCAATGCTATTTGTCCTTACTAGGGATGTCAATTGAACCCGAACCCGACGGGTCAACCCGTGTGACCCGAAAAAAGTAAAGGGTTAGGGTTGAGTTTTTACAACCCGAATACATAACCAGATTATTAGGATTGGCCCAACAGGGTTGCAACCCAATAAGGATTGGCCCGAAAAGGGTTAGGGTCGATTCGAACGACCCGAATTAATTCATGCTCTTTCTGTCTTTCTCTTACCCTAGTCCTAAACATATAAATAACAGAATAGACTAGAGGGCCGCCATTCCCAATTTTCACTCTTTATCTCTCAGTCTTCATCAATTCTCATTCTCAACATCATCTAACAGTACCGTCGGCATGAATCCACCGGCGACATTAATATTGAATATTATTGTAATAGTTGAATGTCATTCAATTGTTTAGTTTTGTGAGACAACGAATTATTATTGAATATTATTGTAATAGTTGATGTCGTGTAGTGTTCTAGACTTGCTTTGTTGGATGATATTTTTGGATTTAATATGTCAGACCACCTATATGCTTGTTATGTTATTTTTGCAATTTTTTGTTGTATTTTTTGCGACAAATATAGAATAGTTAATAAATATGTTAATTTTTATTAATAAAGTGTGTGACCCGACGGGCCAACCCGTAACCCGAAGGGTTAGGGTTAGGGTTGAGTTTTTTCAACCTGAGAAAAATCCAACCCGAGCTAACCCAACCCGAATAACCCGACAACCCGATAGGGTTGACCCGAAACCGAAATGGTTGGCCCGATTGACATCCCTAGTCCTTACTATCATTTTTCTAACAAAGCTCCGTTGGGCTTTCCTTGAAAAATTAGTAGAAGGTGGATTCGTCCAATTAATTAATTAATCTTCAACTTATTGATGAACACTTTACAGATTTTATGTTTGATGTAATATATCATTATTAATATAGTTAATTAGAACATGTTGCACTATAATCATTAATCACTATTAACTTAAATATTGACAGCCACCTAGTTACCATCTCCATCTCAACTTTGTATTTTGTTTGTTGAACTTGAATGTTTAAACTACGTTTAGTATTGATTTGTTGTTGTCGTCTAGTTGTTGCTACATAATTGATTATTAATATGTCGTTGAAAATTATTGAAAAATCGAGCGGGTGGAAAATTATCATATTTTTATTTTTTTTTATTTATTTTCTAAACGGGTACACCAGGTACCCTCAGTGGCAGAGCTAGTAAGGGAGGGGGAGGGGCTTAAGCCCCACCCAAGATTTTTTTTTCTTTTGAATCCTATTATAAAAATTGTCGAAATCGTTGGAAATCGAGTATCAGCCCCGGTTGCGCAACACCGCTGAAGTAAGAAATCGCCGGATATAGGTGGGGGAGAGGGGCTGACTTTTACTGAAAAGAGTGAGAAGACTGAACAAAAATATAGCCATGACGGTGAGTGCTTAAAAGGAAGAAGATGAAGTTACAAATAAAATAAGTGATGTTGGCTTTTAGCTTAAATTAGAAAAACGCTTGTTTTAAAAGAAAATAACACTTTATTAGTTAAATGATTGATCCAAACAATTCTTCTTCAAACGATTTTTGTATACAAAAAAATTAAAATGAAAAAATGAAACGTTTTATGAGAAACAAAAAAATAGATATCAGAGACTTAATTATCCTTTTGTATCATTTCGTATTGATGGAATACAACTTTCTTTAGAATATTTATTTCATTGTGTCTATATTTTTCTTGTAAAGTGCAGCCCCCTCCCTCGATATTTTCTGGCTACGCCACTGGGTACTCTATACCCAGGTTGGGTATACCTGGTCGGGTATTAGGTACCCGTTCGACTAAAATGGAAAGAGTATGAAAATTCATATTTTACTTATTTGGATACGGATACCCGCAAATACAGATATGAGTATCTACAAATACCCATTTATTCACCCCTAAAAATCGCAGTGTCAATATTTCATCAGAGTATTGCCCGCGTGTAGTGCTAATTGTTTAAGCATTTCGTCAACAATAATTAAATTAATTGTACATTACATTAAAGTAATGCCAAATGTCAATATAAATCATTCAATTTCACCAACAATTCCATTATTTTCTGCAACCTAAAAGAAAAAGTAAAAGATTTTATCAGTCGAGAGATGGTGGCTTATGCAGCTCTGGTTTCTCTTATGCTATCATAGATAAGATTCAGAATCATAATGATTCTAAGTAAATTTTAATGAGTAGATTTTATATTTTATTTTATTTTATTTTATTTTTCAATAAATCTATCACGACATACTGTGTTTGGCTACGCGCATAAAACGAGGAAAGTTAATTATAAAAATAAAATAATCATATTTTATCTTATGGTTTAAATTCTCCAATTAAAGTATATTTTTTTTTACAAAACCTATATTACTTTTTTAGTTAGTGTGGCTGGTTACCCTATGACCAAATAACACTATTTATTTTTATAGTTGTATTATAATTTTCTTCTTGTTTTTTGATTGAAAAGAAAATACACAACATTTAATTGCTAAGAGCACTATAAAATTTTTTTTGGAGTGCTTTTATAATGTCAAAATTGGATAATTAATATTCATCGTATGTTTTATTTAATTATTTTTTTCATGAGTCATTATATATTAAATAAAAATCGGTGAATGCAATTTTTTGGAAGTATCTTAAATACATTCCTAGAAAGGGGCACATGTTTTAAGTAAATGTAATTGAGTTGTTGTGAGTGAAGAAATGATTCCACATAAAGAATAATGTTAGTAATAATTTATTGAGATAGTGGTAGGTTATAACTGATATTTATTTAATGTATAATGACACGAAAAATAATTGAATAAACCATACGATTAATTGAAAAGGAATGCTAAGATTGATTTTTCTCTTATTTGTCTTTTTAAACTTCCATCATGTTTAGAAATCAATGACAACTAAGATTAGAAAATCGACTCCTACTAAGATTAAGAAATCCATACTTGTTGATTTGAAACCGAGATGCTCTTGAGCTTGACGATGGATACTATTAAGATTAGTAGCGTTCTATTTTATTACATTTATGGATGGTGTTACAAGAGATCGGCCAAAGTTAATCCACACAATTAGCAAACAACAAAACAATTAGTAGCATGACAAAAACTTGGGTGCAACATTTGCACCGTGCAACACCCACCCACACGACCCTATGTATTTGACCCGGGTCAATCCTCTTTGACCGTTTTTTTTTTTCTAGTTTTTTTATTTTAGTTTTTTTTTCTTACCCTTATTTTTTTGTTAATCGTTTCTTCTTTGGTCAAGATTCGAGCGCGGGGAGCCGAATGCCTCGGAGCGAGCCGAAAAAATCTAAATTGTTGCCCGCCGATTATCCTTATTTTAGTAATCGGAGCAAAGGCGGAGCCGTAAAATCGGAGCCGAAGGCTCCGTCGGAAAAAATCAATCTGGAATTAAAAAAAAAAAAAAAGAGGCGCGTGAGATCCACTCGCGGCGCGCGGGTTTGGCAGTGCGTGGGGCGGGGCATGACGGATCGGGTACTGTGCAAATGGGTGCAGACTTATGCACTCAAGCCCTGCTCTAGTAACATTTATGGATTAACTAAGCTGTAGTTACCACTAATGCTATTGATGACCGCATTCCTCTCTGCATAACATGATGAGATTCTTTCCATGACATTACTAAGACTGCCCGCAGCGGTCGTTTCTTGGGCTATCTCGAGATAGCCCCGGCGACGAGACGAGCCACTGCGGCGATGGTTGTCTCGAGCCTGTCCCGAGCCGACGAGACGGTCTCGAGCAGGCGCGTGTTTTACACGCGCTTCAAATTTTTTTTTTTAAATCGGCGCGTGCAATGCACGCGCCATACATAAAAAAAAAAAAAAAAAAAAAAAAAAAAAAAAAAAAAACAGACAACGGTCAATTGTTTGAACGGTGCAAAACGGCTAGTTTTGTGCCGATTTTTTTTTTAATCTTACATTTTTTCCTATAAATATCACATTTCATCACACCACATTCACACCAAATTCACACCTCAAATCTCTATTTTTCTCCTACAATTCGATCTTATTTTTGCATCAATTTCACATTATCATCTCGCAAATGGATCCTAACAATCCATGGTCGTCGTCGTGGTGTCCCCCTGAAATGGCGGACGACGCGGAATACGGAGGATATACTGGGGCGGAGCTTGATTCTATCAATCTATTTCGTTCGTCGGCGAGTCCTTCCACACTGTGTTGGGCGACGAAGACAATCCGTCGTCCGAGCCGGCACCAGCCAAAGGCAAGGGGAAGGTACGAGGCAAAGGCAAGGGGAAGGAACGGGCCGATCTCACCGTCGCAAATGTCCCTCCTCCAACGGCAGATGCCCCCAAACCAAAGAGGTGCAGTTACACGGTGGAACAAGGCACCGCCGTCGCCCAAATCTGGAAAGAGGAGACGTGCAACTCCATTCTCAGACGAGATCAAAGTGGCGACAAGTACTGGGGGTGTGTGGCGGAGAGGTATAACGCCATGTTCAACGACGACCTCAACTCAAAGACAGTGAAGAGCTTCTTCGGCCGGATCTCCCACTGGGTGAAGGAGTGGATGATAGCCTTCGACAAGGCGGAGAAGAAAAGACCCAGCGGCGCCTCCGACGACATGGTCAGGGACCAAGCCCAGGCATTATAAAGCGCTCATGAAGGGAGCACCTTCAAGCATTTTGGTGCCTGGAAAATTTTGGCGGACTACCCCAAATTCCTCCACCAAGAATTTCCCGACGTTCCGTCCATGAAGCGGACGAAGAATACGGCAGAAGGTGCCTACACCTCATCTGGAACGCCGCACGGATCGAACGAGGCAACCGAAGAGGAAAGCACGGCTCCCCCTATTGCTTCCAAATCCGTCAAATTACTTATCCCGGACACTTTCTTGAAAATTGGGCTCGTCACACCTACATGCTCAACTGCTTCTGCTAAACCAGCTATGCTATCATAAGCCCACAAACCGAAAGCATTGACTTCAATTCTTTCCATCTCCGGATTCTCCTTATAAAACCTCTTCTTCCATCTTCTGGTGAAGTTGGAACCTTCACTAGAAGGTGGAATATAAGCCTTCATACCTACTACGCCTTGCATAGCCTCAAAAGTCTCCGGATCCACAGAATCCAACAGACTAGTAAGCGTGTCCGTGATGATCCAAGCATATCCCTCGTCCATCATCCCAGCACTTTGAGCCATTTTGAAGAAACGCGGAGCAAGTGGTGGAAGCATGTGAACAACGAACACCCTCGTCTGCAGACTCTTCAACTTATGCAGATGCTCAAGAATCTGATCATTTTCAGCTGAAGGTGAGATAGCAGTCATGTTAGAGACTAAAGCGTTGCTTTCTAATAAAGTTTGAGTTAAGAATGGCAATAATCCATTCCCAAAATTGTTATCTTCATAAACTAGGACTACTTCTCTCCAACTAAATTTTTGCACAATTGCTGCAACTGCTTTAGTTTGAGAAGCAGAGGACCATGATGATCTTATGAAGTAAGGCGAATCTTGAGGCGATAGGGACGGGCTTGTTGCTGGAGAAATTATCGGAACTCTGACTTTGTCACTTATTTCTATCACAAAGTCTGCTTGAGTGGATCTTTGCGGCCCAAAAATCGCCATTACTTGAGTGTTCTTCAGCAAAATCAATGGCTGCATAAAAAGCTCAAACCTTAAAATAAGCTAATTTATATTAAAAAGAAAATGTAACAGAGAAATCGAACTGGTGAGTAAGAGTAAGATTTTACCAACAGAAGCTGCAGTGAAGATATCACTGCTTGATTCTCTGAAGTGAGGCACTAGCATTGTGCTGTGATTGTTGTTGGAGTAGAAATCTTCAATGGACATGGAAATGCATGTCTTGAAAATCTTTCCAACAATTGTTTGAAGATCAAGAATAATGCCCACATCGGCCTTTATAGCAATCGCGTTGAATCCATTCGAGGGAGTGAAATGAAAAATTTGGAAGAGAAGCAGAGGCAACAAGAAGAATTTTGAAGCCTGCATATTGAAAAGTATCAAGATTGATCACGAATGCTACTTGGCTGTGGAAGTCTAGCTATTTAACTAAACACTTGTTGAAGAAGGTATGCGTGTGTAGGATTTAGTCACTATGGATACTTTGAAATTGTAGTTAGAATAGTGACACTGGCACATATCTCAGATGGGGCAATAATATTCAATATTATTACTATGTCGTAACATATACTAAGTCATAAAATATAAGTACGGAGTAGACATTCCCGGCCATATGTGGACTTGACAACCCTACTTAACATTCTCAAAACTCTCGCTCCGACCCATTGACATTGTTACGTTATTGTTCAGTATAGTAAAAAAATAGAAATTGAGTAGGCCTCATCACAAAGGATTTTAAAAAATTAAAATTTTCCTTATTTCGAAGATTAAGAATATGATGTGAGATAGCCTAATACAAGTATAAGGATTGATTTACAATATCGGGAGGGGGGGTGTTATAATTTTATTAGTTTTGAATATAATTACTAATTTCGAAGATAAAGAATATGATGTGAGACTGCCTAATGCAAGTATAAGGATTGATTTACAATGTCCCCTTCGGGATGGTCTAGTGGTAAAAGTGAGCGCCTGAGACTGAGAGGTCTCAGATTCGAACCTCATGAAGCGCCTCTATAGGTCGAGCCTGTCACACCTGTACTTGGAAAATGTGATTTACCTGCCCTGTGTGGTTTGCAGGCTACTGCACAAGGGATGGGGGTTTACCCAGTGCACACCGAAGGTAGCGACTGCGGGTTCCCACGATATAAAAAAAAAGATTGATTTACAATATAGTATTAGTCTGTGCGGGCGGGCGGGGGGGGGGGGGATATAATTACTAATTTTTGCATATGGATACTATCTAATACTCCCTCCGACCCTCAAAATAATGCATAGTTTTCCTTTTTCGTATGTCCCCTAAAATTATATATAGTCCATTTTAGGAAATAACTCTTCACTTACCCTTATAATGTGAGACTTCATCTCCACTTACACTTATTTTTTTCTCCACTTACATCTATTTTTTCTCCATTTTCTAGGATTTTCTTAAAACTCGTACCCTAAAATTATGCATAATTTTGGGGTCGAAGGAAGTATATACAAAAAAGTTAACACTTTAAATTTCACCATTAATGTTTTACTTAAATATGGTAGTGCCTATATTATGATATAATTTGTGTTTTTTATATTATCCAAATAGGAAATATAATAACTTTTCTAATTGTCAAATGTTAATAATCCAACGAATACAGTAAAGGATGAAACACTAGAATTAATTTAGGGGGGAAATTTTTTTTTTGCATACTATGAAATGTGCAAAATGAAAAATACCCACCTACTTTAAAAATAATGAAAAATACTCATGATCCCACTGAATTGAAAAGTTGTCATACTTTTAGTCAAATCATGTTGACTCTCTCTCTCTTTCTTCACCTATGTTGGCTAACACTTATTCTGTACATTGACCAACTTTTCTGTTACTCAATCCACTGGTCACCACTTCAGAGAGACCCGTCGGAACACAAAACTGTTTCGAGTTGCTCCACATAGATTTGATGGGACCAGCTGAGGTAGAGAGCTTGGGAGGTAAGAGATACTCTTTTATGATCTTTGATGATCTTTCAAGGTACGCATGGCTAAAATTTCTTAACGATAAAACTGAAATTTATGATGCTTTCATGGAGTTATATGCAAAAGTTAGGAATTTTTATCAATCTCGTGTAAAACGATTAAGATCTAATCAAGGAAAAGAATTTGAGAATTCTCAACTTATAAATTTCTATGTGAAGGAAGGAATCCATCATGAGTACTCTGCACCCAAAACGCCACAACAAAATGGTGTAGCTGAAAGAAAGAATAGGACTTTGCAAGAAATGGCTAGGGTAATATTACATTCAAAGAAACTTTCTAAAAAGTTTTGGGCTGAAGCTATGAACACTGCATATCATGTCAGTAATCGTGTGAACTTGAGAGTAGGTATAACCATGACCTCATATGAAATTTTGAATGGTAAGAAACCAAATTTGAAATATTTGTATGTCTTTGGTTGTGTTTGCTATATTCTAAATGATAGAGATTATCGCTTTAAGTTTGACACTAAAAGCGATAAAGGAGTTTTCATTTGATACTCTCTTAATAGTCATGCCTTTCGTGTTTATAACTTAAGAACCAAAACGGTTATGGAAAGTGTAAATGTTACCTTTGATGATTTGTCTAGTTTATACATTCCTGCTGAAAATACTGACGATTTAATTGAGTCGCAGGGAAGTACAGAGAAGTGTACTGAAAATGGAGATAAAGAGGTCATTGAAGTGCCCCCCAACTTAGAGATAACTTCTAACATTTCTGCAGGTGAATCTGAACGAGATTCCAACGTTGATCCAGCAGAAAGCTCAGAAGAGGTTACTGAAATCATAAGGAGAGATCCGCCTAGCAAGATCAGAAAATACCATCCTCTTGATCTAGTTATTGAAGAGGTTCTTGAAGGGGTCAGAACAAGAGGGAAGACTCCAATGAACTACAGAGAAATGGTGAGAATGGTATGTTTTTCGTGTATCATTACTAGGGTAGGAGTTGTTGCTTTCTTATCAACCCTTGAACCCAAAAATGTTGCCGAAGCCTTAAAAGATGAATTTTGGATTAGTGCTATGCAAGCCGAACTTCTAGAATTCATTAAAAATAAGGTATGGACACTTGTGCCTCGTCCTATAGGTGTAAATGTCATAGGAACTAAGTGGATTTTCAAAAATAAAACTGACGAATATGAAAATATTGTTAGAAACAAAGCCCGCTTAGTTGCACAAGGATACACACAAGTAGAAGGGATTGACTATGATGAAACATTTGCTCTTGTTGCTAGGATTGAATCTATTAGGTTGTTATTTGCCATTGCATGCTATCTAAATATCACTCTACATCAAATGGATGTTAAAGCTGCCTTTTTGAATGGTGTGTTAGAAGAAGAAGCTTATGCTGAACGACCTAAAGGATTTGAGGATCCCACTAAACCTGATCATGTTTATAAACTGCATAAGGTCCTGTATGGACTAAAACAAGCTCCAAGAGCTTGGTATAGTCGTTTAACTGACTTTCTTCTTGAGTTTGGTTTCTTTATAGGTCATGCAGATAGAACTCTCTTCATCAAAAAGGAAAAATGCGCGCTTACGATTGCACAAATATATGTCGATGACATTGTATTTGGCTCAACACATGAAGAAGCCTTGAATGAGTTCGTGGAGGCTATGATAGCCACCTTTGAAATGAGCATGGTTGGTGAACTTAGCAACTTCCTCGGTTTACAAGTGAAACAAAAGAAGGATGGACTCTTTGTGTCTCAGTCCAAGTATGCAAAAAATCTGGTGAAGAAGTTTGGTCTGGAAAGTGCTAAGCATATGAGGACGCCAATGAGCACAACTGTAAAACTGCCGAAGGATGCAGTAGGCCCTGAAGTGGACCCCACCTTGTACAGGTCTATGATTGGCAGCCTCCTGTATTTAACTGCCAGCAGACCAGACATGTACAATGTGTGTGCATGTGCCCGTTTTCAGTCCTGCTGATGAACCCAAATGTGTGTTCATTTTTCTTGTGTTTTTGCCTTGTGTTTTGAGTCTTTTCAAGTCAATATGTGTTTGGGAGGACTCAAAGTCGAGAAAGTATGTGCAGGGCATTACAGGATAGATGTTGGGCAAAAAACCGGCAGAAAGCTTGTTTATATGATGTTGAGGCAAGAAACACATCACAGTGGATCTTGGGCAAAACCGATGAAAATCTGTTGTTGAGATGCTGAGATGGCGATACAATGCAGATGGGCAAGGGCTGGAAGCTTGTAGCTGGGCAACAACATTTTATTCAATCTACAAGTCAGGAAGCACCTCCCCATATTCTTGAAGCCAACAGACAGAGTACTCGGAGGAGCCATGATCTTGGTCAGCATGGGAAGTGATACAGGATGCAGACATTGAAGTCAAGATGTGACTCGGAGCAGCAGCAGATTTCTTTCTCTACAAGAAAGAGGATAAGGATGGAAACTTTTCTTTCCTTATCCTAATTGAACGTGATCTAGGAGATATCTACCATGAGAAGGAAATAAATCCCCAGCAATCCATATAAGGAAAGAGGCGAATATGCATGGAAAGAGTCCTTTACCAACAAGGAAACTATCTTAACCCTAATTTCATCGCCTATATATATATGGACGACCTTGGATGACTTACACACCACCCACAACGACTACCATACCACTTTTTCATATTGTCTTTTATTAGTTCTTAGTTAGTTTGCATTTAAGTTTCGAGAATTTTTAAATTAGATTCGTTTTTAGTATTTTACTTTAGATTTCTGCTGTTGGCTGTTGACCAAGACCTACGCTGTTGACTTCATTGTTGATCAGTTTTCTTTTCAGAATTTATTCAAGTATGTTTACTTTAATTTCCTTTGTGCTTTCTTTTATTGTTATGTCTAGCTAAATTCCTTTACTTGGATTGGAGTAGATGATTTGAATCTAATTACTTTGTTTGAACTCGTGAGGTCTAATCGGTTTAGTTCGTTGCATGATTTTTATTCCCGAAACACTTAAGTCAAATAATTAGTTCTTGGTCAAAATTGATAATTGCTTGTACACCAATTAGATATTGAGATTAAGGCAATAACAGATATGGGGATACAACTCGAGAGAGTCTCTCGTGCCCAAGAAGGTAATTAGTGTTGGAGAGCAGTCAGTATTGACTTACCTCTTGGCTGTCTTGGGGTCTGATTCGTTCTTAATGCATGTTGGGCAATACAGTCGTTGAAGTGTCTTCGTGACTGTGTTGATCAATAGAAGGGATCTTACCTTCTGGTCGAGATCTATTTAATCTGATAGATAAAGGTTTAGACTATTCATGTTGTGACTTCGTGACCATTAGGGCATGAATTAATCTTTTCTTAAAACCAAGTGATAAAAGATTGTAATTGAATATTCTTGCACCGATGAACGAGTGAAGTAATTAGGATCAATGATTCAAATCCAATCCAAGTACTTTTGTTATTTGATAAGTTTTTGTTTAGATTTCAGTTTTGAGTTACAGTTGTTGAGTTAGTTCGTGAGACAAAAACCCCCTACTTTAGTGACACCGAAGAGAAGACTACACCAATTCCTCGTGGGATCGACCTCTACTTGCTACTGGCTACTTGCCTGTTGGGCAAAAGGAGAAAATAAATATTATTTGCACGAGGCTAAACGACGGGTTCGTCACTTGCCCAAGAGAAGAGCACCTCAAGGCGGTAAAGAGGATCATTCGATACGTAGCCGGAACGTGTGAGCTAGGTTTGTTGTTTACCAATGACACTACCATGAACTTAGTAGGCTATAGTGATGCTGATTGGGTTGGGGAGATCGATGATAGAAGAAGTACTTGTGGCGGTTGTTGCTACCTTGGGAACAACCTTATCTCTTGGCACAGCAAGAAACAAAATTGTATCTCCTTATCAACGGTGGAATCGGAGTATGTTGTTGGGGAGTTGTTCGACGCAGTTGGTGTGGTTGCAATCAATGCTTGATGATTATGAACTGGAGAGCAATGCCTTAGTGATGATGTGTGACAACATTAGTGCCATCAACCTCTCTAAAAACCTTATCCACCACTCCAAATCGAAACACATTCATTTGAGGTGTCATTTCATAAGAGATTTGGTTGAGAAGAAAATCTTAAAGTTAGAGTATATTAGTACAGAAAATCAACTTGCAAACATCTTTACGAAAGCTTTAAGTTATGAGAGATTTTCTAAATTAAAGAAATCTCTTGGTCTGTGCTGTATTTAGTCTGAAGTGGTCACAATTGTTGTCACCATTTCTGTTATATCATAAGTAATAATCAATATTGAAGTTTGACAGATTTGAGGATGTAAAAACCTTACGTTGTAAGATGAAACCGAGACTGTTCTTAGAAAGCCATATAACTAGATCAAAGATCTAGATAAGTGGTGAATACATGTTTCTCTTGGTTATTCATCTATTCGCCATCTGTAATCTTCGTTTTTTTTTTTATAAATTACTTATGATGTTTCAGAAATCTTTAACTCTGACTAAATTGGTCATTGAAGTTTAGACAACTGTTGTGACAACTGTATGCACCACTTGTGGTGGTATTAATTTGTCTGTAAATATAATAAAATGATTTACGATGTCTGTGCATGTTGAAATATATCTGGAATGTATCTACTTGAATTTTAATTTTTGAATCTCAACTTATCTCTAAACACTCAGATTCCTCAAAGATAGGATCATCCGGTAGATTTGATATGCATTCCCTAATTTTAGAACTGCTTAACTGTTCGTATTTCACTCTCCTTCTTCACATATATATAGTTGACCACTCTTTCATCTCCTTCAACCCTCACCGCCTCCCTCACATACCATCTCCAATCGGTCTTTCACTCTCAAAATCCTCTCTCTATCTCCGCCATGGATAACGAAAAGAAGAAGCAAATTGAAGAGCTTCTCTCTAACCCAGAAGCTCGACAATATATTGCCCAACTCTCCTCCATGCTCCCACCAAAGCCAACCTTCGCCCTTACACAAAGCCCCTTTCGCCACATCTCACCGCTCAAAGCTTCGATTTTTAAGCCTCTCACACTGCCGTCGACTCTAGGAATTTCTCCGATGGACATCTTGCCGGAATTAGGGTCTGGGTCCGACGCATGGTCCGAGCCCCTTCAACTTCTCGCACCAACTCCACTGGAAATTCTGAGTCTCTCACCGAAATTTGTAACGACTAGGGATTCTGTAGCGTCGGAGCGCCTTATTCGCCTTGATCTTCATGGGTCTTCTTCAAACCCACTGCCACCCACACAAGAAGAGAAATATCTGGATCTACTATTCGATTATGGTAGTGGGGATTTTGATTCCAATCCTCCTACGATCGACCCCGTCGATCCATATCCGGTAGATGACTCCTTTCCTCATATCACTCCGTCGAGGCGGAACAAGAGGACTAAACTTCCAGTCATGAAGCAAAAGGCGAAGCCTGAACAGAAGAAGTCAGTGCCCACTCCTCCGAAGCGATACTCCAATCGCCTCACCTTCAGATTTTGTCGAAGCACTAAACCGAATCTCACCTCTTTGGCAAATCCCATCCTCGTTGAATCTGATGAGAAAAACGAAGTCGATGAGAAAAGCTCTGAGTCTGAAGAGATTTTTGAGGAAGAAGAGAAATCAGACTCTTATATGAAGGAGAGCTCGGAAGTAGATGAAGAAATTGAGGTTGAGTTGCCGCCAGTTTTGAAGAGAAGGAAGGAGTCCTCTCCGAAGTCGTCCAAACCGCAGCCACCACTGTCTGCGAAGAAGACCTCACGAGCCTCTACTTCCACGCAGTCCAAGTCCAATGTGGAAAGTGAGGATTTTAAACCAGTGATGGAGGTAAGGATGGCTATCTCTAAATCTTTCTTTAGTTCTGTGGCTCGTCAAAACTGGAGCAACTTTAAAACCGTGAGATTTGGGATGATAGAAGGATAGCCACTAAGGATTGTGCTAAGATGAATCTGACTGTTTGAGTCTAGGAATCTGCTGCAAAGTCTAAGCTATGCTCGTCCTTATGTGTCTGATGTGATCAAGTATTTCTATTCGAATATTGGTCCTGAATTTTCTGATATTCACTCTAGAAATTTTGGCAAAGTATTTGTGTGTGGAAAGATTTACTCTATCACTCCATCTGTTATAAATATATTTTTGAGGTTTCCCGAGGTGGATGAGGTTGCTGATGAGTACACCGATGAGGAGGTTCGGAAGATAGAAAACATCTTGACAGGGGGAGATGGTGATCTGTGGTATAACAAGGGACAGCCCTATCGGAAGCTTTCAAATTTGACATCCCTTTTCTCAGTCCTGCACATGTTGTCCACCTACAATTGGTGTCCAACTTCGAATTCAGCTGCAATCCCGTTGGAGAATGTCGTTTTGTTGTACAAGTTTCATGCTGCTATTCCCTTCAATCTAGGAAAAATCATTTTTAAGTATATAGCCGAAGTTGGAAAGAGGCCGAACTCTAACTTTTTGTTGGTACATCTTTCCCTTATCTTCAGCATATTGGTCGAGCATGGACTTAAAGTTGCTAAGGGTGATGAGTTTTCACCGAAACTGGGTGATGTCACCATTCATAGGAACTTCTTCCATCGTACAGCTAGCAAGAAGGATCTTCCGTGGAGAGATGCTCAAGCTCCCCCCCCCCCCTCCCCCCCGTGTTTTTTATACTAACTCTTCTTCTGCAGGAAATATCTCTATTTCAGCCTCTCTTTTGGAAGGACAAATTATTTGGTGCAACGAGCAAATCGACTCACTAGTTGCCTTCCGTGACAGCCTTCAAGCATTGTTTTCTTCCCAAAAAGGGGGGAGATGATGATGGTGCTGGAGGAAACAGCCAAGCTAATGCAGAGAGAGCTTACACTGCTGGAGGATCTGATGAGGACCTGGAGTAAGAAGCTGGAAGTGGTGTCTATAGGGGTGACTACAGTAGTGGTGATTTCAGTGATGATTTGCTGAACTTTTATTTTTTACCATAACAATTTATGTTTTCTTGTTTTGAACACTTTTAGTTTGTTTTCTGGATTTTAAACACTGTGTTTGTTTTGGCATGTTGGTTGGATGTTATTTTGATGGATATTTTGTTTAGTCTTTGATGATTTATCCTGTCTTTGTGATTTGGTGTTTATGATAGGGGGAGTTTTCTTTGACATGGGGAGTTTACCGTGATAGAGGGAGTGATTGGTTTTATTTATGAAATGTTTATTGTTTTGTGTTTTGCTCATGTGTATCTTAGGGGGAGCAGTTAATATGATTGTACAGGTTTTGGGAAGAAAGACAAAAAGGGGGAGATTGTTGAAGTCATTTTGTTGACTTCGGTTTATGTTATATTAGATATATGTTGTTTTGTCTTTCTTTGTTGTGTAGGTATTAAGCACATGGGATGACTTGGTCCAACGGATTGTTGAGTTAGTTTGCAGCCGCTACAAGAGTGGAAGAAGTTGTCAACAAACGTGCATAATGTTGTTGAAGGTTGTTGGAGGTTGTTGAGAAAAATCAGAAAGGTGGTCTACGATGCAGTGAGCACGGCAGTTAGAGTTAGTGGGCTTCAAACGTGGACCATGGGCTTAATGAGGAGTGCAGCTCAAGTTAGAGCTCAACTATAAATAGATAGCTTGTGTCATTAGTTAGATACACACTTTTGCAGAGATATATCTCGTAGTATAGTTTTCAACTTTTATTCTTTATTTCTTCGAGTGATAGTTGAGGCTACTTCAGTCACCACCTTCTGTGAAGGGAGTGTTGATTAATCTTCTTTTTAGTGACCGTTGTTTACTCGAAGTGTTTTCATTCTTCACATTCCACATAGTGAATATTTTGCCTTGAGGCACTTCATAACATTATTAATTGATAATCTTGTGAAAGTTTATCCATTGTGTTCATTTTATTTCCACTGCCTTTTGTCCGAAGTGGTGAACACTTTAATCATCACTTTGGTCATCACCCTGGGTGTAAATCTGGTACCTTCAACTACTGTGTTCACAACATCAAATATCTGCATAAACTGGAATCGCTTAGCTGCGAGTTCTACCGAGACAATGATTATTCGGAAAAACTATCCTTCCCACACTCCCTTAAGAAGAAGTATCATAAGATGATGATAAATGATGATTTGGAAGACATGTTTGTAAAATTAAGTCTGTTACCCGTTCTTCAGAAGCTCAGGTTGAATGGTGGCACGTGGGAAGTAGTTGAAGGCCAATTCCCTAGCCTGAAATTCTTGTCACTGAAACGTTTTAAAGCCCATTTCCATGCCTTGAGCACCTTCATCTTTTTGCATTACACGCTCTAAAGGAGATCCTTACAGAAATTGGAGAAATTCCAACACTGAAATCAATTGTGTTGGATAGTTGCAGCACATCAGCAGTGAAGTCTATGAAAAAGATAGCAGTGGAGTAAATGGAATTTCAAGGAGATGATGATTTACCATTCAAGGTTCAAGTTTGGCTGTGGAAGGAGCTGCAGAACCTGGCAAATCCCAACTTTCAAGTTGCTACTAAGTCGGTTTCTGTCTATGGCGATTTTTTCTTATGGCTCTTTGTTTGTTTTTTCCCTATATGACTAAGAATATATTATGAGAATCGAGAATTGTTTTTTATTTGCATCTTGTTTTTGTGATCAAGTATTATGAGAAATTACACAACATACGCTTGGATCCAAATTATAACTTTTTAAAGGTTAATTGTCACTTTTTCCGTCACTTGATATTAACTAGTTAAAGGATAATAGTATGGTTGTCACATTGTTTCGGAATAATTGTCTCTATGTTGAAAAATATAGGAGCGTGTGTGATGTGTGTACGGAAAAGAAAGACAGGAAAGAAAGGAACCGAGGCTAGAGTTAGACTCTATCTCCGTAAGAAAAGATTGCCCCGCTCTCGTGCACGCGGTCTGCGGCAATTGCCTCCAAGATACAACAGTTCGGGTGAACTTTCAGACGTTGCACGACGTGTCGTAGTTCCGGCGAACAACTTGATACTCGGGACGAGTACTTCCTAGACTCGACTATATATATGAGATGTATGTATGTAAACTCGTTGTTGTGAGTTCGAATGTGTATTTTGTGTCCTTCAATGTCGAATTCGGTGGGTATTTATAGGCGGAAGGTGCCCGTTCCGAACGGTTGCGTACGAGGTGGTTATCGGCGCCATTCTCAAAGCGCCCATTGCGACAAGTGCGACGTGCACGTGCTCGTCGCCGTCGCCGTCAGACTCGGACTAGGACGACGCATCGTCCTCGTAGGAATCATGGTTAAGCACAAAAGGTGCCAACACTTGAGCCACTAAGGTGCACCATAGGTAGCACACTTGGATATACTCCCTTATAGTGTTGCTCCTTATATATAGCACAAACCATCCTTGAATTTTCGATGTGGGACAAATAAGGTAGAATACACACAATTTCTAGTAGCCATGTTTATGTATTAATTGCTCATTCGTTCCTTAATGGAATTGAACAAATAAATACATTAAATCATAGTGCTCGAAACGTAGATTTTGTTTCTACCATTAGTTTCCACATGCTTCTCACAGATTTAATGCTATAAAGAACTAAAATTCCAACAATCCCCCACATGAATGACAATTAATGCAAGTGCTTGCAAATGCATGAATACTTGTCCCGACGATCTATTATTGCATCGGGATAGATAGCTTTTGGCTTTGAATCTTCCTTAGTGTAATGCTATTGGATTTACTCGCTGCTTGGTGAACGCGATGTCTTGAATCGGTCAGCTTTTGTGTAAACCAAGACAATAACACACACACAATAATAGATCTAATATCTATTGTTCTCACGTTGTGTCCATTTCGGCCTTGGACCATATCTCAGATTCATAAGTGTTATAATTTGAAGCGGCCACACTTCTCACTTATATAGGTGATCTCCTTTAAGTATCATGCCATACTTTGTCTTTCTTTCAAGACCTTAGGAATCATTAAAAGCTTATATAGCTTACCATGTACCACATTCAGCATGTTTTTGCACTTGGGCAGTTTCGAGAATGGATATTAAGTTGTAACTCCAAGTGCACAACTGAACATTCATAGCTTAGTTGTCTCATTGAACCAAGTTCTTGGGATCTCCAGTCATCATGGTTGAGTTACCACTATGAACATTCTTTAATTGTGAATTTCATAACATTCCCCTTACTGCACAATTTATCACTTCACATGAACGGCCGTTCTTTATGAGTTTTGACTTTGGCAAAGTCAATGTACATCACTACTAGTGATCAATTGTTTATTCAAGGAAGAATATCACAAATACTGTGTCGATTCGTATAATGCTTTTATGACTTTTCATTTTAGCATTTTACGACATTTTATCTTCCTTGGATAATAGTCGTACTAGACGACGTTTACTTGTCATAATAACACTTTTCGATGATTACATTACTAGATGACATGTCTCATCTTAGTAACATTCTTTATCGAACAAGTTTATTAGACATTGCTAGATGATATCTTACTTATCGTTCTAGTTCGACTATCTAGTCAAGATTTTCATCTAATAAAGTTTTTTCTTGTCTACTAGAATTCATCTTAGCTTTCCTTGAAGGAAATTACTATTTTGATATTTTATTTGTCTTTTAACAACCTTTCCAATTAACCAAATTTACTTAGACGACTCAATCATCTTAGTAACACTTTCAACTTGAAATTTTTAACAAGACAATATATCATAGTAATCTTTTCCAACGAAGATTTTACTCAAGATATTTTATTCTAGTAACCAAACTTTATTTCCTTAAATTTTGACTTTCTAGTCAAAATTCCTCAAGTGAAGTACTATTTACTTCATGATTTTGTATCATTTGATACCCCCACATTTCACACGTATCATTGTGAAAAGTATACTTAGTATCATTTTTTATACTCAACGTAGTTATCTTTCTAATGTTTCAGTTCATCTTCATGAACTTACATTAGTGATACATCTTTCTTCATAAGTAATCATCTCCCCCATATTTGAAGACATATTTTGATTTATATCATCAAAGAGTGATTACATAAATACAAGAATTATAAAACATCTTATAATGTTTTATACGAGATAGAATTTCCTCTTTTATAAAGACCATGTTAACTTTATAAAATTTCTCCGAAATTCTACATATCAAGTAGACTTTTTCTACTTGTCTTTTACTTTAATGTTTTAACAAACATTAGTTTGTATACTTGTAGAAATTTTGACATTTTCTTATATCTTTATCTCTATTTTCCCTACTAAGAAGTAGACTTGAATCAAGTTGTTACATTTACCAAAAAATGAACAAGCAAAGAGATAAAAATATGTACACTTTATTTATTCACAAGTACACGTTTCAATACATCATATATACATAATCTATATATATATGCTTAGCATTCAATTGAAGGCTTTAATCTATACAACAAGCCTTCCATCACATATCTACAATATGTACACACCAAAGAAGCCTCATATAGGCCTTCTTCGTCTACATGGGCTAATCATAGAGATCATCCTTAAGCCTGAAGCCGTTTGCAAGTAAACGTGCTTTGTACTTGCGAATCGAGCCATCGGCATTGTACTTCCTTGTGAAGCACCACACATACCCCAAAGGAAATGATTGATCTGAGTCAAATGAGGACTCCCATGTGCAATTTTTCACAATTGCATCCATGTAGTGAATGATGTGCCTCATTTCTTCATAGACTGCTTCTCTCCAAAATGGAGCATCGGGCCTCGACAGAGCTATCGTGAGCGTTTTAGGCTCTTCGCTCATATCGAACCCTTCGTCACTTTGGCCTATGATGACCCTTCTCCTTTTCGGACTGAAATGCTTGGAAGTATACATATCTTCCAAAGTATTCCAAATATCTCGAGCATTTTGAAATTGAGAGACCATAGCATAAATCGAAGGAGTAAGACAGTCAAGAATAATGTACCGACAAGTGTAGTCATTGTCGATCCATGCGTGAATTTGCTTCCTTCTTATTTTCTCCGACACATCTTCGTCCACCGTTGGAGTGGATTGGAACAGGAAGATCGCCAAATTGTTGGCAACTAAAAACGCCATCATCTCCTTCTTCCATTCTTTGAAGAAATTTCCATCAAACATAAAAACAGGAATACCAAACGTCGACCTACGAGTTAGCATTTTTCCGAACAACACACACAGAATCTTGTCTTACGATTGTTGGAAAATATAGAAGCGTGTGTGATGTGTGTACGGAAAAGAAAGACGGGAAAGAAAGGAACCGAGGCTAGAGTTAGACTCTATCTCCGTAAGACAAGATTGCCCCGCTCTTGTGCACGCGGTCTGTGGCAATTGCCTCCAAGATACAACGGTTCGGGTGAACTTTGAGACGTTGCACGACGTGTCGTAGTTCCGGCGAACAACTTGATACTCGGGACGAGTACTTCCTAGACTCGACTATATATATGAGATGTATGTATGCAAACTCGTTGTTGTGAGTTCGAATGTGTATTTCGTGTCCTTCAATGTCGAATTCTGTGGGTATTTATAGGCGGAAGGTGCCCGTTCCGAACGGTTGCGTACGAGGTGGTTATCGGCGCCATTCAACCAGACACCGACACGTGTCACTCGCGAAAGGGTGGCTGTCCTGGTGCCGCCACGTGGCAGATGAGGAAAGCGAAGTGCAAAGTGCGCCTCAAAGCACCCATTGCAACAAGTGCGACGTGCACGTGCTCGTCGTCGGACTCACCGTCCTCGTAGAAATCATGGTTAAGCACAAAAGGTGCCAACACTTGAGCCACTAAGGTGCACCATAGGTAGCACACTTGGATATACTCCCTTATAGTGTTGCTCCTTATATATAGCACAAAACATCCTTGAATTTTCGATGTGGTACAAATAAGGTAGAATACACACAATTTCTAGTTCCAAGTAGCCATGTTTATGTATTAATTGCTCATTCATTCCTTAATAGAATTGAACAAATATATACATTAAATCATAGTGCTCGAAACGTAGATTTTGTTTCTACCATTAGTTTCCACATACTTCTCACTGATTTAATGCTATAAAGAACCAAAATTCCAACACTCTATTCATCAAGCTCTTGCAGGAAAGTTTTATTTTTGTATTAATATTTTTATTATCATTTGAATTTTTTAGTTGGATTGATTTGAAACTGAGATGCTCAAGTTTGATGATGATGGATTCACAAAAGCATTGAAGATATCTTCTGGATTGGATTCTAGTACTATTAACGTTTCTAGACTTCAGATTAGAAGCATCCTATTTAATTTAAATGTAGGGTGTTACAAGGGCTTAGCCAAAAAAAAAAAAAAAAAAAAAAAAAAAAAATTGACAATTTTGGATTATTAAGCTCTAGTTACCACTAACTCTATCGATGACAACATTCGTCCACCCTCTGCTCAAACCATTTCTTCAGGAACTACTCTTGATTTCCTTGATAATGGTAGCGATTTATCTTCTCTCTCCTGATCAAAAACTTCAGCAAGTTCACATAACTTCTGCTTCAGAGAGGCATCAGAAGTCAGAATACGGTGATTTTTGTACAAGAAGATGACCAAGAATATGGCTAGAGCAGAGAGTGAAGAAATCCCAGAAATTAAAAAGAGGCCCTTAAAATGGCCAAGAGTCAGGCTTTTCGAAGCTGTAGCAGTTACATTGCGCGATCTGCAGCCTTTTTCTTCTCCAAACCAGTTTCTTGAAATCTCTTCCATTTTCCCGTTCTCTTTCATTTGCAAGATTGCCCTTGATATATCCGGGGCCAGTGGTGACCCCTTTTGAAATGCCTGCCAAAAAATAAGCTTTTTTATCATCTTTCTCAATGTATGGGAATCAACACCAAGAAATAGGGTTGTGCACGAGCCAAACGGTTCGCAGGCTATTCGGAGCTGGGCTCGAAAAATGCTCGTTCGAAGTTCGTTCGTTTACTAAACGAGCCGAGCTCGAGCTTCAAATAGAGCTCGACAAATTTTTCAAGCCGAGCTCGAGCATACCTATGTTCGGCTCGAAATGCTCGCGAACACGTTCGAGTTCGATAGTAAACAAGCTAGCTCGCGAACATGTTCGTGAATCACCTAAACGAACATGTTCGCAAACATGTTCACAAATTTTTTAATATATATTTTTTATTTAATACTTTATAATATCAATATTTAACTTATATTTAATTAATAAATTCATAATTTCTAGTTAATCGAGCCGAGCTCGAACTCGATCCAAACGAATATATAGTGAGCCGTGTTCGAACCGAGCTCGAGCTTGGTTGTTACCCATCGAGCTGAGCTCGAGCTCAAAACACAAAGTTCGAACCGAGCTCGAGCCTTATAATTTTCGAACGAGTCGAGCTCGAGCCTGCCTGTATTCGGCTCGGCTCGGCTCGTATACACCCCTACCAAGAAATCGTACCCAAACAAATACATTTTATTTTCAAATATAAAGGATTTTGGTACCAGTTAAAGTGAGAAAAATTAAAAATCAATATAGTATTTGTTTTCCTAGTGGGTTCAGTTATCAAATAGATCGGGCTGGAGGTCCAGACCCCGGCTCTGGCCAACAAATGGAGTGGGGTGGGCTTTTCTTATAAGGACAAAAAGGAGCTGTATTGGGGCGTATTTGGAATGGATCTACTCCCGTTATAGGCTTCAAAATCAGCCCATATGGGGCTTATTTCATGGTGAAGGCCTAGCTATGGCCCACATCATTTTCAAAATGGGCCTGCTCACTCGATAATTCTAATTTGGTCATCTCATAATGAATTAGTTTTATTTTTTATCGCAATTAAATGAAAATACTTTATATTTATTTTTTATTATTTCATAAAAATAGAGAAGAATTGCCATAGTATAAACTTACATATCTCAGCTCTCATCTAGTTTAATTCTTGTTTGGATCTCCCCTCAAAAAAAAAAATTATTTCCTTATTTAAGTGTCTCACTCATATTATCATCTTCCAAATAAGAAAAATTTTAATCCTTCAAAAAATTGATAGGACTCACTTACTTTCAATCTTTTTAACCCTTATTCTTAATCTACATGCTGAATAGTAACATGACAATATCAATGAGTCCGATGGAGTAATAAATTCTTGTTGAATGTAATATTTTCATTTTATTTAAAAATTGAAATTAAATATGTAAAACACAGTTTCTTTCAATTTGATTTGATTTTAACCAAGCCAACATCATGCTCACCCAAATCGGGGGCGGAACACACACATAACTCTTGGGGGCACCACCCCGTCCCTTTTTAGTTTTACATTTAAGGTGCGTTTAGTTTGATGGAAAAAACGAGAAAGCATATATTTTTTTTTTTGAATTTTTTTTATATGTTTATTATGTTGGAAAATTTTCTTTGGGCATGATAAAAATTTGCTCGGGCATCCCCCTTTTCTCTACTTTTCTATCTAATGTTGAATAATATTATCCTTTGGATAGGAGTGTGAAAATATTTTCCTATGTAAAAAAGGCATAAAAATATGAAAGGAGTGGGAGGTGGGTCATGTGATGATTTTCTTTTTCATTATAGTAAACATATAATAAGAAAAGAATAAAAATATTAATATTTTATCACATTTTCTTATTCATTATTTTCTAATAAAAAAAATTTCATCCAAGTTTGCGCACCCTTAAATATTGGGTTTCATCAAAAAAATTGTCAGCAACCCTATTGCGGTTAGGGTATAGAGTGGTATTTTAAAGGGAAACGAGTTGATTTCTTCAAAAAAAAAAAAAAAAAAAAAAAAAAAAAAAGATATTGCAAAACGTCAATAAAAAACGTCGTCCCGTCTAACAAATAATGAGCCCCCAAAGAAAAAGCTAATGGTTCCGCCCCGCTCACCCCCTAGAAAGAAAGAAGAGAAAGTAGAAGGAGAAAGGGAGACTTACAAATCCAAAACCAGAGTTTCTATAGATTGAACCAGTCATGGTGTATTTGTGGCAATATTTGGAGAGGAAGAGCCTTATGGAAGGCAGATTATCCACAATGGCACTGACTCCACCTTTCCCGCTGCCTAGAGTGAGGGCTTGGTCGTATTCCTCGAAGGATTTGTAGACGATGAACTTGGAGTTGTCTGATTTTGTACTGTCCACAACTGCCCTCACAAAAGACCCTTCCTTGAACCCTATGTATTCACCTCTATTCGACCTGTCGCGGAAGTCGGTGGGATCGAGCTGTTTCACCGTTAGCATCGACGTCAAGTTCGCCGTGTAGCTCGACACTAGGACGAGCACTACGAACAGCCATATGATCACCACGAATCTTGACAGGTTGCTCTTCACTTTCTCCCCTGTCATAGAAACCAGTTCAACAATCCGTCTAAAAACAAAGAGTTATGGCTCTTTAACTTTATTGTTGGTCCAAATAGACTAAAAAAAGAAAAAAATATTTCGAGCCTGAAAATATTTCGCTTTCTATTTTCTACTCTTATTTTTAATCGCCTTGCTCAACACAATGGGTGGGAAGGTGGGAATAATACATAAGATATTGAAATTAAAGATTGAGACAGAGGATCCCAAGTGCGAGAAATGAGGACTTACTATGTGCAAAAACTAGTGTTGAGAAAGAGAACCAGAAGATCATCCCAAGTTGCTTGTAAGGAGGACCCCGGAACTCTTCGTTTCCGCGATGCTCGAGAGCCCAAATCACGATCCCGTTGAAGACGAAGAATGCCCCAATGGTTAGCCACAGTCCCATTGTGAGAGGCTCCATGAATATCCAAACCTTCTCCTTGTTGTCCTCAATTGGGACAACTGTTGAAATCCCAGAATCTACGTAAGAAATGGTGAAGTCTGCCATTTGTGCTCTCTTAGCTGACATGGTCACATCTGCCACCACTGCATCCAGTTTCTGTCATTGCCACCATACTTGGACATCAGTAAATAAATAAATATAGGTACAGAAAAGATAAAATAAAATATAATATTCTGCATTTACCTTGAGGAATACTTGTTCAATTAGGCTATCATAATGATAGCCACTGCTATTTTGATTGGCATTTTCAAAAGGAATGTACTCAAACTGGACTTGATATGGCAATGAGCTCATGGCCTTTTCAAACACTTCAATGCAAAAACCACTTGCTTTCACTTGTTTTGTTTCTTCATCTCTTGCAACACTCACAAGCTCACTGGTCCTACACTTGATAGGAACTCCAACTCTCAACTTCCTCGCATTTCCAGTAACTTCCCAACCTTTAGGAGCGCTGCTTGTCTGCCCCGGCCATATAACTGCACCAAGATCATTGCCATTTCCATTCAATCTCTTTGAGAAACCATCATTTGGTCTCCAGAATCCGACCCTACTTGCTCCGTTGCCATTCACATTCATGATCTCAAACACGGAGGTCTGAAGCTCGCCATTACTTATCTTGAAATCGCCACTCACCCCTTTGGAAGTGAAGTTTTTGAGCAAGTTGATAAGGGATGGTCCGGAGTTTGAAGTCCCTATTGCTTCCAAATCAGTCAAATTTCTTACCCCGGCCTCTTTCTTGAAAATTGGGCTCGTCACACCTACACGCTCCACTGCTTCTGCTAGAGCAGTTATGCTATCATAAGCCCACAAACCGAAAGCATTAACTTCTATTCTTTCCATCTCCGGATTCTCCATATAAAACCTCTTCTTCCATCTTCTGGTGAAGTTGGAACCTTCACTAGAAGGCGGAATATAAGCCTTCATACCTACTACGCCTTGCATGGCCTCAATAGTCTCCGGATCCACAGAATCCAACAGACTAGTAAGCGTGTCGGTGATGATCCAAGCATATCCCTCGTCCATCATCCCAGCACTTTGCGCCATTTTGAAGAAACGCGGAGCAAGTGGTGGAAGCATGTGAACAACGAACACCCTCGTCTGCAGACTCTTCAACTTATGCAGATGCTCAAGAATCTGATCATTTTCAGCTGAAGGTGAGATAGCAGTCATGTTAGAGACTAAAGCGTTGCTTTCTAATAAAGTTTGAGTTAAGAATGGCAATAATCCATTCCCAAAATTGTTATCTTCATAAACTAGGACTACTTCTCTCCAACTAAATTTTTGCACAATTGCTGCAACTGCTTTAGTTTGAGAAGCAGAGGACCATGACGATCTTATGAAGTAAGGCGAGTCTTGAGGCGATAGAGACGGGCTCGTTGCTGGAGATATTATCGGAACTCTCACTTTGTCACCTATTTCTATCACAAAGCCTGCTTGAGTGGATCTTGGCGGCCCAAAAATCGCCATAACGTGAGTGTTCTTGAGCAAATCAATGGCTGCATAAAAAGTTCAAATCTTAAAATAATATTTTTTTAATAATAAAACAAAATGTAACACTGGCGAGGAGGAGTAGGATTTTACCAACAGAAGCTGCAGTGTAGACATCACTGCTTGAATCTCTGAAGTGAGGGACTAGCACTGTGTTATAATTGTTTTTGGAATAGAAGTCTTCAATGGACATGGAAATGCATGTCTGGAAGATCTTTCCAACAGTTGTTTGAAGATTGAGAATAACTCCGACATCGACCTTTATAGCGGTGGCGTTGAATCCATTCGAGGGAGTGAAATGAAAAATTTGGATGAGAAGCAGAGGCAACAAGAATGTCTGCATATTGGAGAGCATTAAGATTGATCAAGAATGCCAAGTCAAGTATAAGTTGGCTATGGAAGTCTATTCAAACGTATCATGTATATAACTACATTATCACACACACACATGTGTGTGTATGTGTGTGTAGGATTTAGTCAGTATGGAGAGACTTTGAAACTGTAGTTATAATAGTGACACTGGCAAATAGAGGAGTGAATAATATTCAAAACTATTATACGCAACATATGCTAAGTCATAAAATAAATGAGAAGACATTTCCATGTCATATGTCGACTTGTCAAACTACTTACTATTCTCAAAATTTTGTAGTATTATATAGTGCAAATATCCGGATCCAAAATCATATTACTACTCCCTCCATCCACAAATCAAATATCCATTTGGGTTTTGGTATGGAGATTAAGAAAACTGATAAAGTTGTTTTGAATGGGGAAAAAGTTAAAATGTATGGGTAGTAGAATAATGATAAAAAAAACAGTGATATTGACAAAAAATGGTGGTATTGACCAAAAAGTAGGAATAAAGTTGTTATGATGACAAAAAAGTAGAAATAAAATTATTGGAAGGTAGGCCCATCAATGACAAAGGGTAGTAAATAAAGGAAAAATAGGAGAGTATAGTTGTACAAAAAGGTAAGTAGGTATTGATTTGTGGACAAAAAAAATATGGGTAAGTAGGTATTTGATTCGTGGACGGAGGGAGTATTATTTATCCCTCCTCCCATTTAAAATAATACGGTAGTGATTGGTACAATGGAATGAACGGTGGAATGGAATGATCATTCATACTTTCATTCCATTTCTTTGATTGGTATGTTTTACGATTAGGAATCGTTATTCCATACTGGTCATTCCATTCTTCAAAGTATTAGTCATTCCTTACTCAAACCATGGTATTAGTCATTGCTTATGCTCCCATTTTTATAATTTGACTATTATATCATCATACAGTTTACAATTTATCAATTTTATTAAAAAAAATTAATGAATTATTTTCATCAATTCTAACTTATATACACACACTGCACACACACATATACACCATATACACACGCTGCACGCGCGAGCGCGCACACATATATACACACACACATACATATACACACACTGCACACACAATACACACACATATATATACACACACTGTACACACACACACATATTCACACACTGCACACACATATATAAACACGCACTACACATATGTATACACACACTGCACACACACACATGTACACACACTACACACACATATATACACACACTGCACATGCACACCGACACACACACACATATACACACACACACATACACAATGCATCAAAGAATATCGATTCTATTCCTTTACTCATTCTTTGTGCATGCCAAACATAGGAAATCAACTTACTCATTCCATTCCATTCCTAGCTCCATTCCATTCCTAATCTCATTCCATTCCTACCTCATTTCATTCCATCATACCAATCACCTCCTACGTATTTTATTTTTGGAATGTCTCATTTAAGATGATACATATCCAAAATAAAAATAATTATCTCCTAAAAAATTGTGGACCATAGCACTTTAATCACTTACCCTTCTCTTTAATATACATGTAAAAAAATAATATGTCATCTTAATCGGAAGCGAGAGAATAATATATTCGTAATTTATTACTCTATCCGTCTCGAAACAAATGGCTCGTTATCCATATCGGGATGTCCCATAACAAGTGGCTCGTTTTCAAATAAGGAAACAATTTATCCTTTAAAAGTTGTGGGTCATACCACTTTAATCAATTTTTACCCTTCACCTTAATACTCATGTCTAAAAGAAATGAGTCACTTGTTGTGGAACAGAGGGAGTAGTATTTGCTTATAATTAGTAATTAATTTTGAGTGAGTCTCTTGTGGAGACATCTGCACCACGCAGATGGATCCTGACCCAACCCGACCCGCCCCATGCACCTCGTCCGACCCGTGCGTGAGATCCACTGGCTGCGCGTGGTTCTCACGTTCCAATATTTTTTTTTCAGATTTTCTTTTTATTTCCAAAATTATTTTTTTTTCCGACTCCGGTTCGCTCCGATTACTAATATAAGGATAATCGTCGACTCCCCTCGCTTGAATCTTGACCAGAGAATAAGCGGCTAACAAAAAAGGGAGGGAAAAAATTTAGAAATTAAAAAAAAAAATTACTGTAGCTCGTGAGACTCATGCGCCGGGTCTAGGTGGGTCGGGTCGGGCATCTCTACGACTACGGTACAGACTATGTACAGGAGTTTTGTTCATTAATTTAGGTGCGGGTAGTAGAGAAATTCTTACAAGGGTGTAGGTGTACTACACCCATCTCTCACATGATATTATTTTATTATTATTTATTAGTATATTATTATATTATAAGGAGTGGAGCAAAAACCAAACCAAACCGAAAATTCGAAGCGCACCAAACCGTAATTTGCAGTTTGATTTGGTTTTTTAATTTAACGGTTCGGTTCGGCTTAAGAAATTGAAATCCGAAATTATTTCGGTGTGGTTCGTGTTGGGCCAAAAAAAATTGACTTTCACCCGAAAACCGAAATATTTTTATATGTTCGTATTTTTTAATTATATCTATATATTAATATTTAAAAGTAATTTAAAATTTAATTATTATTGAAATTGTTATAATCGAATCATCATTTTTACATACCCATGTGTCAAATCATAAACTCATCTTGATATCCCAATCATAAACGATAAACTCTATCCCACCTCCAATTGCAATGTCGCGACGCATGTCATCAACGATGCTGCTTGCTTTGATTGAACCAATAGAATTGTTATATTTTGTGCAAATGTATTAGAAAATAGGAAATAAAAGGTGCAAATATTATGGAAAAAATGCACTTAAAAATATGTAAAAATTTCGGTTAAAACCGAATATAACCGAGCCTGAACCGCAAATTACGGTTTGAATTCGGTTTGGTTACACATATAATACGATTTGGTTTGATTTAGGAAAAAAACACAATTCGGTTTTCGTTTTTTTTTTGTTCGATTTGGGTTGGGCCCAAACCGCTCGAATGCTCAGCTCTATACACCTACACCCGTGGAAGAATTTCTCCGGATACTATTAACAGGCTGCACAGTTCCTTCGTATATTTTGTGGGTAGCAGGGTAATGTAAATCAACGGGAAAAAAAAATTTAAAATCCACCAATAATTGTAATAAATAAATATGTAGTGTCAATCAGCATATATCGTGACGAATTGCAAACAAGGAAATTTCTTCTCGGTTTGCATGGACTTAATTAACCTTGGTTACCTTGATCATAGCTCTGACCAATTCTTGTGTCTAGTCAGAATTAAGTTCCATTGAAGTCAATGCCATTATTCATATCCACATAATTCTTACGTAAATTTTGCTTGACCGACAAGCGAGGATTACTTTTTCTTGATTTTGTCTTGCTATATTATATTGATTCTTAATTACGTGATATCGTACATATATGGTTTACGTCCGGTTAAAGATTACCATTCTTTTGTTTTTCGATAAAAGAAAACGTAGCTGTGCCCGTCAATTCAATTACAATAATGTTGATATTGCTTGGGTATGTCGATCTTGATTTCGATATATTAGATTTTATTATTCTATAGAATCATTTTTATTGTTTTCTTTTTTCATTCTTATTATGAGATTCTTTATTCAAATAATACATTTTTAGATGTACATTCCGTGTTGATACATATTTTGATGGCAGTGGCAAGAGGCGAAAATTTGAAAAAAGTCCAATTTTTTTTCTATTAGATTAATATGAAAAAAGTCCAATTTTTTTTTTTTTTTAACTTGAAAAGTCCAATGTTAACCAACTATATTAGTTAAGTATTATTTTAGCAATAGTCGGTTGCATAAATAATGGGTCAATAACAACATGAAGTAGACATTTATGTTCTTTTCGTGTATTTTTTTTAGAGTAGCATGTTTTTTTTAGGCCCCTCACTTCCAATGGGTTGTGTTTTTAGGCCACTTTTCTTTCGGGCTAGTAATTATAAGACACTTTTTAAAAAATTGAACATGTGTAAAAAAAAATCAGCCCAGACAAATGGCAATTATAGGACAATTTTTTAAAAATTGAACATTTGTAAGACAAAATTCAGCCCGAACAGGTTAAAACTCACGGGGCACCATTACCTGAGTCTAAAGTTTATGTGGCTGCCACTTAACTCGCTTAATCAACAATCACTTTTTTTTTTCAGGGAATCAACAAAAACGCTAATTTCTTAATTCCATATATGCTCTTGAAACTCAATTTCTGTAACCTCTCTAAATTTCAAGTGTGAAGAGCGTAGATTTGACATGGCATTAAAAAAAAATTCTATGAAATGATATGCATCTTCTTTGCCCAACTTTTAGTGTTCACTATGCAGCGTTTTTCACATTTTTTTTATATTATTTGTGATAGATTAAATAGATATGAATGATACGATCCTCGCCGTAGTTGCAGATGCCAACGTAAATAGTATACACCCAAGACCAAATCTGAACCGAACCAAATAAGATGGAAAACCTCTGAATCTAATACACGAAATGAAATAGGCGAATGGAATTCCCTATAACCCAACATGATGTTGACGCAGCAACTCGGAGACGATGAATGACACACGAACGAGGGATGGTTGACTCGCTGATATGTCGATATGAACATCACGGTGGCATGCTGCCAATCCGCTAGTTCGGTGAACGAATTGAAGAAGATAAACTCACAAAATATTATTCATCAAATCGTTATTTAATCCATGCCCTACTAGACCTATTTATAGGGGTGGAATACAATATAGTCCTACTCTAATAAGGAAAACAATTCCTTGAATAAAAAGAAACATAATCCTAATCTAGTAAGGAAACAATTCCTTGAACAATAAGGAAACAAATCTTAAACTAATAAGGAAACAAATCCTTAACCTAATAAAATATAAAACTACCAAATAATTAAAATAAAGTCTTATATTTGGCCTACAATAATTAAAAACGAAAATTAAATTAAAATAAATAAAATCTTCAGATCTTCAATCTTGGATTGTATCATATGGGCACTGGCTTGTTGAGCTGTTCATATTCGAAATTTGGCGTTTTTTTTTTTTTAATTAGCATCAGTTTGATTAAATTAAAGTTTTAATTTGATTATATCACAAACTTGTAAGTTGCATTTTTGCATTTCGTAGAAGTGAAGTGTGGAACGGAGCAAAGCTATTTACTACTGAGCATTTCTACTGATTAGGCAACTTAGGTAGTAGCTACATAAGCTTCAGGCTCGAGCAATGGTACCATGTTAGTTTTAGACTTTTAGTCCGTTCGGGCTAAATTTTATCCTACAAATGTTCAATTTTTTAAATAATATCCAATAATTCCGGTCCTAAAAAAAATGGCTTAAAAACGCAACCTCAAATTAGTGGCCTAAAAAAACAGGAAAATGACTTACGCCTACTAAAGCAATAGTACAAAGCCATTACAGAAATAACTTAAAATAATGTTATTAACTCAAATAAATAAAACAAATACTATCGTTTATCCTTTTCTAGTTGATTGCTGGCAAATCAGAAGAAATGAAAACGAAAACAAAAACAAAAACAAAGAGGAAAAAAAATCATGCAAATTTTGGACAGATAAAATTACAAAATAAGGCACCAAAGAGAGAACTTGTACTTATAGCACAAAAGAATATGAAAATGTAGGTTCTGTACTAACATTTTATCAACATATACACACTCAAAATGCTCCCCCACTGGGAAACATAAAGAATTCTCTAGCCTTCCAAGAAATCAAATTTATGGCTACAAATCTACTGCTTTGACGATTAAAAAAGAAACAAAAAATTTGAAGAAAGCAAATACTAAAGGCAGATACCCTCACAAACCGCAAAAATGCAGTCTAATGTACAGATTTGTAACAATTGTACCTCAGGAACTTCCATGAGATCTCATAGATGAAATAGATTGAGCTGAAACAGATGCAGTTGGACTGCTGAGATCGCGCTCGCCATTGGCATTCTGCGGTTGACCACTCAGCTTCTCCATGGCGTGTTGACAAATTTCATTGAACCAATCATCTTCCGGAAGTACACTGCAACGAGCAACACATGTCATGAAGAACAGAAGAATCGAGCTTTTTTGGTTTTTTTTCAGCTAATGCACTTATAGACTATAGGTTATAGTTATAGTTCATCTCGAGAAACTAGATCAACATTTTCACAACTTTAATTTCCAACAAATAATGCCACAACCTCAAAAGCTTCCATCAAATTACTACCCTAGAATCAGAAAGTCATAAATCTGACGTGTCTTGTTCTTTTTGTTGTTGTTTCTTTGTTGGTTAATATGAATCTAGTGTGATATTAATGATGCTCCCAGAAAATGTCATTTATTCTTGTACAAGTCCCTATTTCCATTCATGGCATAATTATAACTAGGCCACTGAAAAGCTGCAGATATTCATTAATTTAAATTTCCAAGAAAATTAAAAAATACGCACAACCAAATCTGAACATGAGAAACCCGTTATGGAAATAAAAATAAATGCAACGCAAACATGCCGGGCTTACATATTTGGATCCATGCCTGTTGCAGAAAATGCAGCTATTGCTTTATTTATAATATCATTCACCACACGATGCAAGTTCCTAGACAAGTAGCGGCCTTGCGAAGCGAAACACATGACAAATTTCATATCCAAATAGAACTGCAAGAAATAAGAAGGTAAAATTATAAACAAAGGGATGGAATATAGAAGCAACCACAAAAACAATATCTATTTTCCAAACCTGCCGTAGACCAAGATCACCCAATGGCCTAGGTCCCTCCTCAATGTCATCCCAAAATGTTTGATCTTCTGAAAGCCATAAAATGACAGTCTCCGTGAGCCTCATTAACAACAATGTGGCAAATCTCTCCCGGCCTACGAACATATCTGCTGCTATACTAGCCATTCTATTCAACTTCGTATAAAGTTCCTGGAAGCATAGCAGATGGTCATAATAAATTATGCGCTATTAATGTTCCTAGTGGAAATAAATTGATAGATTGTGCGCCATATTGTGTCTAGCAAAAGAAAGAAGGAGTAAATGCATGTGATATAAACACATATATGCAACCAGTATATCGACACATAGAAGCCAATTTATCAATGAAAATGGAAAGTATACCTGAAACACTGGAGTAGGGAACCACTCAATTTCATCTGCATTTCCGTTCATATTTATGTATGATTCGGCTGTTAGATAGCTATCACCTTCTTCAGTAAAAATAAGATCTAGAGCATGTTGACGACAGAAACTGTCTTTCAATCTATCAACAGATGTCACAAGGCGCCTCCTCCATTCCCTTTGCTCGGGATTACGATTTTGGCGGTCCATGGGCCTTCTACGAGCATCATCCTTGTAATTAGCCTGACTTAATGGGGCGAGTTTCATTGCTGCACGAGGCAACAGCTCCTCAGCGAGTAAGGATGCATTGGCAAGCAATGCTATCTGCTGTTCTTCAGTTTCAGCCATTCGAACAATTTTATTTCCTGAACCCTCGAAATCTGCCTCTTCCTCCATTGAACCGGGTAAAGCTTTTATGAGCATACTTACATACGAATTGAACACCTGGAACAAGCCATCCAGTGTTCTACTTCCTAATTGCATACTTAATAGGGGCCCTACATCTTCAAAAAAGTCCTGGAAAAATAACCAGAAAAGCTGCAATTAGGATCAAGCAAGTCATCCTAGAACACAGACTGCCAGAAGAATGATGAAATCTATGTAATTCAGATTTAAAATAATCAAGTAAAAGCCTTGGCAAGCAAGTCATCCTAGAACACAGACTGCCAGAAGAATGATGAAATCTATGTAATTTAGATTTAAAATAATCAAGTAAAAGCCTTGGCGGGTTTACTACATTTGAAACTAGTTACAATTTACAATCCTAGATTATTTAACCTGATGTTAGTCCCACTTATTACAATGGTATTTGTCAAAACATATTTTTAAGTTAGCACCATCTACTATTCCCAATTTATGCCTGATCTCACTTTTGTTGAATCACTAAGTCATGTGTTTTAAGCCTAGGACAGATAATCTCGACTTAAATTCTAACATTGTTGTCGTAAACCATAATGATGAAAGTTTATCATAAGTTCATAATCATAACAGAAGATTGTATGTTTTAGAAACTGCCAGTTTCTAGGAATAATTTTCCTGGTAGCAAAGGTAACAATTTGGAAATGAAATTCACTTTAAGCCTGTGAAGCAGATTTCGGAACAAGGTATTCATCATATTCCGCCCATGCCCACATTTCGGAAAGAAGAAAATTTACCTGGACCATATTATTGAAACGATGAGCACTACTTGAAAGCTTGTGCTGATGTGCCATTGCACTACCAGAAACAGCTGCATTGGTTCTTCCAGACAACCGCACAGAGCTTGGAGGATAAGTGAGCTCCCAATCATCAGCAGCCGCTAAGGCAGCTGTACTCTCTTCAATTCGCTTCAAATTAGCATCCAGAGCTTGCTCCACGCTGGGTCTAAAAAGCTTAATGAGAACAGGACAAAGAGCAAGACCGCGAGCTTCCAATAATGAACAGTGGCCTAATGCTATTTGAACACATTCTGCAGCAGATCTCAATCCTCCAGCAGCTGCAGATGAAGCTAGTGCATGTCTTTTAACTAGAAGTGCAAATGCTTCTGTCTGTTTTGTCGCCCACATGACAAGCTCAGATGTATAAGCTGTCTCCTTGCCAAAAATAGCCATGGAATCACTTGCTGCCTGAGCAATGGCAGAGAATACAAGCTGTGAAAGTGCTGCTGTATATGCTCCACCATAAGATGTGCTTGATGGACGGAGACTTTGCATGTTGTATTGATACCTCTGATAATGAGCATTCAGGAGTAAACTATGAGCACGCGGACCATCACCAAGCTTTTTAAGAGCAGAAATTGATGCACGAAGCTCAGAACCGCGTGTGGAAGGTTGGCAGGCAGCTTCAGCAAGCTGATCAGCTAACCTTTGTCTGCGTTCAGTTATATTAGTCTGAAGTGACAGAAGCATGGCAATAGACAGGGTTTTCTTTTCTTTTGCTTCAGCCACTATCCGCTCACCCTCATCAAGGCTAGCTAAAGCTTCATCGATCCTTCTTTCAGCTAGCAACACATCAAGGAAATCAGGGAACTCTGTTGACCATTTCTCTAACTCAGAAGGTTCTCCTACTTCGTTGTTGGACAAACCAGTTGTCACCGAACCATCAGGAACAGTGTCAGATGAGGTGTCAATATGAACTCCTTCAGCTAGATTATGAATCAGAGTTGCCTGAGTGGAGAGCAAGTTTCTCATTGATGAAAGTTCGCCCTCTAAATCTGATATCTCTTTGGAAGTACTGCAGTTTTAACAGAAAGTAAGATGAATGCTATTAGATTAATAAGTTGAATATGAAGAAGAAGGTCGTAGCTAAATAGTCAAGAAGAGCACAGGAAAGGATGTTCGGGAGTTCTCTATTTTTTAGGTCATCAAAGAGAAGGTTAGCAGCTATCAGGTCATGATATGAGCATGCAGCAGCTGTAACCAACTGGTTAAGCCCCAGATTGACAGCAGTTTGATCTCACTTGCAGCAAATTTCAGTACTTAGTTATATCTAATAAGTTATTCAAACAAAGAGGTAATTCCACTCTTAGGTCATTAAAAGGTTTTCTGCATTCAAATTGAAGTCTAAGGATAACACCTTTTTATACAATGGACAAAAGTAAGCGAGGACAAATTGTTACAATGACGACAGAACTACAAAGAACTCACCGAATAAAAGCAGTATAATTCGCATAGACACTGCGGCGCATTTCTTCAGCAGAAGATCTTTTCAAATCAACAAGATACGAGCAGAGCTGTCTAATTTCCTGCAAAAATTGCTCAGATTCTTATTTTCAGCATAAAGGCCCATTTTCTATCAAAGCCTGATAGATCAAATTCAAAATTTTCACTGGTAACACATTCCCCCATGGCCTCTGAAGTGATAATGAGACTTTCACTGAGGAATTTGCTACTATAGGCGATTGTACATAAAAATGGATGGAGGTAGTCAGTGAGGTGGCTGCTAGGGAGGCAGTTGGCATGAAATATAGAATCCATTTTAATTCTTATGACATGCAAAGGAGATCTGAATCGGTGAAATTAAGATGGTGTGGCAGGAAATTGATGTGTAGAAGCAGAATGTATTTGAGGTGGTTAAAGCTTCCTTCGTATCAGATCTTTTCTCTTATTCGAAATAGGTTAAATCTAATTTGCCCACAACAATTGCTCTTTTCCTATTTATAGTCAGAGCTGACAACTTAAAATTCACCACCCAAACACACAAAATGGAATGCGAAATACAAAGATATTCGAAGAGCATTCCTCTATTTATAGTAATTTTGCAATATTGCATATTCTTTCTCCACAGAAAAGCTAAGGAAAAAATTCAAAATGTCGAGTATTATGCTTCCCATGGTACCAACTACATTACTAATTCCAAACTTAGATCATAAGAACATAGATGAAGAAAGCTTATTATATGATCATTACCAAGAAATTTGAAACCAATCCTTTGATTCGACACTACTTTAACAAAGACAGTAAAAATACCTATAGATTAAAAAGAAAATCTCCCTTAATCATTAACCAATGATTTCCAAACCAGTTGCCATTATATCATTACTTTAACGAGCAACACACATTTTTTCCCAACCAAATTTAAATTTAAAACGGGTGTTTCCCCTTTTCCCAATCAGCAAATCAATAATTCACCCAGAAAAATTCCTCACAAACCTTTTCGCTAAGAGAATGACACTTGGACTGCACAAAACCATCGGCATCGAAGTTATCGGACTTGAAAACTTTCAGGTTCTCCTCAAATTTCGCCCCTCCGTCTTTGACATTTCCCTTCACTGAAACTCCCGCGTGCGCCGCTCTTGAGCGAGACGATTTCGCCGTAGCCATTGCTAAATAGACTTCCTCAAAAACGAATTGACTGAACTAAAACAAAATCAATCGGTTAACTAAGCTGAGCAGAAACGGATTAGCCGCAATTCGGCGGTTCAGATCCGACAGCTGCGGCTCCGGAGAAGTTAGGGCAGCTCCGATCCGAAATTGAAGAGAAATCAATAGATTAACACAGTATAGATGAGATTGAAGGTTGAATTCGCCATTGAAATTGTGAAGAAGAAATTTGGGGGGTTTTGTTGAGTTGGCGGAATGTTTTGGTGGAGACCCAAAGCGAGTTTGTTCGTTTGTTGGGCTGTCGAAGAAACAGCTCTTACTTTTCTTTGAATTAAAAATAAGTACGAAAATGTTTTTCTTATTTTCTCAAAATTGGCATCATTAGGCCATTATTCTGATTAATTTATCCATCAATTTCAAACTTTATAAGACTACCTTCCTCCATGTAGTAGTATCTCTAAGGGATGTGTTTAAGAATTTTTTGGAGATAAAGACAATAAGTTACAGTGGAGCTATCTCTAATGGGTGTCTCTATCTAAAATTCTGAATTTGTATTTTGTATCAATTTTAATAAGAAAATTTGAAATTTTCATTAATTTAAACAAATAACTAGTACAATACATTAATTGAAATAAAACAAATAAAAACATTACATTAATTCAAATTTAAAAAATAAAAAACATCCTACTCCTCAACCAGTCCAAATTGGCTCCAGACATGCTCGATCAAATCATTTGTGAGACGATGGTGCTTCCTTGTATCTCTCAATGCGGCGTCTTGTTTGAGAAAATTCTTCCAGGAGAGCGGAGTGGGGACTCGGTCTACATTACTGCCTGGCGTTGTTTCTATATCCTCTCTCCAGTTCTCTACATCCTCTATCTCGTCTTCAATGATCATGTTGTGCAAAATAATGCACGTAAACATGATGTTGCGGAAGCACTGTGTGTACCAATTGTGCGCCGGGTTCCGGATAATTCCCCATCGGGCTTGAAGAACGCCGAATGCCAGTTCGATATCCTTCCTCGCCCTTCCTGCATCTTCTTGAACCGCACCGCCTTCTGATCCGTTGCAAGCAGAGGAGCCTTGATCAGAGCCGTCCAATCTGAGTAGATCCCATCAGATAAGTAGTAATCGTCATCGTAGGGCTTTCCGTTCACTACGAATTGGCACAACGAAGCCCGTTCTTCAAGCACGTCCTCGAATAAGAGCGACTGATTGAGGATGTTGATATCGTTGTTGGAGCCGGCTACTCCAAAAAAGGCGTCCCAGATGCATAAATCTTGAGATGCAAGAGCCTCAAGAATCAAGGAAGACGCGCCAATATCTCGTCATGTGTAGGCAGCCGACCACGCCTTCGGGCAATTCCTCCACGCCCAGTGCATGCAGTCCAGGCTACTGAGCATCCCCGGAAAGCCATGCCTCCCCTCGTGCATCCGCAGCAGCCGAGCGGTGTCTTGAGCATTTGGCCTCCTCAAATACACGTCACTGAATAGCTCGATGACACCTTTGCAGAACTTCCGGAGGCAAAGACGGCCGGTGCTATCGCTGATTTTCAAGTATTCATCGAATGTATCTGGCACTCCACCGGTGGCTAGTTGGTGAATAGCCATTATGCATTTTTGCACCGACGTGAGGCCCCATCTGCCGATCGCATCTTGTTTCTGCTGGAAATACCGCACATTCTGCTCCAACGCCTCGCAAATGCGCAAGAACAGATGCTTGTACATCCGAAAACGCCGGCGGAAAAATATTGGGCCGTACGTTGGGTTGTCGTTGATGTAGTCGGCCATCAATTGTTGCAGGGCCGCCTCCCGATCGCGGTGTATGACCGTCCTCTTCACCTCCTTTTTTTCTTGGAGGCGAAGAGTCGAGCGGCAGCAGCTTGGAGGTTCGTCACCATCGACATAATCTCGTTGTCGGTGCCCTGAGAAGAGTAGCCGGTTGAGGAGTCCGACGACGAAGACATTTTTTTTTGCGAAAAAATTGAGAGAAAAATAGAGGGAAAACTAAAGTAAGAAGATGAATTTGGTGTGAAAAAAATTATGTGATGAATTAGGGTATTTATAGGTGTGAATAAAAAAAATGGCTAAAATAGTCGTTTATACCCGTTTGAAACAATCCTACCGTTGCTTATTATTATTTTTTTTTCAGATCAGGTGCGTGCAATGCACGCGCCGGATCGAGACGGTCTCGTCGTGACGGGACGGGCTCGAGATGTTGTGGCTTGCAACAGCCGTCTCGTCGACAGCGGCGTCTCGAGCCGGAGGAACGAGACGACCGCTGCGAGCCGCCTAAGATCGAACAATTTCTTCTACCATAATCCACTTCACTTTTTTCTCATCCAAAAAATTAATAGAATTATAACTCTTTCATATATTTTAGAACGTGTACAATAAGGTAAAATCAAGGTAAGTTTTTGCATTTTTATTGGCTTTTTATTTTCATATAGGTTTAAGAGTAACTTACCAATAACCTTTTTTGGACGAGTAAATTTCTTAACTTAGTCCTCTAACCTTTTTGTAGATATTATCAATTGTTGAAACTGCTTCTGTCAGAGTAAAATAAAGTTAGGTTACTTGTTTCCACCGTGGGGATTTGATAGTATAAGCAAACATTCACTTTTGTGCATTCTTAAAGCAAACTTCATTGAATGAAAAATGTGTAGCAACATAAATCGATAATCAAGACAAATGAAGAGAAAACAGATAGAGCTGGTCCAACCAATCTGTCCAATAATTGAAATAAATTAATACTTTTCTTAGCCTAGCTTCCAACAGAAAGCAAAAAATAATAAATATGCACCGATCGTCTTCTATGTGAATTTCAATTTTTAACAATTGATATATATATACAACTTAGCCAAATAATTGGCAATAGCATAGCAAAATTCTAAGTCAGAAAACGTTAACATTACCATCCGTCCCGTTGGATCAAACTTCATTAAAATATATATATGACAATTAAATCTTTTACTAAATCATCACATCAAACACACTGAGCATATATATTTACATTAAATTTACTTATATACTGCACGTGAAATTAACTTACTAGTACACATGAAAAGTGGAATTAATTAATTAATTAAACTGGAAATATATTCATTATTTATAGCAATCAATCATTGTAAGCAACCAAAAGTGTATTGAAGAGTGGTTAATTTGGTTGAACTTCTAATTACTCAACAAACAACAATTGTAAAAATCAAACAAAAGAGGATTAATAATCCTTCAATTAATTTTCTTGAGAGTTGGAAATAACTTGCATCAGCTAATTAAAACAAAATTTCATCTATCTATCTCATAATTAATTAAGGAAAGATGCATATAATCAGATATCTCCTCATTAATAAATCCTCATGATGATGGAACCCATGACCATCGAGGAACCAAACATTCAAGTCAACAATCACTTGAGTAGATCAATTCCATCTTCTTTAAGCACAAAATTTGCTTATGAACTGGAACTACTTCTCCTGTTCGAAATCTCTCGCACCTCATCTTCTCCGACTTTGTCCAATACCAACTTCGCCGTTATCCAACCCACACTCCACATCACGTGAATACTTAATTTCAGCCGTCGGCGAAAATCTATGCCTTGGCAAAATTGCAACTCTTCACACCGCCTCTGCTTATGAGAACGCTTGAGATCCCCATGCACGACGCGGTTTTCATGCAGAAACTCGACGCCTATAAACACAGACCTTGAATCAGTTCAAACCAATAACTCTAACTCAAATCGACAACGTTTTGAGTTTTTAAAACTACGTCGTTTGTTTTTCCGTTGGGTTTTGCCATGTAAATATTTTCGGATTCCATGCTAATTTGAAGGAAATTGGTAGTTTATATCGAATTACGAAAACTTAAAAAGGTGATAATTTTCACCTAATTTAAAGAGGTGGGGATATAAGAATTACATGCAATTTAGCCAAATTTAAATGTAGTTGGTATAACTTGATAACTTACATCAAATTAAGGCAAAAACTTGTATGCGACCGCGCATGGCACGTGTAGTATACGCGTCAGTCGCTCACGCGCGACGCGTGTATTACACGCATCTGATTTTTTTTAAATTCCAGTTTTCTTTAATTTGTGTTTTTCGAATTTCAGTTTTTTTTTTCCATTTTTTTATTTCAATTTTTAGTTTTAAAAAATTCCACATTTTTTTTTGTCTCTTCGTTTTTTTGTTTGCCGCTTTTTCTTTGGTCAAGATTAAAACGATGGGAGCCGAAGGCCTCGGAGCGAGCCGAAAAAAGTCCAAATTGTTGCCCAGTGATTATTCTTATATTAGTAATCGGAGTGAAGACGGAGCCGTAAAATCGGAACTGAAGGCGGAGTCGAAAAAAAAAAGAAACTAAAATTAAAAAAAAAATTGAAAATAAAAAATTAATTTTAACCGGATTAACAGGTCAAATCCGAGTTAACTGGATCAACCCGACCCGAACCCGGTCGCATGGCAGGCAGCAAGTCACAGAGAGACTTTCTCTCAAATTTAAACAGAATTTCATCTATCTTATAAAGAAACTTAAAACTAATATCCTCATTAATTAATTATTCCTCATGATCATGTAACCAAACATGATTGAGAGCGGTTTCTGCTGTGATCCTCTTACTCAACAATCCATTGAGCAGACCAAAACCATCTTCTTCAAGCACAAAACGTGCATATGAAATCGAACTACTTCACTTCTTCTTCGAATATGGTTGTCCAGGAATTCTATATATCTCACGCACCTCATCTTCTTCATCTTCTCCGGCTCTGTCCAACACCAATTCCGCCATCACTACAAAAATACCCCAAAATACCGAGAAAATTACCGAGGGCAACGTCGCCGTCGGTAGTTACCGACGACTAAAAAGACGGGTCGATTTTGATAAAATTACCGACGGATTACCGACGGCATTTTGGCGGGATGATTCTCACTAAAATCACCGACGGTATTACTGAGGGCAAATTTCCTCGGTAAATTACCAACGGCAGGTGCCCTCGGTAATATACTAAATTAAAAATTGTATAATATTAAATATAGTTACCGACGACATTGTCCCTCGTTAATTACCGAGGGCGAGTATGTCGTCGGTAATTACCGAGGGCACACTTCGTCGTCGGTGATTCATGCGGGTCGGCAAATTACCGAGGGCGGGTTCCGTCGGTAATGTTTTAAATCAAATTAGGGCTTTCAGCCCTAATCTGCCATTTCCGCCGTTCGTCCTCCTCCGTCCAGGGTCTCCGCCGTTCCGACGCCGACCTAGGTAAGCTTCCTCTCTCTCTCTCTCTATTTCTCTCTGACCCCCTTTCTCTCTCTTAGTCTTCCTAAGTGTGTTTCCTCTGTCCCGTCGCCGCCGCCGTGCCGCTCCGCCGCCGCGCTACTTGGTAAGTTTCCTCTCTCTCTCTATCTCTCTCTCTCTCTGACGATGCGCCATTCTCTCAGTTTCCTTTCTCTCTCTCGGCAGACTCTCTGCCGCACCGCCACTCCTCCGCTGCAGTGCCGCCGCCGCGCCTCCACAGTAGGTAAGTCTCTCTCTCTCTCTCTCTCTCTCTCTCTCTCTCTCTCTGACCCGCTCTCACTTTGTGTTTCAACCTTTGCTCCACCACCTGTCGTCTCATTCTGACTTTGCTCCGCCACCGTCGTCCCGCTCCGCCTCGCCATAAGTTTCTGATTTGAAATATTTGAATATGATAATTATGTGATATATGTTTGATAAGTATGTTGATTGTTCGTGTTTGTATGTTGATTTGTATGTTGATATTACAGACTAAAATTATGTGATAAGTATGTTGATGTATGTTTGATAAGTATATTGATTATTCATGTTTTATAAATATGTTTGATAAGTATGTTGATTGTTCGTCTTTGATATCTTTTCACTTAATACATGCATATTACATATTAAATTATGATGATAAGAAACATGAGTACATATATGTTACTACATTGTGGGATAGATTTAATCAATTCTTAAGGATCTTCTCCCTTTAAGATAGATTTTGATTACTTCGTAAAGATCTTCTCCCAACAAATGACCGTTTTTAATTTGATTAATTATTGTATTTTTATTGCTTATTTTATATTGTATTGCTTGAACAATTGGGGGCAGGGTAGACTTAGTAAATTAGAACCATTATGGTTAACATAGTTGGTAGAGTCGAGTACTTGGTAGTTAGGATAGTGGGGTTATGCTATCGAAATTTCTTCTGATTTATGACTGATGTTCTTTCTTTTTTTAATTATAAATTACAACAATGAATGATAATCGTCAGTGGATGTATGCAAGATATAATGATCGTTCTGCATTTGAAATTGGACTTGAGGGTTTCCTTGAGTATGCGATAAATCAAACGACTTACACAGATGGAGTAGGTAACATTAGGTGTCCGTGTAAAAAGTGTAAGCACGTGGTCTTTTTATGTGCCTACAGTCAGAGAACATGATACTTGGTATGGGTTTGTCCACAATTACACAACATGGGTTTATCAACAGTGGCGTTTGTATTAAAGGCTCAGTATATGGCAAAGATGTGCTAGATTTTTATGGGCTTCTGGAAGAGGTGTGTGTGCTGGAGTATCAAGGTTGGCCAATTAAGAAGACAGTTTTGTTCAAATGTGAATGGTTTGATTTGTCTAGTCAAGGAACTTCTATTGATACAGACTTCAAGTTGGTTTCAGTGAGAAGATATAAGAAGTATGATCCATTTGTTTTAGCAAATCAGGCAATTCAAGTGTTTTACTGTCTCTACCCCAGTACGAATCAAGCAAAGAAAAATTGGTGGTCTGCATGCAAAGTGAACGCAAGATCAAATATTGAAGTCTTTACTGTCACATCTAACTCAACATTAGACCAACCATTTCAAGAAGAAGTTGTTACTATTATGTCTACCCACACAATCGTAGATGATGACCCGTCACGTGTTGTTCATCCCCGTGGTGGAATTGTTGAAATTGAAGACAATGAGGATGAATCAGGCAACAATAAAGACATAAATACATCATCTAATGATGAAAGTAGTGATGGTTACAACACAGATTTGTGATATTTGGTAATGTAGGTGTTAATGTATGTGTTGTATTTTTTGATATGTTTTTTTTGTTAATGTACTTGTCAAAATATATGTTAATGTATTTGATGTACTTTACATGAATTTAAATTATTATATCTTATTGGGTCTAGGCTTATCTGATTTTTTACTTGAAACAGGTAAAATGTCGACTCGTAGAGGTTTTCGTCTTCCTACCTCACAACAGACTCCTCCCTCTTCACAGCAGACTCCTCCCTCTTCACAGCAGGAGTCCGAGTCGACTCGGCTCGGTACTATTCCACCGAGTTCACCACATGTTCCTGAGACTCCTCTGGAGGCTTCTTCTTCACGGCCGAAAAGGCCCAGAGGCTCCACACTTGCCGAGCTGAAGCGGCAATGGCCTAAGGGGAGCAGAGGGAGGCTCCTCTTTCGGAGAATGCCTAATGGGTACGTTATTATTATTATTATTATTATTATTATTATTATTATTATTATTATTATTACGTATTATTATTATTATTACAATTCATTATTATTATTATTGTTGTTATTATTACAATTTATTATTATTATTATTATTATTATTATTATTATTATTATTATTATTATTATTATTATTATTATTGTTGTTGTTGTTGTTGTTGTTGTTTTTATTATTGTTTATAGAGAGTTGATGGAGACACTGAGCATCTCAAACAATGCCCTTCAGGCTTTTAGCAGGATTCCTAACCCTGGGGGGTACAGTTGGAAGTTGACTCCCCAAGCGGTGAAGGACGCATACTGGGAAGAATTTGGGGTAATCGAATTTTTATTACAAATAAAATTAATAATTATTATTGTTCAAACGTTATCTAATGATTTAATCATTTTTTTTTCAATCGAAAAAATATTGTTGGGAGCCTGAGGATGAGGTGAAGGTCAAGAAGATGTGGGAGGTCAAGGCACGTACTAGGTTCAGTGACACCTTGAGCGACCTGAAGAAGAAGCTGAGGTTGAAGACTGCTGCGGGGCAGACGATGGCCAGACCCGATGGCATGACTGAGGAGTACTGGATTGGCCTTTAGTCATACTGGCAGCAAGAGGATGTTTAGACGGTCTCCCAGCAACACAGCCGAAACCGGTTGTCTGAGCACGATGGACCAGGTACAGGGATCAGCAAGCATGTTGGAGGGTCTCAGTCCATTCGTATCCTGCAGCAGAGTTTGGTTAGTAATTATCAATTAATTTCATAAGTCATATATATATATATATACTATCTTTGTTAATAATTTATTTATCTTCTATACATGTATTAACTGAGCTTGCAGAGTGGAGTGCCGGTGATTGCCTTGAACTATGAAACTTTCCTCAGAATCCACATAAAAGGAGGATGACACTTATGCGACACAGATGGATCAAAATCTTGAAGTAAGTATTTAAGTTTATTCAAATATTAGTAAAATATATTGAAATGTATTTATTTTCTAACAATTATGCATTGTTATGTATCAATTAGGAGGAAATTAATTGCGTTGCTACTGAGACAAGACGAACGGACCTGAACGAGATCTACTTGGAGCTCGTACATCCTGAGAGGTCACGGTGGTACGGCACTGGAAGTGCCGGTGTGAGCCAAATCAGTAGGGGGTCTACTGGTAGCACTGATACTTCAGCGATGACGCAGGAGATGTACGAGACTCGGATCTCCACGTTGGAGGAGCGACTGCAGAAGGCTCAGGAGGACAGTGCTGCAGAACGAGCAGCACGTGCAGCCATGGAGGAGCGCATGACCCAATTCGAGCAGTTTATGCAGTCGGCTCAGCTACCTCCTCGTCCTCCCCCTAGTTGATTAGGTCTTCCGCCTTATCCTGCAGTTATTTATACACTTCGTACATCATTGCATTCGTATTTTACATTTGTACTCGTATATTACATTTGCACTTGTATATTACATTTGTTTATCTGATTAGGGATATTGTGATTTGCGGTTTTGGTATTTGTTTTGTTATATTGTGGGTTGTGTAATTGAATCGTGAAACAGGTATTAAAAAAAAATGAAATCAAAATAAAAAAGAATTAAAAAAATAAAGAAAATTACCGATGGCAGAAATACCATCGGTAATTACCGACGACGTTACCGTCGGTGATTCCTCTTAGGAAACCGATGAAATCACCAACGGCACACACTCCCTCGGTAATTACCAACGGCAGCTCCGTCGGTATTTTCACCGAAAATATATCGGTGATTCCACCTCGGATTATCGATCACAATTACTGACGGTCGTCAATGTCGTCGGTATTGTAATCACCGACGACAAGATCAACAGCGGTTTGGTGCCGTCAGTAATCAAATTACCGATGGCGTGCGGTGAAATACCGACGGTATTTTACCTCAGTAATTTGCCTGTTTTTTGTAGTGCATTATGCAACCCACAGTTCCAGGGGCGGAGCTAGAAAATTTTGATGGAGGTGGCTTCACTAAATTTTTAAAATTTTTCCTGAGCTTAAGAAATGCATTACGTTCAATAAATTGTATTATTTTAAAAGTAAAAAACGTTTTTTTTTTCTCCTAATAGAAGAAGTGCTAATTTTATTAAATTATTTATCTTTATTTAAATACTTGGCTTGACCCACAAATATTTAATTATTAGTTTGTTTTAATCTCTTCCCTCTTTCTTCATCAAATTGATGCAACCGCCATTGTTTTCACCTCTGCAATTTTTTACCCTAGCTCAACTCTCATCTTCATTCTTCCGAAGTTACAGAAATTGCGCCCTTTGTTCGTTAAAGTTAGCATGGGTTGACCCTAATTATTTTTGAAAATAGTCAGAACCATAAGTAAAAAAAAAAAAAAATCATTGGCGTGGGCTTGAGCCAACCCCAACCCAAGCATGGCTCTGCCCCTACACACTCCACATATCTACTTCACTTAGAATACTTAATTTCTCCAAGAAACAGCTCTAGCACCCTATACGCGAAAACCTAGTCGCCTTCCCGAAATTGCAAATCTTCAAGTCACCGCCTTTGCTTATGAGAATGTTATTGGGCTTGAGATCCCCACCGTTTCCATGTAGAAACTTGACGCCTTGGAGCAACTGCTTCATCAACTTCTTGACTTCATTAATGGTGAAAGCCATCTTTTCTTCTCAAGATCAGATATGTAGCTTCTGAGATCAGTTTCCACGTACTACATCACCATGACCATGGAGACAATGACTCTCATGAAACTAACGATGGAGGGGTGGCGTCCGAGTGATTTAAGAATGTCGACTTCTGCGAGTTCGTATTCTTCTCCACTTTGCAGGCCACGATGATTCCGGTTGACATTAGTCGAACTTTGGAGACGACTCCGCCGCGTATGCACCTTTATTGTCCTCGCCCAGTAACCCATACTCATCTACAGAACAACTTGTCTTCTTCAAACAGTCATCTCTTATATTTTTCTCCTTCTACTTAATATCCATAACCGTCTTGGTTTTTCGTCCGCAAAAAATTAGAGATTGATCGTTGTTGCAAATTTGCGTCGCCATTGTTGTTTCCGTGAGAGATGTTAAGATGATCTTTTGTATTGCATTGTATTAATAACATATATTTATAGGTACAACATACAGTCCTCTTGGGGATGGCTTAGTGGGAAAAGTGGAGGCAGTCTCAGATTCGAACCCCATGACACGCTTCTATAGGTCGAGCTTGCCACACTTATACTTGGAAAATGTGGTTTACGTGCCCTCACACAATGATAAGAGAAAGATCAGCAAGTCACGTCTATATAATGGTAAACATGGATTTTCTCATCTTTATAAGTTTATTTGATGTTAATTTGTATTGAGAAATCATGTTTGGAATGAGTATTGTGCTTAAGTATTTGTGAAATATGATGCTCGTTCGTACTTTGTTTGATTTTGCAGAAATTTGGAGTCAATCTTGTGCAAATTGAGCAAGATAATATGAAAGTACAGTTTGATAGGAGTTCGTAGGTGAAAACGGATCCAAAATCGGAGTTATAACGAAGGAGAACGGACCAAAACAAAAATGTTGCGCGCTGGCCCAGTATACACACGGACAACACGTGAATTTTCTAGATTTATCCTATTTTTGGTTATTTTCTCCTATTTTGGTTATTTCCTACTCCTATTAGGATACAACCTTCTACTCCCCACACCTATATATATGTCCTCCAAAATACATCTAGACATCATCTCTCAGTCCTTTAATCCTTTAATTCTTATCTTTTTCTTCTATTATTTTAGATTAGCTCAGTATAGATTTACTTTCTTGGAGGAGTTTTGAAGATTGGGAGAGAGAAGAAGAGACACTCAAGAACTACGGATTCGCCTACGGTTTTTATGTTATTTATTGGATATTGTCTATGATGCCTATGAGTAACTAATTTCCTTTTATCCTAGGGCTAGAGAGTAGATGAATAATTAACTTTGATTTTTATTTGATTGATCAATTACGACCCTCGCTTCTTTCTTATGTTCTTGATTTGTCTTGCATGCTAGTTGATTGGACACCAATTTAGCATAATTAGTTGTGTTAATTCAATAGTCGGGAGATGACGATTAATACATGAACTGGAACATAAGACATGCATTGCAAAATAACCAGGAGGGGACGAGCTTTGTGTGAGAGCATTAATCTTAGGATCTTTTTGGAGTTGCATGCATATGATGTTTGTCGGGAACGAAAATCCTTGCATGTGATCAACGGTTTATTCGCTACGGGAGTAGGTTTAAGCTATCTTTGTGATTGTTCTAAGAAGAGTTGAGTTCCAGTGTTAATTGATTGATTGATTGAACCTTGAAGTTGATTTTCCATTGAAATCGAAACCTTAGGATATCTTCTCTATCTTGAATCTTTAAATCTTTTCCTTTGCTTTTGATTTTGTTATTTTGTTTAAATATTTTCATCTTAGTTTAATTAATCATTAAAATTAGAAAGTCTAAATAGAGGAAGAATAATTGAAAATAGTACTCATTGGAATTAATACAATCCCTGTGGAATACGACCTTACTTTCCTGTGCTCAATTACACCCGTGCACTTGCGGTGTGAAAGAAATTAGCGAACAAGTTTTTGGCGCCGTTGCCAGAGATTGTCTTTATTTCTAGTGATATTACGATTAGGTTGTTTGATACTAGTTTAGACAAATTTAAATTGTTTATTTTTCTAATTTTTTTTCTTTTCTTTTACGAGGGTGATATTTGAAGCTTATGAAGGATGGCTTACCAAATGCAAGAAATAATTCGGCAATTTCAAATCTACATAGATGAAAAGAAAGCCAAGAAGAGCTACCATGCAACTTCTTCAAGAGATGTTTTTCAACCGATGCCAATCTATGATGGTACATATGATCCGTGGATTAATTGCATGGAGAATCAACCGTCATTGATAAATATAAATTATCTCAACAATGATTATTATGAGAATTTTTATTCTCACCAAGGAGGTTATCAAGGCGGCTATGAATTTTATGACGGATTTTATTCCAAGAATGAAGTTGTTGATAAGTTGAAAAAGCCATCTTTAGAAGATATATTCGAGAAGTACGTGATTGAATACGAGGCTAGGATGGAAGCTTTGGAAGCACGCATGCTAAATTGTGTTGATCAAATGGAGCAAATTGTTACCATATTGATAATAAATTTCAAGAGAAGAAGTGCAATGAAGCTTTGCATGAGGAGCCACCAATTCCAAGTGAAGAGCCTCAAAGAGTCAATGAAGAACAAGAAGTTAAGAATGAAAAGGTTAGTGAAATTTCATATTCTGCATTGCTTCCTTCTTGTTCTTCTAGTTCTACTTCTACTTTTCCGCTTCTCCCTCCATGCTTTTAAGAGGAACGTATGATTTATAAACATGGATTTTCTCATCTTTATAAGTTTATTTGATATTAATTTGTATTGAGAAATCATGTTTGGAATGAGTATTGTGCTTAAGTATTTGTGAAATATGATGCTCGTTCGTACTTTGTTTGATTTTGCAGAAATTTGGAATTAATCATATGCAAATTGAGCTGGATAAGATGAAAGTACAATTCGATAGGAGTTCGTAGGTGAAAACGGATCCAAAATTGGAGTTATAATGAAGGAGAGCGGGCCAAAACAAAAGCGTTGCGCGCTGGCCCAGTATACACACGGACATCATGCGAAATTTCTAGATTTATGCTATTTTTGGTTATTTTCTCCTATTTTGGGTATTTCCTACTCCTATTAGGATACAACCTTCTACTCCCCACACCAGATCTAGACATCATCTCTCATCTCTCCTTTAATCCTTTAATTTCTTATCTTTTTTTTCTATTATTTTAGATTAGGTCAGTTTAGATTTACTTTATTGGAGGAGTTTTGAAGATTGGGAGAGAGAAGAAGAGGCACTCAAGAACTACAGATTAGCCTACGGTTTTTATGTTATTTATTAGATATTGTCTATGATGCCTATGAGTAACTAATTTCCTTTTATCCTAGGGCTAGAGAGTAGATGGATAATTAACTTTGATTTTTATTTGATTGATCAATTACGACCCTCGCTTCTTTCTTATGTTCTTGATATGTCTTGCATGCTAGTTGATTGGACACCAATTTAGCATAATTAGTTGTGTTAATTCAATAGTCGGGAGATGAGGATTAATACATGAACTGGAATATAAGACATGCATTGTAAAATAATCGGGAGGGGACGAATCTTGTGTGAGAGCGTTAATTTAGGATCCTTTTGGAGTTGCATGCATATGATGTTTGTCGGGAACGAAAATCCTTGCATGTGATCAACAGTTTATTCGCTACGGGAGTAGGTTTAAGTTATCTTTGTGATTGTTCTAAGAAGAGTTGAGTCCCAATGTTAATTGATTGATTGATTGAATCTTGAAGTTGATTTTCCATTGAAATCGAAACCTTAGGATATCTTCTCTATCTTGAATCTTTAAATCTTTTCCTTTGCTTTTGATTTTGTTATTTTATTTAAATATTTTCATCTTAGTTTAATTAATCATTAAAATTCGAAAGTCTAAATAGAGGAAGAATAATTGAAAGTAGTACTCATTGGAATTAATACAATCCCTGTAGAATACGACCTTGCTTCCATGTGCTCAATTACACCCGTGCACTTGCGGTGTGAAAGAAATTAGAGACAAATTTTTGGCGTCGTTGCCAGAGATTGTCTTTATTTCTAGTGATATTACGATTAGGTTGTTTGATACTAGTTTAGACAAATTTAAATTGTTTATTTTTCTAATTTTTTTTCTTTTCTTTTACGAGGGGGATATTTGAAGCTTATGAAGGATGGCTTATCAAATGCAAGAAATAATTCGGCAATTTCAAATATACATAGATGAAAAGAAAGCCGAGAGGAGCTACCATGAAACTTCTTCAAGAGATGTGTTTCAACCGATGCCAATCTATGATGGTACATATGATCCGTGGATTAATTGCATGGAGAATCAACCGTCATTGATAAATATGGATTATCTCAACAATGGTTATTATGAGAATTTTTATTCTCACCAAGGAGGTTATCAAGGCGGCTATGAATTTTATGACGGATTTTCTTACAAGAATGAAGTTGTTGATAAGCCGAAAAAGCCATCTTTAGAAGATATATTCGAGAAGTACGTGACTGAATACGAGGCTAGGATGGAAGCTTTGGAAGCACGCATGCTAAATTGTGTTGATCGAATGGAGCAAATTGTTACCATATTGAATAATCAATTTCAAGAGAAGAAGTGCAATGAAGCTTTGCATGAGGAGCCACCAATTCCAAGTGTAGAGCCTCAAAGAGTCAATGAAGAACAAGAAGTTGAGAATGAAAAGGTTAGTGAAATTTCATATTCTGCATTGCTTCCTCCTTGTTCTTCTAGTTCTACTTCTACTTTTCCGCTTCTCCCTCCATGCTTTCAAGAGGAACGTATGATTTATAAACATGGATTTTCTCATCTTTATAAGTTTATTTGATGTTAATTTGTATTGAGAAATCATGTTTGGAATGAGTATTGTGCTTAAGTATTTGTGAAATATGATGCTCGTTCGTACTGTGTTTGATTTTGCAGAAATTTGAACTTAATCATGTGCAAATTGAGCCAGATAAGATGAAAGTACAGTTCGATAGGAGTTCGTAGGCGAAAACGGATCCAAAATTGAAGTTATAACGAAAGAGAACGGGCCAAAACAAAAACGTTGCGCGCTGGCCCAGTATACACGCGGACAGCACGCGAATTTTCTAGATTTATCCTATTTTTGGTTATTTTCTCCTATTTTGGTTATTTCCTACTCCTATTAGGATACAACTTTGTACTCCCCACACCTATATATATGTCCTCCAAAACACATCTAGACATCATCTCTCATCTCTCCTTTAATCCTTTAAATTCTTATCTTTTTCTTCTATTATTTTAGATTAGGTCAGTTTAGATTTACTTTCTTGGAGGAGTTTTGAAGATTGGGAGAGAGAAGAAGAGGCACTCAAGAACTACAGATTCACCTACAGTTTTTATGTTATTTATTGGATATTGTCTATGATGCCTATGAGTAACTAATTTCCTTTTATCCTAGGGCTAGAGAGTAGATGGATAATTAACTTTGATTTTTATTTGATTGATCAATTACGACCCTCGCTTCTTTCTTATGTTCTTGATATGTCTTGCATGCTAGTTGATTGGACACCAATTTAGCATAATTAGTTGTGTTCATTCAATAGTCGGGAGATGAGGATTAATACATGAACTGGAATATAAGACATGCATTGCAAAATAATCGGGAGGGGACGAATCTTGTGTGAGAGCATTAATCTTAGGATCCTTTTGGAGTTGCATGCATATGATATTTGTCGGGAACGAAAACTCTTGCATGTGATCAACAGTTTATTCGCTACGGGAGTAGGTTTAAGTTATCTTTGTGATTATTCTAAGAAGAGTTGAGTCCCAGTATTAATTGATTGATTGATTGAATCTTGAAGTTGATTTTTCATTGAAATCGAAACCTTAGGATATCTTCTCTATCTTGAATCTTTAAATCTTTTCCTTTGTTTTTGATTTTGTTATTTTGTTTAAATATTTTTATCTTAGTTTAATTAATCATTAAAATTCGAAAGTCTAAATAGAGGAAGAATAATTGAAAGTAGTACTCATTGGAATTAATACAATCCCTGTAGAATACGACCTTGCTTCCCTGTCTCAATTACACCCGTGCACTTGCGGTGTGAAAGAAATTAGCGAACATATAATTATACTAAAATAAAGGAGCCATGAGAAAATTTTCCCGCCTAAACTCAATTATTAATTGTGTATTGATTAATTAATATTCATTTATTTGATATTTATATAATTAATTATGTATGTATGTATTAATTCATTTATATATGTATTTATTAATTAATATTCATTCCTTTAATGTTTATGCAATTTTCAATAAGTCATTAGATATTATACGAACTATTCCTTAACTTTTATATCTTGATACTTGAGAGAGCTATTCATATTATCAAAATAAAAGAAATATGTCATCATGCCTAAGACATAGACAATAAATTGAGAAGGTAAAAATTTATTGACACATGTGATATGTTGCTAAATATGGAAGAAAAAGGTGGAATGAATTAAACCCTGTTACTAAGTTAGGTATTTTAGGTTATTCTAATTAATATAATTATTTTTAATAAATTCTAATTGGTATTGTTATTTATTTGCACTGTAATGTAATTTCTAATTTATATTGCTAATTTTACAATTTTTTGTATGAATTTGACATAGTATTAATTCACAACTATGTCTACAAAACATATACATGCTACACACTCACACACTACACATATAAAATTAACTAATTTAATGAATTTTGTCAAATAATACATTGTTGTAGTATATAATATTTTTTGTGAGGAAATAAAACGAGAAATTGAGATTATAATTTCTTTTAGATTCTTTAATTCTTAATTTCTCAAAGTTGTAGTATCATTGTTATTAATAATCATTTATTTATGTGGACGCCAATTTTTATACTTGCGCATCCTCAATAATCCATTAGCTTTTCTAAAAACACTATTAACATAACAAAAATTAAATAATTATTTGATAACTTTCACAATAAATAATAACAATAATAAATCAATTTTTTACACATCATACCATATAAACACTTGATCTTCCATCTTTGTCCAAGTGTCATTTATGATGGTCCCGAAACGAGTTCTGGTGTATGGGGGGGGACTACACCAGATAAAGCTTTTAAAAATCAACCCCCTAAAAATATCACAACCGAGTAAGAAGACTCGGCTGGAATCACAACTGAGTAGAAAGACTCAGTTGGACTCACAACTGAGGAAGAAACACTCAGTTGGAAGTGAAGTGTTGTGCAGAATGTGGTGGAAAATAACTCGTTTAAAACTAACTCATGCTTTTATGCACGGCTGGTCAATAACCAAAACAGTTGAGAATGTTAAGATGCAGTTTGTATGCTGGTTAGTTGGTCAGTTGAAAATGCAAGAAATAACTGAATAAAGAAAAACACAAGCACACAGAGATTGAACGTGGTTCGGAGATAACACTCCTACGTCCACGGGGAGTTGTGAGTTCACACAACTCTGTCCAAGTTCTTCTGGACAAACCACACAGCTTACGCGGGCTGTGCAACCGTTAAGGATAAGTTTGCGGGTACTTATCAACCTTACAGATTAGTTTACGGGTACTAATCAACCTGTCTACTCAGTTACGGGAAGAGTAGGGTCCTAAAACCTTTTCAGGTATGAAAGATAAGGTTCCAACTAACAGCTCGAACAAGAAGTGAGCTGGGATCTAACACTCTACGAACTCTCACAAAGTGATATTCTCAAGGTTCGATCTAAAGACACTCAGACACAATCTAATGCTCTAGAACTCTCAACAAGTGATGTTCTTAGAGACTAAATCTAATTCAGCTCGAGTAAGGAATATAGTTCTTTCTTTTGCTTTGTCTCGTCTCGTGTGTCTTCCACTTCGAATGAATGAAGGCCTCTATTTATAGGTGGAGAGTATCAACTAGCCGTTGGAGGAGCTGTTGATCTCTGTTCTTTGAAAGCGATGGCTTGTCTCTGATCTCTGCAGACTTTCCCGATATGGCATCTATGCTCTTCTGCTTTCCATCTGAGATAGCCTTGTGTTGGGCCAAATGGGGTAATGACTGAATGGTCAAACCGACGTGACTTCCTTTTTGAAATTCAAATCTTAACAACAGACTTCCAACAAGGGGTGGTCGGTTAAGACTTTCGATCTTCAACTAGCTTGTTCTTCAGCCGATGTTCTATCTGACAACTAACAGTTGAACTCTCAGCTGACTTCGTCTTCAAGCTGTTGATCTTCTTGGTTGAGTTCTACAACTGATGTTCTGAAACTGAACACTCAGTTGTCTTCCTTGTATCTGGTCAGTTGGGTTCGAACGCTCAGATGGCTTTCTTTCATCTGATGTTTTCTTCCCCTTTACTGCTTCTCATCTGATGAACGCTCAGTTGTTTTCCTTACAACTGATGTTCTATCTCTTGAATGTGACTTCCCCCTTTTTGCATTATGATGAAGTGAACGCTCAGTTGTCTTTCTTACAACTGATGTTCTGTCCGAGTGATGTCTTGTTGCCATCTTCAGCTGGAGACCTGTAAAGATAAAATCTTGACAATGCTCAAACAGCGAACCTATCTACTAACAATAGGTTCTGGCAACATCTACTCGGTTGGGGTCAGTTGGTTTTGGAATTCATCAAAACTCTTACTAATAAATTTCCCAACAATTTTCCCCTTTTTGATGATGCCAAAACCACTTACAACTTTAAACCTCTACTGATCTAAACCTTACTAACTTATTTAAAATCTCAGCTGAAATTCTAGACAGTCTATAAGATAAAATATCAAAGGGTTAGCACAGTTATAACATGGTATTTAAAAGACTTTGCGATTCAGAGCTTGGACAGTGAGGGATTGTTCATCAAGGTGAATCGAATATATATACTTGAAGTTTTCATTACAACTGATGATTACACATATAAGCGCAAAAATCAAAAATTACAACAGTTGCTAGAAAACTAACTGATCTAGAACTGTAGCCCATACTTACTAAAGATCCTAACAAAAATTTCCCTCTTAGCAGGTGACTTCTTGGAAATGTCCACTCCATGCTCCTTGCAAACCTGCCTCGCCTCATTTGCGATCTTCGTGCGGTTCGGATTGCTGGAATCTGGGAGAAGAGGAGGCCGATAAGTAACCCTCTTCGAAACTGGAACAGTGTTCAGGTCCAGGTTGGCGTCAATCATAGCCCGCCTGAACTGGCTGAACATGCCAGGATCCTCTGAGTGCAACTCGGTCAGCGCTTCCTTGAACGCTTTCATTGGGTCGTCGGTTGCGTAAACCTTCCTGTAGTAGAAGTCGTTCACGAACTCCTGCTTGAACAGCTCCCACTCTTCATTCCACTCGGTCGGCATCCACTTGTCAACATGCCTGAACCGACTTTCAACCTTGGACTTTGCAGGCAACCTTTGTTGCTTCAACCGAGCTTCTGCCTTTGATTGAATTTTGTTGATGCGGCGTCGGCTGCGGGAGGCAACGTTGCGGTCCAGGTTCTGTGACACCTTTTTCAACTCAACCTCGAACTGGTTCACCCTCCTCGCCTGGCTGGCGGCAAACTTCCTGATCCAGCTCGGGTTCATGTAGTCCTTCTCCTCTACATCCATAGCCTTGGCCGCTGCAATGCACTCTTCGGTTGTTATCCCGTCGAGTTCAGAATCCAGCTCGGCTGCAATCTCGGCTATGGAGCTGTAGGAAACTCCAATCTTCTCTGCCTGCTCCAAGTCTTTAGACATCTCAGCTCCACCGACTTCGGTTGACTTGGGAGCAGCAGACTTCCTCCTCCTCAGCTGAGATTTGGATGGTTGAGCAGCTGGCACTCCTTGTTCTTGGGTTTCTTCTTCTTCCTGCGCCTCAACTTCCGTCTCCTTCTCTTCCCCCTTTTTGGCATCAGCAACAAGGCTTGCTACTGAACCGTCCAGAGAGTTGAGTTTATCCTCGGTTAGTTGAACACGGTTGAAGAGTTTATCGACCGCACACTCTAGCTCGATCTTCTTTGCCAGTTCGGAGTCCTGGCACTCTTGTTCGGCCTTCTTCAAGACAGAGAGGTTGTCGTTGACCTCTGTCTGAAAGGCAACGAACTCAGCCCAACGCGACTCGAACCGGGACTCCCATTCAGCATCATGCGTCTGTTGGGACTTGGCCAGATTTGAATCGGCCAAAGATTTGAAGACGTTCACCTCCGACTTCAATCCCAACAGAGTGGACTTCAGCTCCGAGATGTCCTGACTGGTGGAGGAGGAGAAATCATTCAGTTTGGTCTTCAGTTCGGCATTCTCCTCCACCAGTTGTTGGTACTTCGCTTCTTGTGCTGCCAACTCCCTCAGCTGGTCGTCTTGTTGGTGCTGGAGGTTGGCGAGCAGTTCGGTCCTCAACTGGTTGACCCTCTCAGCTACTAGCTCGCAGATTTCTTCAGTTGATGGAACGTGCTGAGCAGCTGGAGGGGCTAGAGCGGACTGAGCTAGAGGCTCAGCTGTGACCATGGCTTGTCTGTTCGCCAGGTACAGCTTCAGATCTTCCTCTTCTGCCTTCGCGGCGGCGGCTGCTGCATCGACATCCTCAAGGAAGTCAGCTGATTTCGCCAACATGCTGTCAAGGAAGTCGACACACTCCTTTCCAGCTGCCTCCCTTGTGTCCGTCCCTTCAGCCAGACTCTGGTCCATCCGTCGAGTGAGCAGCGCAATCCGGTTGTTGTACGCCACCTCCGAGTTGGAATAGTTGAAGTAGGCTCGGATGCAGGACTCATCGGACTTCAGCCTGTCCCAGCTCTGCACCCTGATCGTATCCTCCTTAACGTACCAGTGGCTGAAGATCAGGTGAAACTGGTACAATAGCTCGGTTCCCAGAGTGGCGAAGATGGGCATGTTGCGAGCCTCAGGGAATAAGCCTAACAGCTTTTGAAAGCAGTAGGCCACCCTGCCTTCGTGCTCCTGAGCAACTGCCTGCAGATCCTCCGCTTCATTAATTGGGGAGGGGGTAAGATTGTATGGCTCAGGTTCAAGAGGTTCATCGATGTTGGCCAAATAGTCGGTCACAACATCGGCATCGAGCTGAGAGCTCAGGATTTGGGATTCGGTCGGGAGAGTGGGTTCAGAGGTTTCCTCAACATCGGCCAAAGGATCGGTCTCGATGTTGGCATCGAGCAGAGTGCTCGGAATATCTGGCTCTGGTTGGGTAGAAAGAGCAAGAGGCTCTGGGGGCGGTACGGCATTGTCTCCTGCCGTGGGGGAGGTGGTAACAATATCAACGTCCTCAGACGAGGAGGATGCATCTGACGTCTCCATGCCCTCAACCTCATCAGCTCCGGGGGCTCGAGGGACGATCTCGAATGACGCGGCCTCAGCTGAGCGGCTGGATTCGGAACGCTCCTCAGCAGGTGTTGACTCAACCGGTGCTCCCTCCTCGGCTGGAGCTTGCTCCTCAGTTGGCTCCTCAGCTGGAACCTCAACTAGCTCATCAGCTGACTCATCAGCTGGAACATCAGTTGGCTCAGCAATTGGCACCTCAGCTGCCTTCTTGGTTGACTTCTTGAACCGTACCCTTAACTTTTTCTGGGCAGGTTCTTCAGCTGACTCCTTTTCCGCCTCAGCTCGGCGGCGTGAAACTTTGGATTTGGCGGGGCGAGCAGCGGCTTGTTCCCTCTCAGCTGTTGACTCAGCTGGCTTTCCCGACTCCATCTTGTCCTTAGGAGTGTAGACACTCCTAAGCACCTCCTGTGTTTTCTTGGCTGTCGGGAACAACAACAGCTTCTTCACCAGCGTCTCCTCGCAGTCAGCCCAGACCATGTTGCGGTCCTTCGTTGCGAGCAAGATGAGGGCGGAAATCTTACAGCCGAAGTTGAGTGTCCCCTTCACACTCAGCAGCTTCTCTCCGGACTCGGTTGTAATCTCGGAGATCTTTGACTTCTCCACCATCAACTGGTTCAGGAATTATTGGAACCAGTTGATTTAGTGTTGATGCTCCAGTGCCACCAGCTGCTTCAGTTTGGGTCGGCTGATGTCCCCAAACGCGCCACTGTAACCGAACACCACTTTCGACACTGCATCAAACAGCAGGCGATGTTCCGACTTCAGCTTTGTCCGTTGCATGTTGCTCCTCAGCCTCTCCGGCTCGATCAGAGCATCTTGCAGAAACTCATCCGCCTGCTCGTCGGTAATATTCTCTAGGAACTCGGTGGCGGTGTGGTTGACGGGAATGATGTACCGGAGGACATCGGACACGTCGATGGGGAAGGTGACACGACTTATCGTCCTGGCCGGAACATCTCTTTGTAGGCAGGACACCTCCGTAGATACTCCCTCTGCACAATCAAGGGGGCTCTTGAGGTTGACGTAGAATTCTCCGACTTGGCGTGTGAGCAAGTCGGAGGGGCAGAGTTTGGCCCATTCGAGGAGGCCATTCTCCCCGAGTGTGTTTGAGAGCGGGGCCAGGACCGGCGACTCCAGTTCCTCTTCGGAGAGGATTTGCTCGAAGTGAATCTTCGATACTAGCATATCGAACGATTCTTCATATGTGGTAGGAACGAGGGATGGTCCAGACGATGCCATTCTCTTACTTTTGGGTGCCATTAATGATCACTGCAAAGAGAATATATATAGAAGGAAGGAAAGACAATCTTTTGCAGAAAATGGGTTAGGCAGAAACTGGGAAGACGATGAACAGGTAATTAAGATATGCACGAATGAGGAAAGTAGGAGATATCTTCCTGATTTTTCGCCTTATATAGGTCTGACTCGGATGAAATCGACGGCTGGGGTTAAATGGCGCGAATCCATCAACGGCTGAGATCACGCGACTGTTGACTATCTTTGACTTGACATTTTGATCCGAGTTCCAATCAGCGCGTGAGAAGGTGTACAGTTTATCTTGTCAGCCCAGTCGCACTATAAAGTAGGCTATGAATGTTCAACCGTACTTTACATTTAATGCAACATGATGGCTATTTTTAATGTAACTGACTAGTTCAGGAATGTTTGAATTTATTTCAAACATTCTCATTTAAGAACATATCACCTTCAGCCATAAATGTTACCTGCCAGCTGATGTCGATATCAGCTGAGTTCCCATGTTGCAGCATACCATCAGCTGATTCGAGTTCGTCTGTTCAGCTGACGTCTGATGTCTTCAGTTGGCAATCCGCATTTGAAATTTCCCCTTCATCTGAGCTTCCCCCTCAGATGGATATCTATCTCTTTTCCCCACTTGACTCCTCATCTGGTGGATCCAACAGTCCAAGGAGGTCACAAAGCATCTTGAACCGTGCTTCAGCTAAAGGTTTGGTGAAGATATCAGCTCTCTGAATATCAGTTGGAATCTTTTCCATGGACACATCCTTCTTCTCAATGTGATCTCGGATAAAATGATGACGGATATCGATATGCTTTGTCCGAGAGTGGTGAACAGGATTCAAAGAGATAGCTATGGCACTCGAGCTATCACAATGAATGGGAACCTGTCCAGTTCCGACTTCATAATCTCTCAGCTGTTGCTTGAGCCACAACACTTGCATGCAACAGCTTCCGGTAGCCATATACTCTGATTCGGTTGTAGAGGTAGCAACACATGCTTGTTTCTTGGAGAACCATGAAACCAACTTGCTTTCCATGAACTGACAGTGTCCAGAAGTAGACTTCCTGTCCAACCGATCTCCGGCTAGGTCCACATCTGAGTATCCGGTCAGTTGGATATTGTTGTCAGTTGGATACCACAATCCAACATTAACAATTCCCTTCAGAAACTTGATGATGTTCTTTGCTGCCAACATGTGTGCTTCTCTCGGTTGAACTTGGAACCGGGCACACACTCCAACTGCGTATGATATGTCTGGCCGGCTGGCAGTTAGGTATAGCAAAGAACCGATGATCCCTCTATACTTACTGGCATTCACGAGCTTTCTTTCAGTTCCAGGTTCAATCTTCCAGTTCGTATTCATTGGGATCCTCGTGATCTTACTTGTCTGCAATCCAAACTTGGTGATGAGCTCCTTTGTATACTTGGATTGATTGATGAAAATCCCTTCTGGCGACTACTTCACTTGTAATCCAAGGAAATAATTCATCTCGCCTATTATTGACATCTCGAACTTCTCCTTCATGAGGTTTGAAAATTTTTCACACAGTTCCTCTGACTTGGAACCGAATATGATGTCATCCACGTAGATTTGCACCACAAGAATGTCATCTCCAACTTTGATGGTGAACAGGGTTTTGTCAACTGACCCTCGTTTGAAACCCGAGTTCAGAAGAAAACCACAAAGAGTGTCATACCAAGCTCTTGGCGCTTGCTTTAGTCCATAGATAGCTTTCTTCAACTTGTACACTCTTCCATCTCCAGTCTCAAAACCAGGAGGCTGTTCAACATATACATCTTCCTTGATATCTCCGTTGAGGAATGCACACTTCACATCCATGGATACACCTTGAACTTGTGATGTGCGGCATAAGCTAGAAAGATTCGGATGGCTTCCAGCCTTGCAACCGGCGCGAAGGAGTCCTCGAAATCGATTCCTTCTTGTTGGCAATATCCTTGAGCTACCAACCTTGCCTTATTCCTCACTATGAATCCAATGGCGTCTCTCTTGTTTTTGAAGATCCACTTCAATCCAATCACCTTGACACCATTTGGTCTTTCTACCAACTCCCATACTCAGTTGCGTAGGAACTCATTCAGTTCTTCTTGCATGGCTGTTGTCCAGTGAACACAGTTGAGAGCTTCCACAACGTTCTTTGGTTCTGGCACATCAGCTACAAAGCAAGAAATCATGGCAACATCTCCAGCTTGCTCGAATTCCTCTAGAACTGCCAACTCCTCAGCATATTGGGCATAAGTGTTGGAATCTTTCTCGGTTGAATCCTGAGTCGCAACTCTGCTTCTTGTACGAACACCTTCGGTTGGATCTCCGATAATGTTATCAGTGGAATGAACTTCATACCATCTTCGGTTGCGTCTTCCTTCTTCTTCCATCTGTGGCTGTTCCGTGATCTGAGTTGGAGTCTTCAGAGCTGGTGATTGATCAGCTGTTGAGTCTGGATCCTCAACATTGACATTATTTTGAACCGGACTTAGTTGAGCTTCGGATGCTGATGCAGTTGGAGGGGCATCAGCTGGAGTTCCCCCTTGAGATGAGCTGGGGTCCTCGCATTCATCTTCAGAGGAGTATGGATCCTCATCCTCGGTTGCCCATACCAGTGGTTCAGCTAGATTCTTTTCCCTTAGAGCTTGTGATCTGGTGAGAACAGGTGGAACTTGTGGATTACCCTGTTGTCCTTTAGCCTGTTCCCTGCACTCAAAAGTAGATTCATCAAAACTAACATGAGGTGTTATCTCCACAACACGAGAGCTATTGTTGAAAACTCTATAAGCCTTGATCCGAGCGGCATATCCGAGAAATATGCCTTTGTGAATATAACACTTAGAACCAAAAATGCGAAAATAAGAAATATCTGGCTTCCTGCGTCTCCATAGCTCGTATGGTGTCTTTCCCAACCGCTTGGTCAGAAGAGACCGGTTCTGAGTATAACATGCAGTGTTGATGGCCTCAGCCCAAAATCTCTTTGGCCAGAGCTGAGCTGGTTAGCATGGATGTAGCTGCATCCTTCAGCGTTCTGTTCCTTCGCTCAGCTACTCCATTCTGTTGCAGAGTACGCGCGGCTGATGTCTGATGGATAATTCCATTCTTCTCGCAATACTCGATGATAGTTTCATTTAGAAACTCAGTTCCACGATCTGATTGGATAGAAATAATCTTCATCTCTTGTTGGTTCGATATCCGATCCATTAGCTTGGATAGCTCATCTCGGGATTCACTCTTGTGGCGCATGAAGATGGTCCACGTATATCTTGAGTAGTCATCAGTTACAACTAGGGTGTACTCGTTCCCGTTCATGCTCTTGGGTGTAACTGGCCTGAAGAGATCCATATGGATCAGCTGTAACACTCGGTCGGTTGAGGGAGTTGATTTCAACCGGAAGGAGGATCTAGCGAGCTTTCCCAACTGGCATGCACTGCAGATATGTGTTGTTGAAAACACTCGGTTTGGTATGCCTCTTGCATGTTCTTGTCTGGCAAGTCGGTTCATTGTCTTGAAGTTCAGATGGTTGAGCCTTTTGTGCCACAGCCAGCTCACATCTGAACTGCTCTTTGATAGCAGGCAGGTGTCAGGAAGACTACTGTTCCAGTCAGCATAGTAGACGTTCCCGGTTGGCGATCGATTTCCCAACAATATGACCTGCTTTGATCCGACATCTTTAACTCTGCAACCCTGTGCATTAAACTTGACAGAGAAACCATTATCACAAAATTGGCTGATGGAGAGCAAGTTATGCTTCAATCCATCAACATAAGAGACATTAGAGATTGAAACATGATTGGTTTCAAGTGTACCGTAACCTCTGGTGTAACCTTTTGAGTTGTCACCAAAAGTAACTGATGGACCTTCTTTCTCCACGAAACTTCCAAGCAAATCCTTCAGATTCGTCATGTGTTTCGAGCATCCACTGTCCGTCACCCACATTGTTGCAGACGCTTTATTCTTCCTTAGCTGTTTCTCCTGTACCTGCAAAGAGAAACTCGCTTAGGTCCCCAATTTCAGTTGGGTCCTGGAGGGTTAGAACCAGTTCCCCCTGGAACTGCGCGTCGCTTTTCCCTGTAAACTCGGATGAATTTATCATTCCAGATCACTTTTCCTTCATCATCAACTATAACAACACCTCGGTTATCCTTAAACTTGTTGTTAACAGTGATGTTCTGTTTCTTGGGAGGAGTTGGATTTCTCCCATTCTGAGCTTTCGGAGGAGAGGCTTTCCCCCTGTTTTGATGGCGATTCTTATCCTGTTGAATTTGTCTGTGAGGTCGGACGCCATGTTGGAATCTTTGTGGCTGATTCTGATTCCAACTCTTTGAGTGTTGTTGATAGGTGTTCATGCCCTGTTGAGGATTCATGTTGTGGCATGAGTATCTCCAACTGTTCGACCTGTTCCTTATCGGTTGACTCGGTTGGAACCTTTGGTTGAACTGGGGATGGAACCGCTGTTGATTCAGATGATTGAACCCTTGTCGGTTCTGCGGTCGGTTCCATTCTTTCTGTTGTTGACTCTGAGGTTGATGCACAGGTCGGTTCTGATTCTGAGTTCGGTTGCAATTATGTCTTCGACGCCTCTGATTCCTCTTCTGACTTTTGGAACATTCCCCCTCGGTTGATGTCCCAACCGATGGAACATTCTGTCCTTCATCTACTGTTCATTTTCCCTTCTCAGTTGTGGTTGCATTGGTCGGTTGAGCTTGCTGAGAAGCGGAGGTTGAAATATTTTGTGGTGACTCAGGTTCCACTGTGTTCGGTTCAACAGCTTTAACCTCGACAGCTTTGATGAAGGTTGCTGGAGGAATTCCACTATCCTTGACCCCATCGTAACCGAGTCCTGACATGTAATCCATCTGTCGGCTGTAACTGATTAGATTCTCTATGATCTTGGATGACTGATATAGCTTTATCAGGTTGTCCTTCTCAGTTTGCAAATCTTTGAGAAGAACAGCTATATACTTGGACTGTTCATCTGACTTTTTCAACAGCTGGCCGATCTGCGCCTCTTGCTTTTTCAACTGATCTTCCTGCTCCTTGATCTGCTCATTCAACTCCTCATTGGTTGGAGTTTTAGTTCGGTTGGCAGCATTCAGTTGACTTTTGAGATTTTCTATCTCTTCAGTCTGACTCTCAATCAGATCGTCCTTGTCGGTTAATGATTCTTCAAGTTTGGAGAACTGAGCTTGTAGACTCTTAAACTCAACCGACTGTTGTTGCACTTCCTCATTGAGTGCTCATCATCCTTGACGTGTATCTGCACACAACAACAAAAGAAGGGTGCAAGCAGATATGCACTAGCGTGATAAAGAGATCTGTTCAGTTGACCACCGAATAAAATTCCTCGAATTCACACCTTGTGAAACAGAGTCAGTAGTCTTTTGAACCACTGCTCTGATACCACTTGATGGTCCCGAAACGAGTTCTGGTGTATGAGGGGGAGGGGGGGAATACACCATATAAAGCTTTTAAAAATCAACCCCCTAAAAATATCACAACCGACTAAGAAGACTCGGCTGGAATCACAACTGAGTAGAAAGACTCAGCTGGACTCACAACTGAGGAAGAAACACTCAGTTGGAAGTGAAGTGCTGTGCGGAATGTGGTGGAAAATAACTTGTTTAAAACTAACTCACGCTTTTATGCACGGTTGGTCAATAACCAAAACAGTTGAGAATGTTAAAATGCAGTTTGTATGCTGGTTAGTTGGTCAGTTGAAAATGCAAGAAATAATTGAATAAAGAAAAACACAAGCACACAGAGATTTAACGTGGTTCGGAAATAACACTCCTACGTCCATGGGGAGTTGTGAGTCCACACAACTCTGTCCAAGTTCTTCTGGACAAACCACACAGCTTACGCGGGCTGTGCAACCGTTAAGGATAAGTTTACGGGTGCTTATCAACCTTACAGATTAGTTTACGGGTACTAATCAACCTGTCTACTCAGTTACGGGAAGAGTAGGGTCCTAAAACCTTTTCAGGTATGAAAGATAAGGTTCCAACTAACAGCTCGAACAAGAAGTGAGCTGGGATCTAACACTCTACGAACTCTCACAAAGTGATATTCTCAAGGTTCGATCTAAAGACACTCAAACACAATCTAATGCTCTAGAACTTTCAACAAGTGATGTTCTTAGAGACTAAATCTAATTCAGCTCGAGTAAGGAATATAGTTCTTTCTTTTGCTTTGTCTCGTCTCGTGTGTCTTCTCTAGTGTGTCTTCCACTTCGAATGAATGAAGGCCTCTATTTATAGGCGGAGAGTATCAACTAGCCATTGGAGGAGCTGTTGATCTCTGTTCTTTGAAAGCGATGGCTTGTCTCTGATCTCTGCAGACTTTCCCGATATGGCATCTGTGCTCTTTTGCTTTCCATCTGAGATAGCCTTGTGTTGGGCCAAATAGGGTAATGACTGAACGGTCAAACCCTCACTTGACTTCCTTTTTGAAATTCAAATCTTAACAACAGACTACAAGGGGTGGTCGGTTAAGACTTTCGATCTTCAACTAGCTTGTTCTTCAGCCGATGTTCTATCTGACAACTAACAGTTGAACTCTCAGCTGACTTCGTCTTCAAGCTGTTGATCTTCTTGGTTGAGTTCTACAACTGATGTTCTGAAACTGAACACTCAGTTGTCTTCCTTGTATCTGGTCAGTTGGGTTCGAACGCTCAGATGGCTTTCTTTCATCTGATGTTCTCTTCCCCTTTACTGCTTCTCATCTGATGAACGCTCAGTTGTTTTCCTTACAACTAATGTTCTATCTCTTGAATGTGACTTCCCCCTTTTTGCATTATGATGAAGTGAACGCTCAGTTGTCTTTCTTACAACTGATGTTCTGTCCGAGTGATGCCTTGTTGCCATCTTCAGCTGGAGACCTGTAAAGATAAAATCTTGACAATGCTCAAACAACGAGCCTATCTACTAACAATAGGTTCTTGCAACATCTACTCGGTTGGGATCAGTTGGTTTTGGAATTCATCAAAACTCTTACTAATAAATTTCCCAACAATTTAACTTTTTGTCAAATTTATGTACTACTATTTGTTTTCTTAAATAATAATGGTTGTTATTTGAAGTTATTAAATATTAATAATTTGTTTTTTAACTACTTCTAACACATCATTTATATATAGCACACATATAAATTTGATATTGACATCACTCTAAAAAGTGATGAATTTATTCTTCTTTTGTTTGTTACAATGTTAGGTATTTTGTGTCTTAATTTTTCTTTATTTTACAATATAATCTTCAAGTAAAGATATAAAAAGAAATTAATGTATGTCGTGTATCAATACTAGCATAAATAAAAAACGAATCTTATTTTGAAAAAATTCTACGTGGCACCCCTTATATTCTTCCATTCATATTTATCTAAATTCTCAAATTTTTGAATTTTTAAATGTAAAATAATAGATTTTAAATATCTATACTAAAATCTTGTGTCCCACATCGGTTTCTCAATGAAACTTCACCTATTGAAAAACCTATAAATACCTAGAATTAATGTGTATTTTCTCATCTTTTGCTCCACCAGTTTTATTTGGCCAATTTATTTATTAATCGGCCGAATAAATAACTATATTTTATAGTTTAATTTAATTTAATTTGGTCAATTTATTAATTGGCCGAATAGATAATTAATTTTTGTAGGAGTTTTATTTGGCTAATTTATTTATTAATCCTCCGAATAAATAACTGCTATATTTTTATAGTTTAATTTAATTTAATTTGGTCAATTTATTAATTGACCGAATAGATAATTATTTTTATTAGGGAATCAATTTATTAGTTGACAAAATAAATGGTTCCAAAATAGTTTGGATAATTTATTGGTTGACCGAATTAAATTTGAAAATAGTCTAATATATTTTTTATTTAATTTGATAAAAAAATACTCCTTTCGTCCAATCTTTGTATACCCATTTGCCTCATTTTATCTGTCCAATCTTTCTCTACCCATTTATATAAAAGTACCCATCTACCCTTACTAATTCATATTATTTTCTACCCTTTACCACTTGGACTCACACATTTATTCCACTAATTACCACTTTATCACTACTTTTTTCACTATGGGCCCACCACTAACAATCTTTATTTCACCAACTATCACTTTATCACTACCTTCAAATACACTTTTATCCCACCAACTCCACTTTATCACCTTTTCTTAATACCCGTACCAGCACCCAAATGGGTACACAAAGATTGGACGGAGGGAGTAGTAATTTCTAATTTGTCAATTAATTAGGTAGACAGACCAATTACCAATTGACGGGTACCTCAACTCGGGATCCCACGTGATACATTTTTATTATTTATTCTTATTAATTTAAAATTTTTCATTTTATTCATTTTTTCATGTATTTTCTAAAATCTAGAATCGTCATAAATTGTGCATTTATAAATCAAAATCGTAGTCAACGGGTCAATTCTGACCCGGAACTATGGCGGTAGACGAGCCAATTCCCAACCGACACTCGTAAAATTTTTCATTTTATGCTTTTTCTCCCATGTATTTTCTAAAATCTATAATCGTCATCCATGAAATAATTTTTCGTTATTTGTAGTTGGGTTTCCAGCTTTGAATAATTTATAATTTTAATTAACGAATATTACTATACGATTAAGGACGATAACGAATAGTACAATCATTATTTTTATTAAATTTTTGGATCTATATAAATTCTAAATAAATTTTATAAATTATGCACTTATAAATCAGAGTCGTGGTCAACGGGCCATAGGGGTGAGCATCGGTCGGTCGGTCCGACCAACCGACCAAATTATGTTGAACCGCGGACCGAACCGACCAGAAAATTTTGAATCGAACCGCACCGACCAGGGTGCTTGAACCGACTTTGAACCGAACCGAAAATATTCGGTCGGTTCGGTCGGTTTATTTGAATCGAAGTTAAAAAAAAACCCTGCTGTATGCTTCAATTAAAAAAAAAAAAAACTGCTCAAATACAGTAGTGTTTAGGATAGGGTTTCAATTTTTTAACTTAGTAAATTATAAAAAAATATATAATATATTATATATTCGGTCGGTTCGGGGCCCGACCGAATGAATTTCAACAAAACCGAACCCTGAACCGAAAATTGAATTTCAGCATTTTGAAAACCGGACCGACAACCGAAGCTTGTAAAAACCGAGCCGAACCGACCAAAACCGATCGGTTCGATCAGTTTATCGGTTCGGTCGGCTCTATGCTCACCCTTAACGGGCCAGTTCCGACGCAGAACTGTGGTGGTAGACTAATATACAGATTTTTTTCAGAAAGGAACACAAATGACTAATTTTTTAATCGGATTTAAACAAGTACGCGTATATAAATTTCAAACAAGTTTGAATAATCCTAAACACATCATCTCAAATTGTTTGATTAATCGTCTCCGTTGGAAAACGTAGAATATGTAGTAAAATTGACAGAAAAATTACTAACGATTTATCAACGAGTCAATTCCGATCAATATTCGTGCGCGTAGATGAGCCAATTCAGTATTTGCGGGATAACTTTTTTTTTTAATATATTATATAATTTTGAACTCATAAAATTAAGAATATTTATGGTCAACTTTTATCTTATATCATTGACTAAATAATTTTATGAATCACAATCATTCCACATAAAATTTTGTAAAAAGGAAAAACTACCAAGTACATAGTGAAACAATTCTTGAAGTTCTATTCTCAGTTAAAAAAGTTATTCTCGAAGCTGGTAAAAAAGAAAACGAATGTCATCATTTATTTTTCTATGAATATATTTGGAAGATGATTATAAATATAATACTACAATTTATAATTAAATTTTTATTTATTAAATATTGTGTGAATATTTTTGGAATATAGTTATATATATAATTAAATATTAATTTCAGGTAAAAAAAATAAATGTCATCATTAATTTTTCTTTTTGTGAATATATTTGGAAGATGATTATTTATATAACTTAAAATCAGTATTGTAGTCAATAGGCCGGTTCCAGGTCGGAACTGTCGGGGTAGACGGGATGATTGTGAAGCGGTGGTTTAACTTTTTTTTTTCCTTAATCTTGTGTTGAATTCATAATGTGGGGTATTTAGGGTCACTTTAATCTTATAGATAATCTTAATATCTATAGTATTATTCGCTATCTATATATCTCTTCTCTCTCTCTCACTACCCGCTTCTTCCCTTGCCTCTTTTTCTTCACAAAAAGTTAAAAAAGTCAGCTTAAGAGTCGATTTTCTTTGAGAGAGAAATATATTTTTGCCCACATCGGTTTTGTAGAAGAACACAACTTTAACAAAAGTAATGAGAATATATTAGTTATAATTTTTAACAAACATAACTATATGGATTTGAGACGTAAACATGTACTTTTTAATTGAATTTGAAATGTATTCAAGGGATATAAATTCTAAGCGACTTTAGTAGATTCATAATCGAATTATTTAACGCTAAAATAATTAATAAATAATATTTTTTTAATCTATCACATATTAGTACTATTTAATAATTTTATTAATTTTTATAATTTCTTGTCGATTTTCGACGGATTATACACTAATATTAGTATAAATGGAAACAGAATAACTTCAAATAACAACCATTATCACTCAATATTAATTTTCCTTATCAAACAAAAGGGAGAGAAAAGCTAGCAAGTTTTTACGCGCCGGTAAAAAAGTTGAATTAGAGTTCATTTTGAAATCCGAATTTGAGTTGAGTCGAGTATATATATGGTAAGTAATCTTTAACAAAACCTCATTTGATTGTCTACTTAGCAATGGTCGAAACTTCTTCCCAAATTAGTTGGACGAAACCTTTTGACACGTCAAATTAAATTGATTTAAATAAGGTCATGTTATTTTCACCGCGGGGATTTGATAGTAAGAGCAAATATTCACTTTTCTGCATTCTTAAAGCAAACTTTATTCAATGAAATATGTGTTACCACATAATTTTGATAATTCAAGACAAAATGAAGAGAAAACAGGAAACTTGAGCGGCTGCTGGTCCAACCATTCAGCCCAATAATTGCAATAATTTGTTTTATTTTTTGAGAACAATTGCAGTAAATTAATTCCTTTTCAGCCTAACTTCTACCAGATAGCGAAAGATAAACAAATATGCACCGATATTTTTATGTGAATTTCAACAAAATATATAGAACAGCACTCTAGCCAAATAATTGGCAATAGCATAACAAAAATCTACGTCAAAAAACATTCACATTATTACCAGACCCATTGGATCAAACTTGGATCACAAGAAGAGGTGAAGTTGTCATGGAATTACAAAGACAGAAAAATAGTTTGTATCAAGACAAAACGAATACGAAAATGATCTTTAGTTTGAGGAGACATTGAAGAAGACTCATATGCTGATCTCCAGCCTCATTCAGGAGTGTCAGAGCGAATGGCTGAAGAAGCATAGCAAAGAATCAATTAGAGAAATGGTGGGATACAATGAAATTGAAGAACATATATTTGAAATGCAGCAAGTTAGCACAACAAGCATACAACTCCATATTAGACTTTTCAACATCAAACTAATTATGAGAAAGAATTGATATGCAGAACAAAACTCCAAACACAAGGTCTCAGTTACAAGGCCACGTACATTAGAACTTTGCCAGGAGGAACTCAACTCTCGGTTTCTACTCTACGTAAGCACTATATATCTAGACCTAGAAGTCTCTTCCCTCTAGTTAGAGTGTCATATGCAGCTACACTAATATGAAGAGAATGAAGTGAAATTGACTTTCTCATGTGAAACCATAGAGCCCATAGGCACCTACAATGCATTCACACTTATCTGCTGTGAGCTCTAAAGTCTATGTAGTGGCAAAAATGAAAATGAACAAAAATCTCTTTTTATTTGGTCTTCTGATTGAACTAATAATATATCCATCACTTTTTTTTTTCAAAATCCCAGTGTTTAACAGATCATTGCACCCAATCTCCTGAAAGAAAATCCACCGTAGCTGACTAAACCAACCACAAACTCCAGAAGAAAACACATTTTGCCTCATCACACAAAATCTTTGCACAGTAAGGCTTCTAGGGAACTTAAACTTTGCACCAATGAGTAAGTAAACACCAAAAGCTTTGCAAGTAAGTGGCTTGTCATCAGAAATTGGAGAGATACGGTATATCGAACATGGATGCAATATTGTTCCTCAACATAGACAGTGTGTTAAAAGGTTAAGGTTCAGGCAAAAGGCAAGTTCGTCTGGTGTTAATTGAGAGTAAGGACCTATTTTAACGTGACTCTACAAATAAAAAGTGAGAAACAGCTATAAAATGGGTATGCTTCTCCACTTGAACTAAAAGGCCAGAGCAGATAGAGAGAAGTGAGGCAAATACTAGCCGGAAAAACAAAGGTACAAAGTGAAAGCAAATTCAGTGTGAAACTGCAACAAAAATGGTCATACTATCTCCCTTGATAAACAAGAAACAACTTCCTACAAATATTAGCCCAAAATAAAATCAGTAATGAAAAACAGCATTCTCTTAGCAATAAAGATCGAGAATAATGAAGCTAAATAGGGTACCAGTCCATGTTTACCATATAAGTAAGAGACAATCATAGAATAAAGAAAATGCGTCAATCTGTAGAACCATTTCCAAAGCCGCCAACAGAACCTCAACGGGAAACAACAGAGAGAAATGCTTGTTGGACAATTACATGATGAAAAAAACAAAATCAAGGGCACACTCACTGCCTATAACTCGCACACGCCATTTTTTCAGACACCTATTAAATATTCTCAAGACCGCAGCTCAACAAAAGTGCATAGCCATCGCCAACAATTCATCCCAACTTTTACAAGGTACATTACGCCTCCATCAAAACATAAACTCCAAGTTCAATGTAGATTTCCAATTAAGGAAATCCAATCAGAAATGGAAACAGCTCATAATCAAAATCCAAACATCACATATATCACATAACTTTGAACCCAATAAGCATAAAACACGAAAGCATGAATCCAGACCATAAACAAAAAGCATGAATTAGTCAAAACCAATAACTCAACCCTAATCCTCGCAGCAGCTGGGACGAAACAATCGGTGCAAAAAACACAACCAAAGACTCAATTAATCAATAAAACGAAACAGATCACGAAATCCAACTTTGAATTGAAAAGGAGAAAAAAAAAATACTTGGTTTCTCAGGTTTGCCGTCGACCCATTTAGATTGGCTGAAATGGACCTTCTCACGGGCCATAGCTTCGGCTTTGTAAGGCTCCTTCAAACACTGCCTCACAAGGCTGGCGCAGAGATTGGAGTAGGTTATGTAGGTCATTCCCGCAGATCTCCAGAAAGGAACCGCAACGTTCGACGCCATTTCTTCCTAGTCGTTTCACCTTCTCTCAGTTCACAGTGTGTGTGCGTGAGTGAAAATTGATAGGGGATCCTTTGATATAGATTAGGCCTTTCACTAATGGGCCGCCTTCGCTCTTGGGCCGGCGCTTCGCCAGTCCCAGTCATATAATTTTATCGAAATAAAATTTTAATTTATTATTTTATAATTTTAACTTATTAAGTATTTATTTAATTAATTTTCAGAAGCAATGTTTATCAATGAATCAATGATGAAAAGGATAGATATCCCTTAATGCACATGCGATTTAGCCTTACCAGACTCAATTTATCCTACGGATACTAAAATTTTAAAAATTTATCTTATAATTACAAGTTTTAAAAAATCTGTCTACATATACAACACCCAAAATTATGGACTAAAAAAACTTTGGATTCTGATTAAGATACTAGCAAATCAATTATTTTATAGATCACTTAGACTGCCCACAACACACATCTCAATGGCCAGCCGAGCCGTCGAGACATCCCACTGCAAGCACCAAGAGCTCGAGTTGGTCTCGCAACATCGAGCCTGTCTCGATACGACGCGTGCGAGACACACGCTCCATTTAAAAAAAAAAAAATATGACGTAGATTGCACGCGTCTAACGGAAAATATAAAAAAAAAAATGAGCCATTATCGAATTGTTAAACTCGGCAATTTTAATTTTTTATATTTTTACTGATAAATACCCCTTTCTTCTATTCTTATTTTTTTCACGCTAAATTCACATTCATTTTCTTTTCTCCCTATTTTTTCACTTTACTTTTCCATCTAAAAAATGTCTTTTTTTTATTAGTGTATTGTACTAATAGTATTTATTTAAATTAATAAAATTTTTAAATTTTTAATTAAAATGAATGCAAATTGAATAATTAGAAACTAATTCGACGGAGACTGCCGTCGCAACCAGAGATCGAGACGCCTATAAGAGAATTCGGCGATTTTCATCTGCTGCGTGAATCTGGAGAGCGTCGACGTCTCGTACTGCTTCGGATTGGGCGATCTGGAGGCGGCGGCTCTGTCGCTGGCGGCGGGGCTGAAGGAGCTCAATTTGGACAAATGCTTGAGCATCAGCGACGTCGGATTGGCCAACGTAGCCGTGGGATGCCCGAAGCTTGAGAGTCTCTCCCTCAAATGGTGCTTCGACATAACCGATATTGGGATTGAGCTTCTCTCTAAGAAATGCATGCATTTGAAACGCCTTGATATTTCTTACCTCAAGGTCTCTCTCTCTTCTCATTACTCTCATCTCTGTGTGTGTGTGTGTGTTTAGTAATATTAATTTCTGCTCTGATTTTGTTTGTTGTGTTAATTTGGATTTGATTAAGGTTTCGAGTTAATCGTTGCTATGGATTAGTGGAATGGAGAGGCTGGAGATACTGCAAATGGTGGGGTGTGGAATGTTGGATGATTTGGGATTGCTTTATATTGCAAAAGGATGTGCTTCACTAAGGTTAATTAACAACTAACTACTTCATTATCATCTTATTTACTATCACCATTTTGATAAATTTGTCACTTTCAACATTGATGCCTAGCTATAAATATGCCTTAATTTATGGGAGTATTGTACTATTACTTGCTGTATCTAAGAAAGCTAGCCTTTAAGTTATTGAACGTTCACAGTCTAAAAGAATCTCTCTATGCTCGACGTCCTCGTTTGATGGTGCTTATCCCGATTACAGCTCATGCGATCAGTTCTACGTCTCGCTTGATTCTTGGCAAGTGCATTGTTACTTTTATAATGAATGAGAGAACAAGTTTTTCCTATTCAATTGCATTATATAAGAAATTTGTACTGAATATGATTAACGGTGCCTTCCTGTTAATCATTTGGCAGTTTTTGGGTTGTCTGTGCATATCATATTTTGCACCCCACATTTATTAAATCCATGATATCTCACACAAATAATTAATTAAGATGCTTCATTTAGCAGCACATAATTGTTAAATGACTTAGGTTGTACTTGTATCAAAGGTTTAATTTGAGGGAAATATTTCGAAGTCGAGTTCAAATTCTTCAAAAATTGATCGAAATTCAAAAGACAGGTATAAATGGAATGATATTGCTTACGTGCTTAATGTCAAAACTATACCACTTAATATTCAATTCATTTCCTAAATCTTTCAATCCTAATCCAACCTTAAGAAGTTTTCTTTCTTACCATCTCTCTTTTCACTTCGCTGCATTTGTTAACTGGTTGATAAGTACTGATGTGAGACATTTATATGGTGTCCAGGTACTCGATATTTCAAGATGTGAAAGATTGAGCATGTCTGCACTGTGCTCCGTTATCGAAGGACACTCATTTATTACAGCTTCATGCAAGCTGCTCTTTTTCAGTAAGTACTGTCATATTTTATCTTTCTGAATGCTTGAGAAGATTTTTCTGCCACCAACTATATGTTAAGGTGCCCTGAACTACCAGGAGCTTTCCATATCTTTCGTCGACCAGCTCAAGGACCTAAAGAACCTGAAAGTGCTCAAAATTGACGGGGCGCTAGTTTGTGATTCTATGTTGAGAATCATCAACTACAAGTGCAGGTTTTTGGCCCAAGTGGGACTTGGGAAATGCAGGGTGACAGACGCGGGCATCCGCCATCTTGTGTCTAGCAGTGTTTATCTAAAGGTACTCGATTTAACATGTTGCAGCGACCTTACTGATTCAGCAATACTAACTATCACACATTCTTGTCGGGATCTCTTGTGTCTGAAGTTGGAGTGCTGCAACTTGCTTGGTGAGGTGAGTCTCAACTATCTTGGGTCTCACTGCAGATTTCTCAAGGAGATTGATCTTACGGATTGTTCTGGAATTAACGACATAGGTAAATCTATAATCCAGTAATTTCTTTCAACTAAAGGCTTTCGTTTTGTTCTTTGGTTTAGCTTCTTTTTTATGCTTGAATTTGTCAGGCTTGAAATATCTATCAAAATGCTCGGAGCCAGTATCGTTGAAACTTGGACTATGTACGAATATTTCAGACAAAGGGCTGTCCTATGTGGCCTCAAAATGCTCAAAGATTCGAGACCTCGATCTATACAGGTATAACAATAAAATTTTAGCTACAATATTCAAGCTGGAACTACTTGTGGTGTAGTACGTTTATCTCTGATACAGGTGTGCAGGAATAGGCGACGAAGGCTTAGCTGCATGGCTTTAAACCCTAAGAAATGAATATCTAAATTCTTGCCTCCTATTATCTATCTCCTATCTAATTCCTCCCATCTCATCTAATCTATTTTCTTCTCTATCTATCTCTTTATTCTCGCGATCATATTTTTATTTCAAATATCATACAAATCCAGCCAAAATTTTACATGCAATACTTGGGTCCATTACATACTACATCAAATTAAGATGATTGCGTGCAAATATTGGCGGATTTTTGTTCCCAAAGAAGTTTTCGAATAAAATCTCGTAGTCACAACTGCACATAAGAAATGCAACAATATTAAAAGAGCATGAGACCCTGATGCGATGTTAGATAGATTTCGACTACTTTGAGCGCATCGAGCTCAATAACGAGATGTTAGATTTAGACTACTTCGAGCGCAACGAGCTCCAAAAAGAGAAAGGATAGAGAAAACAACAAAACATTTATTCAGCATAATTTTAACTACCAACTTTGCTACTGCAAAAATCAATTGACTAAGAGCATCCACAACCTTTGTGCCACCCCCTTGTGCCTCCTGGGTGGCGCGTGATGGGTTGTAATCCCCCAAAATTGAGCCAACTGATACAATGATGACATGATTAAATTAGTTTTGAGTGTTTAGGATTGTTTATTAATTTATTTGAAGAAATTGAAAATTACATTAATTTAATAGATAAATCTTAAATTACATTAGTTTAAATAAGCTGAAAATTACATAATTTCAAAAAAAAAAATGAAAAATACATTTTAAATGTAAGTCGTGATGGAATTAGTTTTAAACATTGTATTTTTCATTAATAAATTGAAAATTGAAAAATAATTAATTTAAAATTTATAATTACATTAATTTAGAAAGAAAATTAAATTAGTTAAAAATACATTAATTTACATTAATTATTAATCCTAAAACTAATCAAAATAATTCAAGCTACATCAAACAATAATATTCAGCCCACAACATTAAAACCATATTACGCTCACAGCCAAAATAATAATTCAAGCCCACATCCTAAGCCTAATAAAATAACCTCCGAACCCTCGTAGTTGTCTTCTTCAACCTTCTATTCTTCCTTCAGCGTTTCTTCCTAGCAAAATCAACCGAACTTTTTGGTTTGCTATTTCTTGTTGCCTAACATCAATCTTTCAAACATCTTTCCGTTTGGGCCTTTTTTATGGTGTACCATAGATAATGGGTAATTCTAAATATAGCCCCGCTTTACTCTTTATGGCCTCTGTTTTCAAAAATAAATTAAAATATTATCAATTATACTATTTTACCCTCATAGCCATCAAAAATTACACCTAAATGATAATTAAAGAATATTTAATAACCCTAAAATAACAACTAACCTATAACCCTCAATTAAATACATAAAATTTTGAACATTAATAAGAACTGTAAAACGACGAATTAGGTTGTTCACTTTACCAGCGGCGGTATCGCCGTGGCCGGTAACTATTGAAAGTATACATAGACCCACGTTTGCTATGAAAGAGACAGACTGTATAAATTTTTTTCCCTTCGTCTGCCATTTTTCTACTAACAGGCAATTCTCATTCAAAAATCTCATAAATTAGTTTTCAAAATCAAATATTTCCCACTAACTCTTTCTTGCCAATTTTTTCAGCGAATTTACCTTCCAATAGGTTAGTGACTTTTCTCACTTGTTTAATCTTGTTGTATGTGTACGGTATTTGCAAGAGGAAGATGAAATTGAAATATTTTATATTTTTTGTTGAATGTGTATGAGATATACGATAATCTGGCTTCTGGAAATGAATTTTTATACTTTTGTCGCTTGCAAATTGACATATGCGAGAGAAGATGTAATTGAAGGGAGCGTAATTAAATACAAGTTGAGTTTGTTTAGTTTGGGGTTATGAGAGTAATATAGTATGTTCATTAATATTTTATTATTATTTTAATTAAGGGGCTACAAATAGTAAAATGGGGTATTTAAAATTGCCCTAGATAATTCATAAGCATCAGTTTGTTATTGGGCTTTCCTTGGTGAATTTTCTGCTTCTAATTTAAGTCCATCAGGAATAGGTTCAATAGATTGGAGTGAGGTTTCAGTTTTGGTTTGAAAAAGTATAAGGGCCGTGTGATATTTATATACCAGTATATTAAATATAAGATATGAGTATAGGTATGAGTATGAGTATCAGATATGTATATGAATATTAGGTATGGGTATTAGATTGATATTTGATATTCATGTTTGATACATTGAAGATATCAATTGATATTAAATGGGAAGAAAAGTAGAGATATAAGTTATATATTAATAAAAGTGAGAATATATTTTAAAATATATTTTATAAAACATACAAGTTTTTTGCACCTATTCATAAGACTATAAGTTTTCTATACTAAAATGAGTTAAAAAGTTAAAATACTCTTAAATAAAAGTTGACTTTTTTTTCCTTGTGTTTTTTTTCCGCAGGTTTCTCTTTCTCTTTCTCTTTCTTCTTCCCTCTAATAAACCCTAAACCAAAATAATATCACCAACCAACCTTGATGACATTAAATTTTGAACAATGCTCATTTATGTTTTGGAAGAGAGGTTGTTTGCTCTCATTAATATATCATAACAACTACTACAATTGTGTAGTGCAAAATTCTCAAATACATGAAGTTGAAATCTCACGACATAGAGAAGAAGAGAGAAGCGGGTCTCCAAGAAAAAAACTCACGAGAGTTAAAAAGAAGAAGGAGGTAAAGCTCAAACGGAAGGCTTTCGTATTTCTGGGGTAGAAAGAAGGTATGCAACTATATTCACCACGTAAAATATGATTTTTTCGACGAGTTTTTGTACCCACGGTGGCAACCCACGATGGACTCATTTCTGCACACGATGGTAGAAAATTTTCATGTACATGAATTATATGTTGATATTTACTAATAAGAGAGTATATTTGCATATCTAAAATAGCTGTAAAAATAGATCTACTTTCGTGTGTATAAGATTTTTTCATTTTCTAGCACGTTTTTTGCAACCCACGATGGCAACCCACGATGGCTACCGTGAACACCTTTTTCAGGCAACCAACTGTGGCAACACACGATGGGTCATCGTGTGTTGCCACCGTGGGTTGCCTGAAAAAGGTGCCCACGGTTGCAACCAACGATGGTTACCACCTTGTGTGTATCCATCGTGGGTAGGCAGTAGATGCATTTGAAGCGTGTTTGATCGGATTTTTTTTATAATTTCTTGGCTATTTTGTACTCCCTCCGTTCACAAAATGATTGCCACTTTTGCCATTTAAGTCCGTCCACGAAATGGTTGCCACTTTCATTTATAGCAATAGGACCCACATAATGCATTATATTTAACCTTATATTTCTCACTACTTCACTCACATTATTGTGAGATCCTTACTCCACCCACAATAATACTCACTATTATCCACTATTATCTACCATTTTCTTAAAACCCGTGCAGTCCACAATGTGGCAACCATTTCGTGGACGGAGTGAGTATTTTTTAGATGTCGTGGCAACGTGTTTTGATACATCACAACTGTCGTTAGGAGCGGTCGACTAATATAGATGTGGACTCTTTTTTTGCCTTCATCGATAGTGCCACAGTGAACCGTGCAAACCTTGTTGAACTTATTGGAGAAGGGTTGGGAAATATAAATCCGACCGACTACACGTTGTGGTACTTGGCACGCATGAGCAACAGAAACAAAGTAAAAGTTTTATTGCGGAATGATATCGAGTTACTGCGTATGTTAATTGAATAAAAAGACGATCCGGAAGTTTACGTTGATTACGGTGGCTCATCTGCCCCCGAGGATAACTTTGGTGGTAACAACTCCGGATTTGAGCACTACAACATTGACAACCGCATGCCCTACTCACATGAGCAATATGAACAAGATGAGGAAGATGAGGAAGATGGGGAAGATGAGGATGAAGATGGTGACTACGACGAAAATGAAGAAGATGAGGCGAGTTCGTCCGAAGACGAAGCAGATGATCGTCGTAAAGAATTGCTTGATTTGCTATCTATTGATTTTCTTGCTTGGATGCGACAACCGGCACAAATGGATAGGGTTTTTGGTCATCGGAACTTCACATCGGACCATTAGTCCGAACGCGAGACTGAGCATTTGCGCGCAATGCGCAATTGGATCATTCCATTCCCCGATTTTGACAGTGTAGAGAGATTAGGGTGGGTCGAACAACCACCACCAGTGCGTGGGGAACTCGAAGTGGGGGCCTTATTTAGGTCCAAGAAAGACTTGAGGATCACTGTTGGAATGTATCATCTGGAGAACTATTTGGAGTGTAGATCGAAACGTTCGGTTAGCAATCGTACGACATTCCTATGCAAGACTGGCAGAAAGAATTGCAGCTTTAGGATTTGTGCTGTTGAGGGCGGCACAATTTGTAGAATTACTAAGTTATCCTTGGATCACACCTGTCACCACGATTTAAATCGTGCTGCTGTACGGTCGGTATCTTCTGATGTTGATGCATTTTATTTTGCCAAGAGATTGGCTGGCGAGGCAGTTACTTTGAAGCCAAAAGAGATGATGAAAGAGATGCGTAGAGTTTTTGGTATTAACATTCTATACAGTTTCGCTCTCCGGACGAGAGACATAGCCATAGAGAATACGTATGGCGACCACATTTCGTCGTATCAGAAGATCCCGTTGTATCTATATTTGTTGAAGCAGCATAACCCAGGAACTGTTTATGACTTAGAGATGACCGTCGAGGGCTCGCTATGTCACTTATTTGTGGCGCTCGGACAGAGTATTTGAGCGTTTGATAAGTGTCTACGGCCGATGCTTGTAGTGGACAGGACCCACCTTAAGAGAAAGAACCGATGAATTTTATTTGTAGCCGTCACGTTGGATGGGAACAACCATGTCTTCCCCCTTGCAATTGGCCTCGGTCCCAATGAGAATGATGAGTCGTGGGTATATTTTCTCTTCAACCTGCGCAGATGCTACAACCCTCCAGATGATTTACTGATTGTGAGTGACCAGCATTTGAGTATTAAGAATGCAGTTCGAGCCGTCTACCCGAATGCATTTCACGGGTTGTGCTACCACCACCTTCAGAAAAATCTCACACCCTACGGAAATCACGTAGCCACTATCTTCCAAGCTGCAACATATTGTAATTGTCACAAAGAGTTCGACGATTTGTTCTCAAAACTGCATCAAGTGATCCCAACGCAGCTCACAGACGACTTTCTGACATTAGACCGGAGAGGTGGGCTAAGTGTAAGTGTCCGATCCGACACTGTGATTTCTTGACCTCCAATTATGCCGAATTTTTAAACTCTCGTATACTATGGGCTAGGCGTCTCCTGGTGCACTCGATGATTGAGATGTACTGTTTCATTGCAGAGAAATGGACCGATGAGAAGCGAGAAGCAGCTGCATCGAGAGATCATGAGTTGACAAAGAACGCATTGAAAAAACTTTCTTTATCCATGCAACACGGTACCTGCCTTGCAGCTCGAGGTAACACCACCACACATGTTTACAGGATTGAAGAAAGAAATGTTTCTTATAACGTTGATCTAAAAACCTGGACATGTATGTGCCGAGCGTGGGATTTGGATTTGATTCCATGTCGCCATACTGTTGCCGCTATAAGGTAACATGTTCAATTACTAAATATTGTTTGTGTATCTTAAATTTTTGAATTAATATCATTCTTTTTTTGGTATGTAACACAATTGTTTATTTTAACAGGCGTGCAGGTAACGGTTTGTCTGTGTACGATTTTGTAAGTCGTTATTTCAAACAAGAGACATTCAGAGAGACTGATATAGAGCATATTAACCCAATACCGCATCCAGATGAGTGGAATGTGCCTCCGGAGATCTCCGCAATCATTTGTCTTCTTATGGATGAGGTACGTTAGGCTGGGCGCCCAAAAGATAGTCGTGCACGATCCGCAGAAGAAAATGTGGTGAGACGTCCCCAAGTGTGCGGTAAGTGTCATGGAAGAGGTCACAACAAAAAGTCTTGCACATCATCCATCCCGTTCAGTGGTTTTGATTTGAATAACCCCCCTGAAGATACAGAAGAGGCCGAGGGAGAACAGGTAAGGCAAAGGCGTCGGCGGAAGAAAAAATGTAGCATTTGTCGTCTTGATGATCATGATGCGAGGAAATGTCCCTAACGTGAAACATAAATATGTTTTTTGTGGTTTGAAAAATATTTATTGTATTATTTGTAGTTAGTTTATTTAATTAAACATGAGTTAATTTGGACTCATTTTGATTGTGTGCTTATTATTTGAATGAGATTGAAAAGAGCACATGAAAACTCTCGAGTTTGCCCACGGTGGTGCCCACCGTGGGAACCAACGGTGGGATACCCATGATGGTGCCCACCGTGGGCACAGCGGTGAGCAGTCACTATGTGCACAAGAACATGAGTCAATTTTATTTTTTGTTTGGTTCCTTCTTCGATTTTGTTGCTTAGTGATTCTATAATAGCTTATTTTTCAATTAAAAACTACTTAACAACAAAATCCAAACACCCGCACGTAACCTTCATCTAATTCATTAGTAAATTAGGTACTTCGTACAAACGCTGAAGTTAGTTATACATAACCATTATCAAAAGAATCCCTACATTATACATATAATATATGATACTTTTTGTTAATGCAATGCTTACTATTTCAATTATGTTATATTTCGTGCAAAATATAACTTATACTATACGTACTGTTGGGAAGTTTATTAAAGTTTTGATTGATTCCAAAACCAACTGACCCCAACCGAGTAGATGTTGCCAGATCCTAATGTTAGTATTTAGGCTCGCTGTTTGAGCAATGTTGAGATTTTATCTTTACAGGTCTCCAGCTGAAGACGACAATATGGTTTCACTCGGACATAACATCAGTTGTAAGAAAGACAACTGAGCGTTCAAAGGAGAAGATGTAAGAGAACATCAGATGTAAGAATGACAACTGAGCGTTCAAGCCACCTGTTCAGATAGAACATCAGATGTGAGAAAGACAACTGAGCGTTCAAGCCACCTGTTCAGATGGAACATCAGATGTGAGAAAGACAACTGAGCGTTCAAGTCAACTGTTCAGATGGAACATCAGTTACAAGACTCAATCTGTTAGATAAAAAAAACATAAAGTTCAAGACAGCTGAGAGTTCAACTGTTTCTATTCAGACAGAAGGTCAGATGAAGATATCGATCAGATGGAACATCAGCTGAAGACCAAAACTTCTCAACCGACTAACCAAGGTTGAAAGTCAAAGGTTGAAATTTGAATTTCAAATAAGGAAGTCACGTGAAGTTTTGACGTTCTATCATTACCTCATTTGGCCCAACACAAGGTTGTCTCAGATGGAAAGCAGAAGTCCACAGTTGCCAAATCCGGAAAGTCTGCAGAGATAAGAGACAAGCCATCGCTTTCACAAGAACAGAGATCAACGGCTCTTCCAACGGCTAGTTGATTCTCTCCGCCTATAAATAGAGGCATTCATTCATTCACCACTACAGAGAACACAAGACTTAGAAGATAGACAAGTGCGAGAAGAGATAGACGAACGAACATCACCAGTTGAGAGTTCATATCGTAAACGAGCTAAACTGAAATCAACTCTAAGAACATCACTAGTTGAGAGTTCCTAGAGTGTTAGATTCTATCTTGGTATTTTTAGATCTTAGTTTGAGTCTCCATTTGTTCAAGCTTAGATCCTAGCTCACTTCTTGTTCGAGCTAGTAGTTGGAAAAACCCACCCTCACACACACCCCTAAAAAGGTTGTTAGGATCCTACTCTTCCCGTAATTGAGTAGATAGGTTGATAAGTACCCGTAAACTTATCTGTAAGGTTGATAAGTACCCGTAAACTTGTCTTAATGGTTGCAAAGCCCGCGTAAGCTTTGTGGAAATTGTCCTAAAGAACCTGGACTGAGTTGTGTGGATTCACAACTCCCCGTGGACGTAGGAGTTCTCTCCGAACCACGTAAATCCTTTGTGTGTTTGTGTTTTCATTTCAGTTATTTTTATTGCATATTCAACTGACTATCTAACCAGCACTCAAACTGCATCTTTACATCTTAACTGTTTTGGTTATTGACCAACCTTGCATCTGAGTGTGAGTTATTTTATACGAGTTATTGTTATTTCCACCACATTCCGCACAGCACTACACTTCCAGCTGAGTGTCCTTACTCAGTTGTGATTCCAGCTGAGTCGTCTTACTTGGTTGTGATAATTTTCAGGGGGTTGTTTTTAAAATTCTTAACTGGTGTATTCCCCCTCCCCCCCATACACCAGAACTCGTATCGGGACCATCAAGTGGTATCAGAGCAGTGGTTCAAAAGACTGCTGACTCTGTTTCACGAGGTGTGAATCGAGGTGTTTTTCTTCAGTGGTCAACTGAATAGATCTTTTTCATGCTAGTGCATATCTGCTTGCATTTGTTGTCTGTTTATTGTGTGCAGATGGATGTTAAAGACAAGATTGTTATCATGTTCTCGGTTGTGAACTATACATCCTGGAAGACTCGGATGAAGAAGATCCTACTGTCCAAGCATCATCGAATGCAACAAGTGATTTCATCCGGACCGATCACCATCATGGAAAAAGTTATTCGTACTCCTACAAATCCCAATGATGGGGATGCAATTGAGGTGATGGTTGAGAAAAAGCCAGAAGACTTCACTCCTGAGGAAGCAAAAGTGAGCCAGCTGGATATCTGGGCTCAGAGCACTATCATGTCCACAGTTGGACAAGACTATCTTCCATGGATAGAAGAGTGCAACACAGCTAAGGAGATGTGGGACATTTTGGCATCCCTTAGTGAAGGGAGTGATGAAACCAAGGAGAACAAGTTCTCCCATGCTTGTCAAGACTTTGACAACTTCTGTCTAAGAGTTGATGAAACCATTGATCAGTTGGAGATTCGGTTCATGGATATCATCTGAAGGATTCGGTCCATCCGACGAGGGAAATATACTTTGAGAGAAATCAACCTCAAAGTATTACAAGCTCTACCAGCTGAGTGGGACACTTTCACCAACATTCATGAAAGCCGAGCTGATCTTGGAGAAATGGGAACTGACAGACTGTTCTCAATCCTGAAAGAAAATGAGTACAAAGTGAACTGACGAAGATCAACTCAGTCCTCGGTGCAGACGAGTCGACTTGAGGATGTTGGTTCAGGAACAAAGACAGTAGCGCTTCGAGCTGACTATTCCAAGCCGCGAACATCAATGGCTACAAGATCTGCGGACACAGCTTCGAAGGAGCCGAGCAGAGAAGAGCTGCAATAGAGTATAGCCGCCCTGTCAAAGAAGCTAGCTGACATGGATGCTCGGTTCGGAAAATACAAGAGGTTCTACAAATCCAACCGAACTCGAGATAACTCAAAGCATGTGAACAACGGTTGCTTTGAATGCGGCAAAGATGGACACTTCAAAGCAGATTGTCCAGATCTCTCGAAGAAAGAAAGAGATGCATTGAGGGCCAAGCAAAGCGCAAAGAACAAGGCCATGGTTGCAGAAGAAGCAGCTGATGACATGGACATTTTCACTGACACTGAAGATGAGGATGAGCTGACTTCCAACAACAACGCTATCGGTTAGGATCAATGTCTCGTGGCATTTGGAACCGACCAGGATGATACTGAGGTACTTTCTAATCCAGTTAATTTAAATTCTTCTATTGCTACTAACATGCAGGAATCAGTAGAGGAAGAGTTGGAACCCTCTTGGGGTGACTTTCAAGAACTCAGTGAGGAATTGCATCAGCAATCGGTTGAGTTTAAGAGTCTTCAAGAACAGTTTGCCAGACTTGAAGAATCCTTAACCAAAAAGGACGATATGATTAAAAGTCAAACCGAAGAGATTGATAATCTCAAAAGTCAACTGAATGAGGCCAACCGATCTAAGGCTCCAACCGATGAGGAGTTGAAGAAGCAGATCCAGGAGCAGCATGAGCAGTTGAACAAGCAAGAGGCTCATATCGACCAGCTGATGAAGAAGTCAGACGCACAGACCGAGCATATAGCTGTTCTTCTCAAGGATCTACAAACTGAGAGGGACAACCTGATAAAGCTATATCAATCATCCAAAATCATCGAGAATCTTATCAGTTACCAACGACAGATGGATGACGTGTCTGGACTCGGTTACGACATGGTCAAGGATACTGGAATTCCACTCGCAACCTTCATCAAGGCTGTGGATGTCACGGTTGACAAACCAAATCCGGTTGAGTCTGCAACTCCCTAAATTAATCCAACCTCCACGTCACACCAAGCACAACCAGCTAAGGAAACTGCAGAGGAAAAGGAGCTGTGGTTGAAGAACTGAAGAATCTATCAGTTGGGACAACAACCAAGGGGGAATGTTCCAGGACTCAGAAGAGGAATCAGAGACGTCGGAGATACAATCAGAACCGACCTCAGAACCGACCTCTGAACCGATCTCTGAACCGACTTCAGAACCGACAAGGATTCAACCATCTGAATCAACATCAGTTCTATTATCAGAGCAACCAGAGATTCCAACCGAGTCAACCAATGAGGAACAGTTCCAACAACTGCGAATACTCATGCCAGAACAAGAATCAACAACAGGGCATGAACAACTATCATCAACAGTCAGGAAAGTGGAATCTGACTCAGCTATAAAGATTCCAATATGGCGTCCGACCTCATCGACAAAACCAACAGGATAAGAAACGCCATCAAAACAGGGGGAACGCCTCTCCTCCTAAAGCTCACAATGGGAGAAATCCTTCACCTCCCAAGAAACAGAACATCAATAATAACAACAAGCCTAAGGATAACCGAGGTGTTGTTATAGTTGATGGAGAAGGAAAAGTAATCTGGAATGATAAATCTATCCGAATCTACAGGGAAAAGCGACTCACAGTTCAAGGGGGAACTGGTTCTAACCCTCCAGGACCCAACTAAAATTGGGGACCTAAGCGTGTTTCTCTGTGCAGGAGCAGGAGGAACAACTGAGGAAGAATAAAGCATCACATACCATGTGGGTGATGGATGGTGGATGCTCGAAACACATGACAAATCTGAGGGATTTGCTTGGAAGTTTCGTGGAGAAGGAAGGACCATCAGTTACCTTTGGTAACAACTCAAAAGGTCACACCAAAGGCTACGGTACCCTTGAAACCAATCACGTGTCTATTTCCAATGTTTCATATGTTGATGGATTGAAGCATAACTTGCTCTCCATCAGCCAACTCTGTGATAATGGTTTCTCTGTTAAGTTTGATGCACAGGGCTGCAGGGTTAAGAATGTCATGACAAAGCAAGTTATATTGTTGGGAAATCGATCCCCAACCGGGAATGTCTACTATGCAGATTGGAATAGTAGTCCTCCTGACACCTGTCTGTTATCAAAGAGCAGTTCAGATGTGAGCTGGCTATGGCACAAAAGGCTCAACCATCTGAATTTCAAGACAATGAACCGACTTGCGAGACAGGAACATGCAAAGGGTATTCCTAACCGAGTGTTTTCAACAACACATATCTGCAGTGCATGTCAGCTAGGAAAGCTCGCTAGATCCTCCTTTTGGTTGAAAACGATTCCCTCAATCGACCGAGTATTGCAGCTGATCATATGGATCTCTTTGGGCCTATCTCTCCTAAGAGCATGAATGGTAACGGATATACCCTTGTTGTTACTGATGATTTTTCTAGGTACACGTGGACCATTTTCATGCGACACAAGAGTGAAACCCGAGATGAGCTACCCAAGCTGATGGATCGGATATCGAACCAACAAGAGATAAAATCATTTCCATCTGATCAGACCGTGGAACCGAGTTCCTAAATGAAACCATCATCGAGTACTGCGAGAAGTATGGAATTACTCATCAAACATCGGCTGCGCGTACTCCACAACAGAATGGAGTAGCTAAGCGAAGGAACCGAACGCTGAAGGATGCTGCTACATCCATGTTGACAAGCTCAGCTCTGCCAAAGAGATTTTGGGCTGAGGCAATCAACATAGCCTGCTACACCCAGAACCGGTCTCTTCTGACCAAGCGGTTGGAAAAGACTCCATATGAATTATGGAGACGCAGGAAGCCTGATATTTCATATTTTCGCATTTTTTGTTCTAAGTATTATATTCACAACAATGGGAAGACTCAGTTGAAAACTTTTGACGCCAAGACTTCGAAGGGCATATTTCTTGGATATGCCGCTCGGATCAAGGCTTATAGAGTTTCCAACAACAGCTCTCGTGTTGTGGAGATAACACCTCATGTTAGTTTTGATGAATCTACTTTTGAGTGCAGGGAACAGGCTAAAGGACAACAAGCTGATCCATATGTTCCACCAGCTCTCACCAGATCGCAGGTTCTAAGGCAAAAGAATCTAGCTGAACCATTGGTATGGGCAACCGAGGATGATGATCCTTGTTCCTCTGAAGATGAATGTGAGGACCCCAGCTCATCTCAAGGGGAAACTTCAGCTGATGTCACTCCAACTGCATCAGCATCCGACGCCCAACCGAGCCCGGTTCAAAATATTGTCCATGTTGAGGATCCAGACTCCACAACTGATAAATCACCAGTTCTGAAGATCCCAGCATCTGCCACAGCTCAGATCACGGAACAACCACTGTTGGAAGAAGAAGGAAGACGCAATAGGAGATGGTATGAAGATCATTCCAAGGACAACATCATCGGAGATCCAGCCAAAGGTGTAAGTACTAGAAGCAGAGTTGCAAATCCAGACTCAGCTGAGAAAGATTCCAGCACTTACGCCCAATATGTTGAGGAGTTGGCAGTTCTGGAAGAGTTCGATCAAGCTGGAGATGTTGCCATGATTTCATGTTTCGTAGCTGATGTGCCAGAACCAAAGAATGTTGTGGAAGCTCTCAACTGTGTTCATTGGACAACAGCCATGCAAGAAGAGCTGAATGAATTTCTACGTAACTGTGTATGGGAGTTGGTAGAAAGACCAAATGGTGTCAAAGTCATTGGATTAAAGTGGATTTTCAAGAACAAGAGAGACACCATTGGATTCATCGTGAGGAATAAGGCAAGGTTGGTAGCTCAGGGATATTGCCAACAAAAAGGAATTGATTTCGAGGATTCCTTCGCACCTGTTGCAAGGTTGGAAGCCATCCGGATATTTCTAGCCTATGCCGCATTTCACAAATTCAAGGTTTATCAGATGGATGTGAAGTGTGCCTTCCTCAACGGTGATATTAAGGAAGATGTTTATGTTGAACAGCCTCCTGGTTTTGAGACTGGAGATGGAAGAGTGTATAAGTTGAAGAAAGCTATCTATGGCTTGAAGCAAGCACATAGGGCATGGTATGACACTCTCTGTGGTTTTTTTCTGAACTCGGGGTTCAAACGAGGGTCAGTTGACAAAACACTGTTCACCATAAAAGTTGGAGAAGACATACTTGTTGTGCAAATCTATGTTGACGACATCATAATCGGTTCCAAGTCGGAGGAGCTGTGCGAGAAATTCTCAACTCTCATGAAGGAGAAATTTGAGATGTCGATGATGGGCGAGATGAATTATTTTCTTGGGCTACAGGTGAAGCAGTCATCAAAAGGAATTTTTATTAATCAGTCCAAATATACAAAGGAGCTCATCGCAAAGTTTGGATTGCAGACAAGTAAAACCACAAAGATCCCGATGAATACTAACTGGAAGATTGAATCCGGATCTGAGGGAAAACTCGTGGATGCCAGTAAGTATAGAGGGATTATCGGTTCTTTGCTATATCTAACCGTTAGTCAGCCGATATATCTTACGCGGTTGGAGTGTGTGCTCGGTTCCAAGTTCAGCCGAGGGAAGCACACATGTTGGCAGTAAAGAACATCATTAAGTATCTGAAGGGCACTGTTAATGTTGGGTTGTGGTATCCAACCGACGACAATATCCAACTGATCGGATACTCAGATGCGGATCTAGCCGGAGATCGGTTGGACAGGAAGTCCACATCTGGACACTGTCAGTTCATGGGAAGCAAGTTAGTTTCATGGTTCTCCAAGAAACAAGCGTGTTTTGCCACTTCTACAACCGAGTCAGAGTATATGGCTGCAGGCAGTTATTGCATGCAAGTGTTGTGGCTCAAGCAACAGCTGAGAGATTGCAACTGGACAGATTCCCATTCTTTGTGATAGCTCAAGTGCCATTGCTATCTCTTTGAATCCTGTTCACCATTCTCGGACAAAACACATCGACATCCGACATCACTTTATCCGAGATCATATTAAGAAGAAGGATGTATCTGTGGAGAAGATTCCAACTGAGATTCAGAGAGCCAATATCTTCACCAAACTTCTAGCCGAAGCACGGTTCAAGATGTTATGCGATCTCCTTGGATTGTTGGATCCATCAGATGAGGAGTCAGCCGAGCTGAAGAGATAGATATCCATCTGAGGGGGAAGCTCAGATGAAGGGGGAATCTCAGATACGGATTGCCAATTGAAGACATCAGACATCAGCTGAACAGACGAACTCGAGTCAGCTGATGGTATGCCGTAACATTGGAACACAGCTGATTCCGACATCAGCTGGCAGGTATCACAGCTGATTCCGACATTAGCTGGCAGGTAACATTTATGGTTGAAGGTGTTTGTGTCTTAAATGAGAATGTTTGAAATAAATTCAAACATTCCTGAGCATGTCAGTTAGACTAAAATAGCCATCATAGCGCATTTAATGTAAAGTACGGCCGAACATCAATAGCCTACTTTATAGTGCGACTGGGCTGACATAAAACAGTTCACCTTCTCACGCGCGGGTGTTGGAACTCGGATTGTGATATCAGTCAAAGCTAGTCAACAGTCGCGAGACCTCAGCCGTTGATGGATTCGCGCCATTCAACCCTAGCCGTCGATTTCAAACGACCCACTAACCTATAAAAGGCGGTAAATCAGGAAGTGATTTCTTACCTTCTACATTTGTGATTATCTGCTTAATTGTTCATCTTCGTCTCCAATTTTGTCTCACAATTTTCTGCAAGTTCTTATTTTCTTCTCATATATAAACCTCACTGCATTATTAAATGGCACCAAAAGGAAAGAAGATGGCATCATCGGGACCTTCTCTAGTCCCTTCATCATATGAGGAGTCCTTTGATATGCTGCTCTCCAAGATCCACTTCGAGCAGATTCTATCAGAGGATGATCTGGAATCATCAGTGTTGTCTCCCCTCGCCAATCTTCTCAGGGAGAACGGCCTCCTGGACTGGGTGACACTCTTCCCCTCCCACCTTCTCAGGCGACAGGTCGGGGAGTTTTACCTGAACCTGCAATCTCCCATCGATAGCCAAGACGGTCTTGTTACAGAAGTCTCTTGTCGACAACGGGATGTTCCTGCCAGAACCATCCGCCCGTGTCACCGTCCCCATTCTAGTCTCCGACATTCTACGCCAAATCATTCCACCAAATCATTCCGCCACGGACACAATCGAAAACATCACCGATGCGGAAGCCGATAAATTTCTGGAGAGTGCTCTCATCACCCCAGAGAAATTGAGGAGCAATATGCAGCGAACAAAGTTGAAGCCCGAGCATCGACTTCTGTTCGATGTTGTATCCAAGGTCATCTTCGGATACAGCGGGGCCTTTGGAGACATCAGCCGACTGAAGCTCAAGCAACTGATTGCTTTGGAGCACAAACACAAGCATGACATCAACTGGTTTAGTTACTTTGAACATCAGTTGACACTGGAGAAGCAGAAGATCTCCAAAACCACAACCGACTCTGGAGAGAAGTTGTTGAGTGTCAGGGGAACTCTCAACTTTGGAGCTAAAATTTCTGCCTTGATCCTTTTCGCCACAAAGGATCAGAACATGGTCTGGGAAGACTATGAGGAGACCCCTATAAAGAGGCAGATGCTCTTCCAAACCGCAAAGAAGGCTCAGGATGTGATTAGGAGTGTCTACACTCCGAAAGACAAGAGGGAAGCTGTGAAAACAGCTGAAGAAAAAGATACAGCTGAGGAGCTGCCTCCAGCTATTGGCCGCACTTCCAAATCTACAACTGCACACTGACACAGAGCTGAGTCGGAGAAGGATAAGGAGGAGGAACCAGCTAAGAAGAAGTTGAGGCTTCGCCTCAAGAAGTCAGTTGCCAAACCAGCTGAGGAGGTACCAGCTGAGGAGATACCAGCTGAAGCAACTCCAGCTAAGGAGGGACCAGCTGAGGAGGCAACAGCTGAGGAGCCATCTGAGTCGAGCCACTCAGTTGAAGCAGCTGTCTTCGAGATTGTTCTTCGCGCAGGTGGAACAGATGAGATGGAAGGGATGGAAACCAAACCGGAAGACGAGCCAACCATATCCTCGGATGCTTCTTCCTCATCAAAGGAATCTGAAGACATTCCAACCTCCCCCACGGCAGGAGCTGATGCCGTACAGCCCGAACAGGATATCCCAACCGACACTCAGCCAGAAATTCCGAGCTTCCCGCTCGATGCCGACATTGTGTCCATTTCTTCGGCCAATGTTGAGGAACCTCTTGATACCAACATCCCCACACAATCAGAAATTTCGAGCTCCCAGCTCGATGCCAACGTTGAGACCACTTCTTTAGCCAACGTTGATGAAACTCTTGAACCGATTCCATACAAAAATCTATCTCCCTCCCCCATCGATGACGAAGCTGATCGTCAAGTCGTCGCGTTGGAGCATGAAGGCAAGTTGGCCTACTGCTTCCAGAAGCTGATCGGGATGTTCTCTGAAGCGCGCGATATGCCCACTTTCGCCACGCTTGGAACCGAGTTGCTGTATCAGTTCAACATCATCTTCAGTCACTGGTATGTGAAGGAAGATACCATTAGGATACACAGCTGGAACTAGCTGAAGGCAGATGAGTCGCGCATAAGGGATTACTTCAACTACACCAACCTTGAGGTTGCCTACAACAACAAAGTTGCGCTACTGACTCGTCATCTGGACATCAGCAAGGCTGAAGGAAGAGACACCAGGGAGACAGCTGAACAAGACTGTGTCGCCTTCCTTGATAACATGCTAATCAAGTCGGCTGAGTTCATCAATGACCTTAACGCAGCAGCAAAGAAAGAAGAAGAAGAGCTTCAACAGTACCTGGCCAATCGCCAAGCCATGGTCACTGTTGAACAGCCAGCAACTTCTGAACAACGAGCTCCAGCTGATCAGCCAGCTCCCTCCACAGATGAAATTTGTGAGCTGATCGCTGAGAGGGTAAATCAGCTGCGAAAGGAGATGCTTACCAACATCCAGCTCAACAAAGATGAACAACTGAGGTTGATGGAAGCTCAGGATGAGAAGAACAGGAAGCTACAGGAAGAGAATGAGGCGCTGAAGATAAAGCTGGATGACTTCTCAACATCCACCAGCCAAGACCTCAGTACCCTGAACACAACCGTCCATGGAATCCGATCCGATCTGAACGTCTTCAAATCCATCTCAGACTCCAACCTGGTCAAATCTCAACAGACGCAGGATGAAGAATGGGATTCTCGATTCGAATCCAGATGGGCTGAGTTCGTTGCTTTCCAAACCGAGGTCAATGAAACCTTTGCCGCACTGAAGAAATCCGAACAAGAGCACCTTGACAATGAACTGGCAAAAAAGGTTGAGGTGGAGTGCGTTGTTGATGAACTCTTAACCGAGTCCAACAAGCTGAACAGAAGCTCACTTCTCTGGATGGCTCAGTTGCAAGCCTTGTTGCTGATGCCAAAAAGGGGGAAGGTGAGTTGCAGCAAGAAGATGAGATGCAGGGGGAAGATGAGAATCGGGAAGAAGAAACACAAGAAGAGATACCAGCTGAAAAAGAATCTCAGCTGAAGAAGACCCAGCCAAAGAAGACAGCTCAGAGGAAGAAGTCCGCTCCAAAGCCAACCGACAAGAAACAACAACAGCTAAAATCTACTGTTGTCGGTGGAGATGAAATGGCAAAGGACATGGAGCTTGCCAAGGAGTATGGTGTTTCCTACAACTCCATAGCCGAGATTGCAGCCGAGCTTGATGCTGAACTCGACGGTATCACAACCGAAGAGTATATTGCTGCTGCCAAGGCTATGGATGTTGCTGAGAAGGACTACATGAATCCTGACTGGATAAAGAAGTTTGCAGTCGGCCAAGCAACGAGAGTCAACTAGTTTGAAGAAGAGCTTACCAAGATTACAAATAACCTGGATAGAAATGTTGCCTCGCGCAGCCGAAGACGTATCGAGAAACATCAGGTAAAGGCTGAAGCACGGTTGAAGCAACAGAGACTGCCTGGAAAGATAAAGCTTCAAAGTCGCTTCAAACATGTTGACAAGTGGATGTCAGCTGAATGGAATGAAGATTGGGAATCATTCAAGCAGGAGTTTGTGAATGATTTCTACTATAGGAAGGTGTACTCAACTGAGGATGGGAGAAGAGCCTTCAAGGAAGCCCTGACCGAGCTACACTCTGGGGATCCGGGCATGTTCAGCCAGTTCACGCGAGCAATGATAGATGCGAAACTGGATATGAACACCAACCCCGTCCCTCAGAAAGTCACTTACCTTCCTCCATTCCTCCCGGACTCAAGAAATCTTAACCGACAGAAGATTGCAGCTGAAGCAAGGAAAGTTTGCCAAGAACATGGAGTTGACATTTCGAAGGAGTCAGATGCGAAGAGAGAAATTTTTGTTAGAATCTTTGGCAAGTATGGGCTAAAGTATTAGCTAAATTAAAGTTTTTGAGCAACTGATGTATTTTTTGATTTTTGGGCATATTTTTGTAACCTTCAGTTGTAATGAAAACTTTTATCAGTTATCCGATTCATCTTGACGTACAATATCTCGTTGTCCAAGCTCTGAATCGCAAAGTTATTTCAATACCATGTTATAACTGTGCAAACCCTTTGATGTTTTAATCTTATAGACTGTCTAGAATTTCAGCTGAGATTTTAGATAGGTCAGTAGGGTTTAGATCAGTAGGGTTTTGGCATCATCAAAAAGGGGGAAATTGTTGGGAAATTTATTAAAGTTTTGATTGATTCCAAAACCAACTGACCCCAACCGAGTAGATGTTGCCAGATCCTAATGTTAGTATTTAGGCTCACTGTTTGAGCAATGTTGAGAGTTTATCTTTATAGGTCTCCAGCTGAAGAAGGCAACATGGCTTCACTCGGATAGAACATCAGTTTTAAGAAAGACAACTGAGCGTTCAAAGGAGAAGATGTAAGAGAACATCAGATGTAAGAAAGACAACTGAGCGTTCAAGATTCAGAACATCAGATGTGAGAAAGACAACTGAGCGTTCAAACCACCTGTTCAGATGGAACATCAGATGTGAGAAAGACAACTGAGCGTTCAAGTCAACTGTTGAGATGGAACATCAGTTACAAGACTCAATTTGTTAGATAAAAAAAAACATAAAGTTCAAGACAGCTGAGAGTTCAACTGTTCCTATTCAGACCGAAGGTCAGATGAAGATATCGATCAGATAGAACATCAGCTGAAAACCACTCAGATGAAGACCAAAACTTCTCAACCGACTAACCAAGGTTGAAAGTCAAAGGTTGAAATTTGAATTTCAAATAAGGAAGTCACGTGAAGTTTTGACGTTCTGTCATTACCTCATTTGGCCTAACATAAGGTTGTCTCAGATGGAAAGCAGAAGTCCACAGTTGCCAAATCCGGAAAGTCTGCAGAGATAAGAGACAAGCCATCGCTTTCACAAGAACAGAGATCAACGGCTCTTCCAACGGCTAGTTGATTCTCTCCACCTATAAATAGAGGCATTCATTCATTCACCACTACAGAGAACAGAAGACTTAGAAGACAGACAAGTGCGAGAAGAGATAGACGAGCGAACATCACCAGTTGAGAGTTCATATCGTAAACGAGCTAAACTGAAATCAATCTCTAAGAACATCACTAGTTGAGAGTTCCTAGAGTGTTAGATTCTGTCTTGGTGTTTTTAGATCTTAGTTTGAGTCTCCATTTGTTCAAGCTTAGATCCTAGCTCACTTCTTGTTCGAGCTAGTAGTTGGAAAAACCCACCCTCACACACACCCCTAAAAAGGTTGTTAGGATCCTACTCTTTCCGTAATTGAGTAGATAGGTTGATAAGTACCCGTAAACTTATCTGTAAGGTTGATAAGTACTCGTAAACTTATCTTAACGGTTGCAAAGCCCGCGTAAGCTTTGTGGAAATTGTCCTAAAGAACCTGGATTGAGTTGTGTGGATTCACAACTCTCCGTGGACGTAGGAGTTCTCTCCGAACCACGTAAATCCTTTGTGTGTTTGTGTTTTTAGTTCAGTTATTTTTATTGCATATTCAACTGACTATCTAACCAGCACTCAAACTGCATCTTTACATCTTAACTGTTTTGGTTATTGACCAACCTTGCATCTGAGCGTGAGTTATTTTATACGAGTTATTGTTATTTCCACCACATTCCGCACCACACTACACTTCCAGCTGAGTGTCCTTACTCAGTTGTGATTCCAGCTAAGTCGTCTTACTCGGTTATGATAATTTTCAGGGGGTTGTTTTTAAAATTTTTAACTGGTGTATTCCCCCCATACACCAGAACTCGTATCGGGACCATCACGTATAATGTTGGGATTCTCTTGATAATGATTTTGTATAACTAACTTCAGTGTTTGTACGAAGTACCTGATTTACTAATGAATTAGATGAAGATTACGTGTAGGTGTTTGGATTTTGTTGTTAAGTAGTTTTTAATTGAAAAATAAGCTATTATAGAATCACTAAACAACAAAATCGAAAAAGAACTCGAACAAAAAATGAAATTGACTCATGTTCTTGTGCCCACGGTGGCTGCTCACCGCCGTGCCCACGGTGGGCGCCATCGTGGGTACCCACGATGGTGCCCATCGTTGGCCACAAAATTGAAGGAAATCTTTTGCCCACGGTGGGCACCACCGTGGCAACCTACGATGGGCACCACCGTGTGTACACACGATGGGCATTGCCACCGTGGGCAAATCCGAGAGTGACAATTTCACCTGTTTTTTTCAACCACAATTAACAATATCATTCTTTATCTTAAAAAATAATTAACACATGTCCAAATGTTAATAACACATAAAATAAGTTTAAATATTTACAAATAAAAAGTATTTAGCGATGATTTTTTTGCCAATACGGTTCCTCTATTGCTAACTAAAAAATTCTAGTTGCAATAAAACGCCTATAGTTGGCAATGTATGTATCATCAATTTTCACATTACGATGTGTCGCTAAAGCATTGATGAGACGATCGACATACATGCAACTGTAGGGGCCACAATTTATCCCGTCAGTCTGGATGAATTGCTCCCCCTCAGGCATCTTAATCAACAATAGAGGATTTCTGAGCTTCTTTTTGGATCCATTTTGCTCCCAAAAACCTAATACCTGCAGCATTTGCGGTAAAAGATCTGTGACACACTGTAATTGCTCATCGTGCACATTGGTTTCCCTATGATGGATCATGGTTGAATCATACAATTCGATTGTCCAATCCTTCATACAAATGCGTATTCTGACCCAATGATTTGCCCCCACATTGTATACTGTAATGACCTGTACATGAAAATAACCAATTAAACTACAGTTAAAAAATAATTGTAAACTAGAAAATAAAATATTTACTTTAAAATATAATTAACTTACATGTTTAGCATTCCACCAAGTCACGGCGTCGGGGCTTTCTATGCCATCAACCATTTGTATAAGATACTGAGGTACTTGCTAATGATGATACATTTTAATCCCTTTCCCATGTTTCTTTCTCCTCCCAGTAGTAGCTTCAAGATGGTACAACTTATTCCACTCATTGTTTAAATGGTTCTAGTAATACAACAAAGATTGACATAAATTGAAGAGTACATTAATATAATCAATATTTACATTACTCGAAGATAAATACTTACAAATAAGTGAGTGCCGACTACAATAGTGGTTGTCTTACATACTCCATCAGCTGTCAACTGATCAAAAAAATTCATCTTGTGTCGCATGTAGATAAGGTACAGATCCATCTCCTACAGTGTTATTTATATTGTTAGTTAATAAATATTATTATTACAAATAAGTTTTAAATTATTGTAACAAAGATAGAATTATACCTCTACCCACATCATTTGCCGACTATCTTCCAGACGCTCGAAAACAGATTGTACAACCTCGTGGCCAATCGACTGAATTGTGACTGTAGCATCGCTTCCTGATTGTCTATGCTTCTTGTACATAGATTTTAACCTTTTCACATTCTTTGGAGTCATGGCCACATAAGGCGTCTTCAAAGCGGCAAATGGTTTCGTCTTACGACGACTTTGAACCTCGTCTTGCTCCGCCAATTCATAATAAAACTCATGAGACTCCTCAGAGGATGACGACCACTGAATGCCCACGGGTGACATTGACCGTGTGTCGTGTCCTCAACAGTAGGAAAAAACGACTGTTCCTGCCGGTACTTAGGCTGGTAGGAAATCTGCTGCTCATGTGGAGTGTACTCATCAGTAGGAGCTGAAGTAGTAGGAATATGTTGATAATACTGAAAGTGATTGCTGCTGTCGTCGCCAGGAAACACTGATTGCTGCTGCCAGATAGGAGGTTGAAATATCAGAGACTGGTACGTCGGAGGATCGTACTGATGCAGCGGTTTAGTGCTATAGCCGAAGAGCATCGGCTGCTGCTGCTGGTAGGCAAGCTGCTACCCCTACGACTGCACTGGTGGCTCGCTTTGGTGGGGTATAAGGTCAAACGACTGCCCTAACAGGTGGTGCATCGGTTGCTCGGTACGCTCAGGTATATGAGGAGAGTGGCGACTATGCCGACTGTGATGTCCCTGTAGAGCTGCAGCTGCAGAGTGACGAGACAAGTCCAGAATCCTCCCGTGTCTGCTAGAAACCTCTGCAGAGTGACGATGTGGCTCAAGGCTCCTCATGTAGCTCCTAACAGACTGATGTGGAGGGCTCCTAGATCGTCTGTGCTTTGGACCGAAATACTCTTTCACTTGAACAAAGAGCTTCCAGGAAAAGGTAGCAAAAAAGCCCTTGTCAGACTCGTCCATCAAGACCGCCCTCAGCCGGCGATCGATGTAGTCATCTTTGTCGTCCTTCATGTGGTCAGGACAAGGACGTCTGTGGACACAACACACTTTGTCTTCGGGCTCACCTGATAGACCGTTTATGCTGTCTCAGTTGTATGTACTTATGGTGGGGGTGCTCTGTCGGCGTTGTTTTGAGATTTTCTGTGCCGATGAGGTCTGTTTAATTATCTTCCCCATAACCTCCGCAATCTTTGCCAACTTTCCCTTCTTTTTCACCTTCTTTTTCGGGGAAACCTCTTCTGTATTTTTCTTTGTTAATTTTTTCGGAGGTTCCCAGTGTACATGATACACCGAGTCAAGACTGAACCAATACAGCTCCATAGTGTCTTCTACGAGAATAGGCATCAGGATATGTATGACAAGACCCTAAACAAGTTATGTAAAATTATTATTAGATCACAAATTAACCATGTAATATAAATTATAAAATATGATAAAAATAAAGGCACGTACCTTTCTCTCGAAGAACGTGCTGAAATCTGCCTTGAAAAGTCTCATAGTCCACATAAAACATCGAGGAACTCTAACGGCGGTTGCTTGGGTTCCACAATACTCTGTCAACCGTGGAATACACTCGTAAGACCAAATTTGTAAAACTCAAACCGGTCCGTAAAATTGAAAAGTTGATATGTCAACTTGGTTGGGTTTCTTGGTGGTGTTGTTGATGTAGTAAGTGAATGCCTGATATGTGTAATCACCCCAAGGAAACTGTTCCTAACGTTCCTGATCTTCAACTAATACCCATGCCCATTCCTCGACCTCCATATTACGGTCTCGACAAAGGAGAAATAGGTAGTAAACCAAGAGCTTGGCTACCTTCACATAGTCTGCGAGGTTGTTTCCCAACTGTAAATCTTTGAACATATCGCGCATCTCTATGACTTTAGTTTTGCGGCCTTTGAATACTCTATGGAAAAGACTGTCAGGCCGGAGGAGATGTCTCTCATTTGGTCGAAATCTATCCTTCCGAAATTTAATCCAGTAATACACGCATAGTCGCGTACGGTGAAACGGAGGGTTCGCCGTAAAATTTGGAACCACATCTCATCAGGGGGGATGTCAGGACCCGTCACCTGACGGGCCAATAAGTGATGCAAGGCACTATTTGTACTTCCAATCTCTTATGTTTAATGTAACGGCCAACAATTCCCATTGTAAATTCATCAAAAACTTCTTGATACCGTATTGGATTGCGCGTAAAGTGCCGAAATACCTTCGTTATTTCTTTAAATAAGGTCTCACGACAATATATATTTATTAATTTGTTATGATGATGCAATCCAGGTCTCATCCAATCACAACCGGGCTGCAATATAAAAACATAAACCATAAGAAAAGAAGTTTTGATGGTCCCGAAACGAGTTACTGGTGTATGGGGGGGGGGGGGGGGGAATACACCAGTTAGGATTTAAAAACTTTACCCTGAACAATCACTTCAACTGAGTAAAAAGGACTCAGTTGGAATCTCACAGCTGAGTAAACAACCTCAGCTGGAAGAGTGAGGCTGTGCGGAATGTGGTGGAAAAATAAACTCGTTAAAACAACTCACGCAAAACAGCTCGGTTGGTCAAAAACCAAAACAGCTCGGTTGGAAATGTGCAAATGAGGTTTGTATGCCGGTTAGTTCGGTCAGTTAAAAATGCAATATGTAACTGAATAAGAATAAACACAGACACACAGGAATTAACGTGGTTCAGAGATAGCCCTCCTACGTCCACGGGGAGATGTGAATCCTCACACCTCAGTCCAAGTTCTTCTGGACAGAACCACTCAGCTTACGCGGGCTGAGCAACCGTTAAGGATAAGTTTGCGGGTACTTATCAACCTTACAGTTTAGTTTCCAGGCACTAAACAGCCTATGTCAAGTTTGCGGGTACTTGACGACCTGACTACTCAATTACAGAAAGAGTAAGGTCCTAGCACACTTTTTAGGGTGTGAGTGTGGGTGGGATTTCCAACTACACCTCGATCACGAATGAGAGCTGGATCTAAGGTTTGAACGAATAAACACTCAAACTAAGATCTAAGATTGAATTTCACTCTATGAACCCTCAGCTACTAATGTTCTATCACTCTTGAACTCTCAGCTGCTGATGTTCTTAGAATAGGATTTTTGCAGATTTTCTTTTTCTTGCTTCTCTTGTGATTGCACTTCTCTATCTCTTGTCTCGCATATCGTTAGTTACTCTTGAATGAGAGAATGCCTCTATTTATAGGCGGAGAGTATCAACTAGCCGTTGGAGGAGCTGTTGATCTCTGATCGTTGAAAGCGATGGCTTGTCTCTTGTTTCTGCAGACTTTCCCGATATGGCATCTGTGCTCTTCTGCTTTCCATCTGAGACAGTCTTGTGTTGGGCCAAATGGGGTAATGACTGAACGGTCAAACCCTCATGTGACTTCCTTTTGAAATTCAAATCTTAACCTTCCTGACAGTCAACCTCGGTCAGTTGGTTGAAAGTCTTGATCTTCATCTGAGTGGTCTTCAGCTGATGTTCCGAGCTGTTGAACTCTCAGCTGACTTTGAACTTCAAGTAGTTGGACTTCTTGGTTGGATTCTACAACTGAGGTTCTGAAACTGAACACTCAGTTGTCTTCCTTGTATTTACTCAGTTGGGTTTGAACCCTCAGATGACTTCCTTTTCATTTGATGTTCTCTTCCTCTCTACTGCTTCTCATCTGATGAACCCTCAGTTGGTTTCCTTCTCAACTGATGTTCTGAAGACTTCCCCCTTTTTGTATCGGAACAATGAGCTCTCAGTTGTATTTTGTGACAACTGATGTTCTGTCTGAGTGATGCCTTGTTGCCATCTTCAGCTGGACACCTGTAAAGATAAAATCTTAACTTTGCTCAAACAGCGAGCCTAAATTCTAATATTAGGTTCTGGCAACATCTACTCGGTTGGGGTCAGTCGGTTTTGGAATTCATCAAAACTTATACTAATAAATTTCCCAACAAGTTTGATAGCTCAAACCAACAAAATTACAAAATACAAATCCTATAAAACAGTCTCGGGTCAACCTACGACGGGGCAACCCACGATTGGGCAACCCACGACGGGTCTGCTCACGACTGGGCTGCCCACGACGGGGCCACCCATGACGCTGCCCACGACGGGGCTACCCACGATGGGGCTACGCACGACGGGTGCCATCGTGTGTACAAAAATACACACCCTGGGCAGCCCATTTCTCACCTTCAAACCCCAATTTTTATCAACAAATCTTAGATATAACACTTCTAATGCTCATAAAATCATGTACATTGTTCTCATATTCAATAAATCGAACATAAACACACACTTAGAAGCATACATTTTTCAAATCCAAAATTTAATTTCGTGTGAAATTTTAGCACTAATCGGAGATAATCGTCGTCATGATGTGGAGAGAGAGAAATCATCATGTAACTATTCAGGAAAAGTTTACTATATAAGGAAATTAGCTCCGCCGCCGATGAAAACGGTGGTTGCAGCTCCGTCGTGCCGCGGCTACTCGCATTCATACTGGAATTCCGCAGCTGGTTATGGCGGCGATGAGTATTTCACCGTCGATTCGGCGGAAAAAACTCCTCCCGACGAAATCAATTGGAGAGAAAGAGAGAGAGAGAGAGAGAGAGAGAGAGAGAGAGAGAGAGAGAGAGAGAGAGAAAGAGAGAGAGAAATAGAAGGCAGACAAATATACTGTGAGGCTCGTGGGGGTGGCCGGCGATGGAGGTGGTGTGTGACGGAAGAAAGAAGAAAGATAAGAAGTATTCAATTGAACTAATTTTCAATTATTCAATCCATAGTGGGGGACCACAAAATAAAGAAAAAAAATGATTTTTTCTACCGGTGTTAACTCTTCTGTGAGACGAGAGAGGAATCCACACTACTTATAGTAACGTTGGGGTGGTAGCAGCACCTTACGTTTCGTTAGGGTTGAATTTGCATTTGAGTATTTACGTTAGGGGTGTATCTGCTACTTAACCCCCCCTCCCCCCAAAAAAAAAAATGATTTCACTTTAACTCCAAACGTCAAATAAAGGAGGAATGAAAATGAAACTGTTTCTTTCTCTAAAAAAAAAAAGAAAATGAAACTGTTTGATACTCACACGCCGTTGACGTTGAAGACTCCAGGCGTCGCCCATCTCTGCCTCCGGCGCTCCGCCGGTTGCTTCAGGTATGTCAGCTTTGACTTTTCTATTCCAACTTAAGGCAAAATCAATTTAGGAGAATTGGGGCAAATTTGTCAATTTACTTGTAAGAGAGCCGATTATGTGTTGGTATTAAGCTGTTTTTCTTGCATATGTTTGTCAATTTAGTAGTATGGATTAGTAGAGAGATTCGTGAAGATGATGTTTGACAGATTGAGAAGAAAATCGAAAAGAAATGCTAACATTCATTCCTACATGAATTTACTTATTTTTGTGGATTATGTTTTTATATTTAGCTATTTTGCTTGCATATGTTTGTCAATTTTGTGCTTGCCTTTTCTTAGATATGCATTTGTTTTTGATATGCATGTGAACTTGTGATTTCAGTTGTTGAATTTGATGTCTTGACAGTTTGAGTTTGATGTTGTGATATTTCGATGATATTTGATGCTCAGACTCAAAACAAGTGGAAAATCAAAGAAGTTTTCAATTGTTTTTTTAAAACATTTAGTTAACCGGTGTACCAAACTGATTAAGTGACTCGGTTACTGTTACCGAAAATTTCAGTTCTATTAACAGTGACCGAACTGATTATCAGCCTAACGTCACATGCTTAGAAATACATAATTATAGATACAAAACGCCACACAGTTCATTTGATGTAATAGTTTTGAGTTGTCTTCTCTAGTTAGATAGCTTAATATTTATGGTAGTTATTGCCTAAATTCGTGATGTAGGAGTACTAGTACTCAAGAAACCCAAAGAAGCCTGATATGTTGCTGAAAAATAAAAAATTGCATTAGTACAAATTTGAAATTCAATCCTTCTCTAATGGAAAACATGGCAAAATAGCAAGTTCTCTTTTCAAGTTAAGTGTCAAAATTGAGGAACATAATTTGACAGATTCTTATCTTCATTAGTTATTACTTTGAATTTTTGTTATACTACACACACAAGGTTGAAATAAGAAAATTTCCTATGTTGCAACCACAACTTAAAATTGTTAATTTGGAAAATATAATGCATTATAGAAATAATCTTGAAATATATTGCAATATTAGTGATTCAAATTAAAGTTAGTCTTCGTGTATGATTCAAATTAAAGTTAGTCTTCTTATATATATGAAGGGTATAAAAGTCACAAACAAACTCAAAAAGCTATTTTGAGTTTTTTTTCTTCCTAAATGACATAATTCATCTTTTATGTTTGAGAAAGGCTATTTCAATGTTTCACACTTCTTCTAATCAGCAAAAAAAAATGCAGATACAATTAACATACATTCAAATGTTGGCATTATTGTAAAAATAATAATAATAATAAATAAAAAATTAAATAAAATAAAATAATATAAAAAAAATCTGAATTGTGCTGTAATACTTAAAAAACAAAAGAAACATATAATGTGGAATGAGTGTTGTTATTTTTCTATTACAAGGTTAACTTACAGTCGGGATTGTCCATGCTAGGCTGACCTTCCCAAGGTCGAGACCTTAGATGCTTGCCACGTGGAGGTCTTTTCTAATACCACTTTTGAATACCACTAACCGGTTTTGTATGACGAATATATATATATATATATATATATATATATTATTATTATTATTATTATTATTATTATTTTAACCCTTCTAATGAATTTCTGTATACTTTGAGATCCATTTTTCAATTTGGAGATAATCAATTCAAAATTTATCAGGCCCATCACAGTTCCGTATAAAATAAATTCTACGTATATCGACTTCATACCTTTTCGACCGTAATGCTGCCGGATTTTTCTGCTGGAAGTTTTAGAGACCTCGTCCAACCACATGATCGCAACCGATGGTTTCCAGCCACATAATTCTTCAACAACATCCAGCTCAGCCTTCGCTCGTTTCCTACCTGAGGCGTAGGGTATTCCGTTGATACACAAAGAAAGTCTTAAATATTGGAAGGGATGGGCAAAAGCCCAGATCTTTATTTAGGAATTTTATAAAACTTATTACAACATAAGTATATCTCATTTAGGGGAGAAGACAGACTTGTTTAGCTACTCATGGTAGCGAAACTTGGATACATAAACTTAAAAGATAAGAACGAAAGAAGAAAACTAAGCTAGATTTTATTTGGATGAAGCGGAGAAGATGGTGAGTGATTTTTCGATAATCCTTCCCCTCCTACTTATGTCTGCTTATATAGAGGTCTTAAGGTGACCTCCCACACTTCATTATTGCCTTGGATTCCTTATCCTTGGCTCTTTTTCTTCACGTGAAGCGGGTCCTGCCATTATTGCTTGAGGATAGCCGACCTCTTATGAAGCTGATCCATCTTGCCTCCCATTATTGCATGAAGACAAGCAACTTTGGTTGAAGTTGATGACCCGTGATTTATGGATCACTGTTTTATGGTAGTGGTCCTTCTCCTGTAGTTATACCCATTTGTATTTTAGTGGGTAATTCCTGTTCATCCACCCACCTATGCCTTTTTGTTTTTGGTGAGTGGTCTTCCAGCTTAGAGTCACATGACTCTTTTATCCTGTGTCGGGAATCTACTTTTCCCCGGGGCCCTCGGCATCCTTGCCTTTGGCATTTCCTTGCGTTCTGTGTATTCGTCGGAACGAGCCTTTTGTTTCCTTTTTCTTGGAAGAAAGCCTTTTCCGAATTCTGGCTCCTTCTGGTTCGGACACTACGAGCATATGTGCTCAGTCCAATGCCCAAAATGAGCCATGTTGCAATATTTGCGATGAGTCTCTTTGCTCCCCGCAATCCTGTTTTCCCAAAGCAAAATCCTCTTTCTTTCGAAAGCTTCTTCTGCATAGTTGGTTGATTTTCCTGTTATTGTATTTAACAGAAAAGATCCATTCGACGAATTCTGAAAGAATTTGAATGGAAACTTGACTTTGTCCATCTCCGTGAGACAGACCCATAGACCCTATGCTCTTCTGGTAGAGATGAGATCCTCTGGCATTGTTGAGACTAGTGTAGTCCCCTTCCTCCATTGGTGCCTTGATTCGTCCCAAGGCATTGGTAGCAGGTCTCCTGAGCCTTATGTAATGAAAGGCTTCATGGTTACCTTTTCCTGCTGGTTTTGGAGCTGCACTGATGAAGTATAACTCCAATATATCTCCCCGGCTAAACGATGAATTGTTAAACTAGAATCATACACAGCTTCATGGATCCATTTTGGTAGACCCTTGATCTCCGTGAATGATGGTGATGTAGTATAAACTGAGGCTAAAGCCCCAAAATCATACCACCTTCAAATTTCGTGTGAATCGGTGCCTGACATCATCCACACTCGAGGATATTTCCCCAAAACATCAACCTTTATTTTTTCTAGGTTGATATTCTTCCTGGTAACAAGTTTCTCCAAATTGTCTTGATAGACCTGCCATGAAGAAGAAACTTCAATCTTGTCAGTATATAACTTAGAGGTGCCAGTCATTGGCCTAAGATTAATCTCTCCCTCTTTAATCCCAGAGGTGCTGGGTTGACATGAAGCTTTGGGGGTTTGACCCCTGAAGCTCATCTTTTCCTTGGGCCAATGGTTCCGAAGAAACTACCAACTTAGGACTTGGGCAAAGGGTATTGGAATCCCCTGCTACAGGTTTAGAGCCATGTACCTCGAAACTCTCCTTTTTCTAAAGGTTCCTTGGAAGCCCGGAGGAGGGCCGGTTGCATTGCTTCCCAGAGTTGACACTGAGTAAGCAAGCATGCCTGTATTCTGCTGGTGACCTTTGTCTCATCAGCAGCTTGCAATCTTCCTGCTTGTTTAGCATGAAGAACGTACTCGTTCCATTCCTCAAAAAGCAATTCCAGATTGTCTCTGAAATGCCTTTGGGTTGTTAGGATGGACCTTGCTTTAGCTGGCTCCATCTCTTGTTAAAAATCTGCAAGAACATTTTCATGAGATTTTATAATGACAATATAAAAAAATATAATATTGGCATTCAGCCTGCCATCTAATTAAATCTAGCCTTCTCAGGTTTAGATTCCATATTGTTTCTTAAGAAAGCTTAACCTGTGTGTTATCAACTTTCAAAGTAAATTTCTTTGCTAATAAAAATAAAGGCCATTTTTTAAACGTCTTTCGCACTGCAAAGAACTCCTTCTCGTTGATATGCCATTTCACAGCCTCGCTTTCTTGAAATAAACCACTACAATATCTGCAGGGCTCTTCTCCGTTGGGAGTGATCTTGGGGTTAAGACTGCTGCCCACCAATAATCACTTGCATCCGTATATAGGACTAAGTCATCTTCGTCCTGAGGTATAGAGAGTTTTGAGAGATTTTTGCAAACCTCTTTTAACTCCCTCATTCCTTTTTTATGTTCATCTGTCCAGATAAACGGAACATCCTTCTTCAGTAGAGGACTGAATACCTTCTTATATTTTGCAAGATTCTTGATAAATGCTCCTGCAAAATTAACAACTCCCAAGAAACTTTGAAGTTGTTTCTTCTCTTTTAGATCTTCAGGAAAAGTCTGGATCTTTTGCACAATATGATCTTGTAATACAATTCCTGATTCATCGATCTCAATGCTCAGAAATTCTATTTTTCTGGTTGCAATGACTGCCTTCTTTTCTGACAGTACAAGACCTTCCCTGTGACAAACATCTGCAAAGATATCTAGATGTTTGGCATGCTCCTCCATATTTTTTGATACTATTAAAATATCATCAATATAGACCAAACATGAAAGAAAAATAATCTTTGAAAAGATTATCTATCTTCCTCTGGAATATTTGGGGTGCATTGGCTAACCCCATTGGCATCACGATCCAAACATAATGCCCTTGTAGAGTAGACAAAGCTGTAAACTTTCTGCTGCTTTCTTCCATGCGAATCTGGTAGAATCCTGACTTGCAATCAAACTTAGAGAAAACCTTAGCATTCCTAATGCAATTAATAAGGTGTTCCCTACTTGGGATAAAATATCCATCAAACTCCAGAATATCATTAATCCCTTTATAGTTTATGACAAGTATGAGTTTACCTCGTTTGATCTCACCATGATTTCTTACCAGAAATTCGGGGCTGATGTAAGCGAGTTCCCTGGTTCGATCAATCCCAAATCAAGGTGTTCCTTGATTATTTCCTTCATATCCTGTTGATCTGTAAGATTCATCAAGATTGGTCTGTATCTGACAAACTCATATTCCTTGTGCGGTTTTATCTTCAAGGTTACTTTGAGTTTGTTCTTGTCCGACCATGCCAAAGGATTCTCATTGTAACTTCTTCTGATCTTCCTTTTGACATCTTCCAAGGACACTTGTGTTTCTTCCCTAATATCTTGATTGGATATTAAGGATACTTTAAGGATCTGAATTTCTTCATCCTTGAGATCCTCTTCTCTGATGCAGCTTAGGACTGCCTCGTTGAATCTCCTTTGATCCTTCATTTTTGGATGACGAAGTTTTCCTTCATCACCACGCTTGCTGCGGAATATCAGTGGCATTTGTCGGTTAAATGCCCTTCGCATCCTCTGGACAATGATCTTATGATCACAATTGGTTGTGAACATCAATCGTCTATTTTCATTATCCTAAGTAAATCTCTTGAACATCTGTAGGAAGTTGTTTCCTAATAGAATGTCTGCGTTTGTATCATGGAAATAGATTGGTGGTGTTTTCTCTTTATACCATGGCGTATTGCCAGCTCCTCCGTTTCTTTTACTCCTTTTGATAAGAGTAGGATCTTTTTTGAGAAATCTCTTCCTGCAATACGAGGCAGGTCATCTTCTACTTCATCCGGAAAGACTTCTCGCTTTGCTCTGTAGATTCTTGCTCCCGAATCAATATAAGCAGCAAAATATTTTGATTTATATTATCGTATAACATCCCAATAGAGATGTATATGGAGAATGGACTCGTGATTCGATTAATAACTAGCGTATTATTAATCGTAATTTCCATTCCTTCTCCCATCTTTCTCCATGGCTTGTATTTCTCGAGGAAATCTAGTCCCAATACCAGAATGTCCAGTTCTTGTCCAGCTCTTCCTTTGATCTCCAATCTGATTCCTCCTATTTCAAGGGTTCCTCTATAATGGTTGTTCTCCGACTACTGCAGATAGTACAAGACATTACAAGGGAAATTTGGTTTCTCATCTTGTAGTGTCGAATCTAACTGTAACTCATCTCCATCCTTCCGGGCATTGCAGATTTACTACCGCCCCCCTTTTCTCCGGGATGTTTGAGGATAAGAATCTTAGATTAGATTTCTTCCAAATGGCTGAGATATGATTCTGTCACCTTGAAAAGATAGTCTTCCTGCATTTAGTTTAAGACTTTGATCGTGTCTCATGACTTCCTTATCTCCTATTTGAATGTCAATTTCTCTTAAACGAGGGATTTCCATTCTATCGGGACAAACCGCCATTGTCACCTTCTTGAATATATCTGGTATCTCGATGAACTGCTTTCCCAAAAATAACTCAGTATGATGTGAGTTGGAAAGTGTATATGACACCTGATATGTAATAGAATAAGGTCTATTTCCCTCTTCCAATAGATCCTTACGCTTGAAATCTTGATACAGCGTCAGGGCTTTGATAAAACTGGCGTCATTAAGATTGAATGCAAACCTTGGGATATATAATCCCCACAACCTACCCATCACAAAGATTTTCGGCGATTGTTCCCATAACGGAATCTTTTAAACTTCTGACTCTTCTATCGCATATCGCGATATCGATTGGTGCATCCACTTCTAGAAATAGAGTAGATTTGAGAACCAACTGGATTGCCCCGATGTGAATCCAGTTCATCTTCTCAGCAATTTCTGTCTTCATCTTAGCCAGATTTGCTCTAATGTCCTCGGCTGGAATCAACTGCATCTCCACTTGATTTCCAGTTAGCTCGATTAGGAGAGATATTTCTCGTCTAGTAATACCATAGACGGTGTGTTGTATCCTACTTCTTAGACTGAAGTTCCTAAGAACTTGGTCTAAAGCTCTTGCCGTGAAGCCTTGATATTTTGTATATTCAGGCTTCTTTTTATAATTTTATCCATCATATCTGGCGAGATAAGTGTCTGGCTTGAAAAGCCGGTTCTATCTTCGCTTTCTTGATGAACAACCTCGGCGTTAGTCGGATTCAGATTGTGAAGATCCATCCGACCAATCTGAATCTTCTTCACTGAAGATTTCCTCTTGCTCGTATATACTCTCGTCTGAGGGTATATCTTCGAACTGATATACTGGTATCAGTTCTTGGTAGTAGATGGCATCCTCGATGTCTGGTGTTGACTCGAATCTCCGGATACCCCTTCTCTCGTTGTCAGGATAATTTGTTGAGATATGTCCCTTTGCTCCGCACATCCAACAGTTGCAATCCTTGAAGCTTTCATTAACTCTGGTGTGAGTTTCGTATGAAAGTCTTCTTAACTGGTGTTCGTCCCTGAGATCTATTTGATCCTTGGGATTGAGAACGTGTTCGGACCGCTTCTTTGGCCAGATTTGTAGAATCTAGGCCTTTTGTCGTCTCCACATCGTTCTTGGTTTCCAAGGACTTCTTCTTGATTTCCCACCTTTGCAGTAGGGCTGAAATCTATGTTTTCTATTTCCTTTCAGCCTTGGTGGTTCTCCTCCAATGATCGTTTGGTAGATCATTTTCATCACAGCCTAAAGGGGTTGCCTTATTGATCCTCCTCAGCTTCTTATGTTTCTCAAAGTTATGGCTTGCTGACACCACTCTGAGAGCTTTTGATGTACATATGACATCCTTTTGGCTACGTTGTCGAGATCTCCTGGTTTGTAATCTCGAATTAACATTTCCTTCCATGGACTTGGAAATTTCAGAAAGAAAATTTCCATTGCAGTCCGATCATCAGCTTTTGATTGATGCTGATAAACGGTGAAGAGTTTAGAAACTTGTTAAGCGTTTGTTGATTTAAGACTACAAGTCTTAATTTATATAACGCCATCAAGTATTTCTTTCTTTTTTCTTCATCGTATCCTTCGAAATATCCTCTCCAAGGAAATGATTTTTTATGAGTAATGCCATCTTTCTAACCATTTCGGAGAATGAATTAATCCCGTCAAAGCATTGCTTTTTAAGATCTGTTGAGATCCCTTCCCAAGCAATCGTTACTACTCCAACGAGACTTATTTCAAAGATTTTAATAAATCCATCTTTGTCAAGATCGAGCGTTGCTGCCGCGATCCTCATGGCTGAAACTCATTCATCAATAATGGATTCTCGATCTATAAAATTGACTTCATCGATATCGAGCATTACTCCGTATAGATGAATAGGATCCAAGGTAACCTTTCCAACAGATGTATCCTGCAATCTAGGTTGCCTTCTTCTTGTTCTTCTAATCATCAGCTGGGCATCATCTGATGTGACTGGATCAAACCTTGCTCCACCATGATAGTCACGAGCATCTCTCATATGCTCGTCGTGGGTTTGCTGCCTCTCCGGAACTACCATATGTGGTCCTTGTTGTCCTGAGCTGCAACTATTTGGTCGTTCATTTTTAAATCGACCACTTTTAGGTTGGCAAAAGGACTCTGCCAACTCCTGCAGATCCTCAAGATTGAGTCTTTCGGGTGATTCATGACTTTTCACTTCGAAGTATTTTTGAGAGAGCTTCACTTGTGGATCCTTATTCACTTCTTCCACCTTTGTTGGGTAGGTGGGTTCATTGATAAAAGGATTCCGTCTGAGTCGACCGGAACGGGGTTGCTGTTCCAGCTTCTCAATTCTGGATTGGATATCTACGAAGATGTTTTTATTTTCCTCCAACATCATTGATATTCTGTACAAATCTTTTGGTACACCATAGAAGCTATTGCCATAATGTTGCACCGTCTTCTGTATCTCCCTTAGATCTCTCGATATTTTCAGAGGTGTCTGGGACGATATCTCGGTAGTTGGGAACATTTGCTATTCCCTTCTCCTTCGGGTAATGTTGAGCCATCATTATGGAATTGATGTTCCTGATTCATCAGTGTTGTCAATGCTTCTGTAAGATAAGGCATTAACAAAGAGACATCGTCGACTCTTTTCTTTATTTTGGATGACTGTAGATAACATCTTCGTCATCTCTGCTTCTAACGCTTTGGTTTAAGCGTTTCATCCCAGTAGGCCACAGCCTTCTGTAAATCATCTTTATCTATCTCGAAATATTCAAGATAGTTCCTATAATACTCGCATCTCGGACAATTGTCCGGATCCATGTAAACTTGGATGTCTCCTCCGTTAGGAATAACACTCATATTAAATAATAATTTAAATATAATTGCTAAATAAACCTAGGGCCCTGATACCAATTTGAAAGCATGGATCTCGTTAGCAAATTGGAAATTCATTAAATAGAAGGGCAATTAAGTAATTCATTAATAATTAAAATGACGACATTCTAATATTATCTAATTAATTTTTACATTAATAAAATAAATTTGGCGACATAAATCTGTCCCCAGAAAAGTAAAAATTAGGAATGGCGACGTAGTAGCGATCTAATGGGGACAAAAACCACTAGTTGTTTTAATATTTCTTTGGTAGATTTCACGTGTCATTCATCCATGGCTCGACTTTTTTATAGTCGACCTAGCATGGATTTTCCCCTTACAACCTTATTTTACATGCGCAATGGATGGAATCTACATTCATGATGCAACCATGTGGACAGTGGACGATGCCAATAATAAAAAAGCTAGTTAAATTTCTTTGGAATGTTGTTAAAAAAAAATCTAGTTAATGATATGATGTTTGAATTTAAGAGCTTGATCACAAGAATAGAAATTAGAATAGGCCATTTATGCGGACATGCTTGTCGTTGTTGTTACTTTTTATTTCTGTTTTAGCATCTAAGACTATCCGCAGTGGTAGTGTATTTATGAGGTGTCTCTATGAGGTGTGATGGAAATAAAGTTATTTTTGTTGTTGTTGTTACTTTTTAAGAAAGTGTTTAGTGTGAATATTGGGTTAAAGAAAGTGTTTAGTGTAGTGTGAATGTAATATTTTATAATGCTAATAAAGTTATAGATGAGATGGTTGAGTATGTAGTGGGAGTAGGTTAGTGGGGTTTAGATGGGATGATGGCATGTATATAAACTAATTGTTTCCTTTAAATGAAACAGACCAAGCATAGCGAGACGTCCCAAAATGGAAAACATGCCATATTCGGTGGGACGGAGGGAGTACATGCATTTCTATATATTTTCGAATAAGTGTTCACAGCCATCAAATACCAAGGTAGGTATGTTATTTATGTTGAATAATCTTAGCTATAACTTATAAGTACAACCGGATTAATCTGGCAATTCGAGGTTAGATATTAAGTTATTCATTTTTTCTTCTCAAATTTTATTTTATTAAAATTGCCTTAAGAGTCAAGACAATTGAAACACGAGTAAATTAGAATAACTAAATTGTTGTTATATAAATTATATTAGAAAAAAAATTATACGGAAATAACAATATACTCAAAATTAAATTTGTTTTATTTGGTCGTATTATATAATTTACATGCATCATGCACGCCCTGTAAAATTGTGAATGAATCAATAACGACAACAACAATATGAATCACGTGGTGAATCGCAATATCCTGATACAGACCCTATAACTTTTTGGCAATACTCATTGCAATCTTTGAAACCGTCACAATCTCCAATACATTGAACTTGATCTTCAGTTACAACACATTCTGCAAATACGAAATAAAAAATTTACAAAAACTACATGTGTTATTCATTCAACAATGGTGAACGGGGCAGTGTTGTGTGAGACTGTCTTAAGTTGAGGGAATCAAGATTATTTTACGCTTATTAACAATCAAATATGTACCAAAAACAAGCTTTATAATTATGCCATCGGATATAGATTCATATTCGAATTTTGACAAGTCTTACGGGTAAATACTCGTAAAATATTTTCAAACAAGTCTTTGTAGAGTATCTGGGCTTATTTCGATTGCATATAAGACTTACTTTTCAATTTATTTTCGATCGAGAAATATTTTATGTAAACTATTTTTCAATTACTGATACGATGGAATCATAAGGCGAATGTTAAAATATGGCCAATTAACCAGAACACGCATGAGAATTCTTTTTTAATGAATTACCAAGGGATAACACCAAAATTGTGATCATGAAAACTGTTGCAAATTTCTTCGTGGTGAAATTGAGACTGACCTTCTCCAATTCTACTGTATCAAGTTTTTTTTTTTTTTTTTTTTTTGAGGATTACTGTATCAAGTTTTAAATGATAAACATACCAATACCTAAGATTAAGATATAAAAAAAATGAAAATGCTCATGTATAATATTATATTAAACAGAAGAATAATTACAAAATCGGATTTGATGTCGTACTATGTAAGTAACTACTATTATAACGTACTATGTAATTAACTACATTATTATAACGTTATGAATCCGAATATCAGCATTTTAATGTCAAGCTCCACGTATGCATCTTTTCATTTTATGATCGACTTACTAATATAGAAATAAAATTTTATTTTGAGTTTTTGTTTAATTATAAAATTAGTATGTAGCCCGTAAAAAATCGACGGAAATCATTATTTCATAAATGCTTCTCAAAATTGAATAAAGGTGTTTCTTGCTCTAAAAAAATTGTTTCATGTCGGTGATTCATTTTTATAGCAAATATCTTTTTTGTCCCACACTGGTTTAGAGGAAAAATAATTTTGAAGGTTGTATAGGTAGCCCAAAATATTCTACATTATAAATTCAATATAAAATAATAATAATAATAATAATAATAATAATAATAATAATAATAATAATAATAATAATAATAATAATAAAATAAAATTATGTTGAACAACCAATTAGGAATTGGCCCATCTACCCCTGGATCATAACCGACCCATACTATAAAAAAAAAATCAAGTATGAGTGCATAATTTATGGAACTCGTATAATTTTTATACAGATAAAAGTTTAAATTAAAAAATGATTGTACTATTCGCTTTATTAAAAAGATAGTTGAACCGTCGGTTCTAAATTGATCCATCTACCTCTAAAGGTTTGGGGTCAGAACTTGTATGTTGATCACAATATGATTTTTGTGGACACATCTAAATCATATTAAATAAGAAATTATTTTTGATCGGAAATAATATACATCATATCTAACCTTTTATAGGGCCTTCAATAATTGAACATGACTAAATATTCGATGTGAGATTCAATATTTTAAATATTAAATAATAGAATATATATCAATAACATATATCATATGTCTAATCCTTTTATAAGGCCTTCAGTAGTTGAACATGATCAGTTTAATGGCTTAAATTTGCATAAAATAATTGACCAGGTTAAAAGTTTCAATAAATAAGGGTTAATGGCATGTAAATTTCTAAACTCTTTAAGTTGTTGCGGTTTTCACCTCAGAAAAAAATTTGTCTCACAATTTCCAAACTTTTAGTTTTGTCTGATTTTGCAACCCAACTCAACTTCTGGCGAATTTTGAACTTACATAGCAGCCGTAAAAACAGACGTGGGCATATTTATGTTACTTATTGCTCGGCGACTACAATAGTAGTATCTTCTCTTAGGATTTTCGAGAGTGTGGGAGATCTTCAATACTGCAGGAATTTTATGCTCACGTAAAAACCATCGACTGATTCATACCTCCTTCGGGTTCAATCGAAGATTCGGCGATGAACTAGTCATGAACTTTGTGGGTTCTCTTCTTTCGATTGACGGGTTGTTGTCTCTTTTCATTTCGGCTACACGATTCTAGCCCTCAATTGATTTTATTAGATGAATCAAATTTGCTTCAATTATCCTCAATACGACGTCGTTAGTATAGCTCTAAAACGAAGTCGTTCCAATTATGTCCATGTCTGCTTCTATAACAATCAGCTAAAACCGGTCTATGAAAAATTCGAATAAATTAAAACTTTTTAAGATAGGTCCTTATTCCAGTAGATTTCCAAAGGAAAATAAATTCTTTAATTTAGAAAAGATGAAGACTTTATTTGTAAAGTCAAAAAGGGATTTTATTTAAAACTAAAATCTAAATTCGTTTCCGTATAATTTCAATTATCATATTTTCAAATCGAGCACGAGCATGAATTTTTGCATTCACTGCATGGCATCGTTCCTACATGTTACATTCTCGATGATAATAAATTATTGATGTGATTTATCTGCGAATTAACTGTCGCGTAATTGTGGAGCCGACCAGTTAAGCTTGACTGTACGAAGTAAATTATACGGCGTCGCATTCAGTATTTAGACGAGCTTAAAGAAAATAAATAACTTATTATTATTTATATGATTTATAACTAAAGCAAATTATTAGAAGTGATTCGATAATTTTTATCGGGCTACTTTGCGTACGAGCCGAACCGTTAATATATCGCGATAAAAATAAAGGGAAATAAAAGAGAGCAGAATTAAAAAAAAGAAAAAAAAAAGGCGTGAGAGAGAGGGAATGAGAATCCCAATTAAGGGTTTTCAAACCCTAGCCACTCAAAACCGCCCCAACCACCGTCTACCGCCTTCACCCGCCGGCCGCCGCCGCCTTACCACCACCGGCCGCCGCCTCCTAAGCCACCATACATCCCTCCAAGAGAAGAAGGGAAGGAGGACGTTCGAAAGAGAGAGAGAGAGAGAGAGAGGCAGGCGAGAGAGAGAGGGGAAAACGATGCAAACCATAGCCCTGAAAACCGCAACCCGCCGGCTGCCGTTCACGCCGCCGCCGCCGAAGCCACCTTGGAGGAGCAATCACCACACCGGAGAAGGGGAGAAGCTGCTAAGAGAGAGAGAGATCACGGGAGGGCAAGAGAAATCGGGAGAAAGGAAAGAAACGAAGGAAAAAGAGGCTAGGTATAAAAGTTCTAATCTCCATCCTTGTTTTTCTTCTTCCACCTTTCTATTCTTTAGGAGCAGGTTAGGAAAGAAAAGGATGAACTCATGGTATGGTTATAAAGATTATGATGCTTGAATGATTTCGTGTGTGATGAAGAACTCACGGTATTTTGAATGATGGTTCGGTTTTATGTACTTTCGATGCCTTCTAGATTGTGTATACGAATTTGTGTGTTAAGGAAAGGATGAAGTAGGGTCTAGCACGTTTTTTTTTTCATCTATGATTGATATGATCAATGTATGAGCATGCTTGGGGTTGTGAACTCGTTGTGTGTTTGTCACAGCCCCAAATCCCGAAGGACGGCAAAGCCAGGGTGCAACTAGGGGTTGGATTAAAGAAGTGGGGAAGAAGGGGGATGAATAAGAATAAACGAATGAACAGAAATTAATAACAGAGTAAACTACTATGAACAGGACTTCGTTATATAATAAAGGAGTCGACCTCGAAGGATCGCTCGACAAGGATTGTCATATATTTACTTTATTTTATCAATATTTATTTCATTTCCCTCTAGGGAAATTCTTATCGGGTTTTAAAATAAAGATCGACTTTG